>OX457030.1:63297062-63544562 GCA_949752745.1 Protula sp. h YS-2021
TTCAGCTTCATAACCAAGGTTCTGCTCGTCATGTCAGGGAAGTATATGACTTCAATGTACCTGTTGTAGTAATCGGCAGTCACTAAATAGTTACTATTATCCAGTTCAAACAATCTATCCTCAATTTCTGCCAGGGTTCATCTTGCAAGGTGGTAGGGATAAGCTTCTCATGGCGTTTTGATGGTTTGATTTCTTCACAAAACTTGTACTCACTACACACTTGCTGTATATCTCGGCTTAGCGTTGGCCACCACACGCTCTGCGCAGCAAGGTCTTTGGATCTGACACTGCCTTGATGACCTCCATAATGTTTCTTCAAGACATCTTTTCGCATGCTCTGTGGCACAACTATTCTATCAAGGAACTTAAGTATTCTGTCGATCACTGTGAATGACAACCGGCTTGCAAAGTACGATTGTACTGATTCAGGAACGTCCTTCTAGTGCTCTGGCCAGCCATTAAGCGTGTAGGAAATTACCAAAGCGACATCTGGATCTTTAGCACTTTCAACCAGGATTTCTTTGAATTTCTGGTCAGTCACTGGCCACACATCTGCAACAGATTTCACATGTTCATGTACAAGTTCATCCATCTCAGTCTCCTCAACTTCTTGTGGAACCGAATTTCTGCTGAGGATATAGGCCACTATCATGTCTTTCCCACCTATGTGTTCAGCAACACAGTTGAATATCAACAACCTCATCAAAAGGCGCTGTATTCTGATTGGAGTCTTGTCCAGATCCTTGGTACTGATGAGAGAAACAAGCGGCTTGTGGCCGGTGAGAAGCTTAAAATCAGGAAGACCTACAAGGTAATGCGAAAGCTTCTCACAAGCCCACACGAGTGCCAAGCAATCGATCTGTGCCCATCGCCTTTCACTTGTTGTCAATGATCTCGAAGCATATGCTATAGGTCTCATCTTCCCATCAAAAATTTGCATCAAACAGCCACCAACGCCATAGGAACTGGCATTCGCTGACATAAATGTTGGTTTGGTCATGTCAAAGTACGCCAAAACTATGATGACAAAATTGCCTTCACTTCTTTGAAGGATTTTTGCTGTTCAGCACCCCACAGGAAAGTGCTTTCCTACTTCAGCAGCTCCAGCATCGGTGTCATCGTTTGCGATAAGTTTGGTACGTACCTGCCTAGGTAGTTTACCATCCTAAGAAAGCGTCGGAGCACACCAACATTCTCGGGCGTCTTGATTGTGCAAATGGCTTCTGCCTTTATGGGATCTCGTTTCATCCCTTCTTCTGCAAACACTTGCCCTTGATATGTGGGCAGTGCACTGATAGGTAGCCGCCTGTTCAAAATTCTGTAACAAAGCCGTTTTTAACTTGGTTAGAAATCACATTAAGGGCTGAAATTTTGTGAATAGCTTAGCTAAACAATAGAGATTTATACTACTGAATTTTAGATAACTTTTATGGATATAACAATTTTTATTCTTAAAAGCCATTTTTGGTCTCTATATGGAAAAGGATACTGAGTGTAGTGAAGTGGAACAATTGTCTGCGTGTTCTATTTGTACCTAATGGTCATTAGATATTCAACAGAACAATTGAATCAGTTTGGCACGACACGTTTGGATAGACACCTAGCCCAGTCTATTAGAGACCACGGTCTTGCAAGAACAACGCGTACACATCGTGGCTCCAAAGGGTCAAAATGTGGGATAAAAACAATAAAGCCTAGTTCTCGATCTCAATCAGCTGTTTTGTGTCATGGGGTAAGCAAACAGAATTTGATATACATTGACAGTTCTCTGGATACTAGACGTGAAAAATTGAAATGTGGTCTGATTAATGCAAGGTCAGTGAGAAACAAAACAAGCATTTTAAACGATCTTATCATAGAGCGCAACTTAGATCTTCTTTTTATCACTGAAACCTGGCTTGGACGTGATGACGACCATGCAGTTCTATCGTAGATGGTGCCAGATGGCTACCTTGCCCTATCTTATCCACGATCAACAAAACGTGGCGGTGGTGTCGCGACCATTTATCGTTCGGACATACTGTTTAAGCCTCACCCAATACAGCAACATAGCAATTTTGAACTGTTGGGAACGGATATTACTGTGAGTAATCAGCGTATTCACTTGTATACAGTATATCGTCCTGACCCATATGGAAAGAACGTTTCAAAATTTTATGATGAATTTTCAGATTTCCTTATTTCGACACTCGCTTCTTCTAAAACCCACAACACAATGGTTGTCGGAGATTTTAATTTGCATCTGGGTCGTTCTAATGATCAGGATATCATGCGCTTCAATTCATTAATCTCTTCATGTGGCCTTTCTCAAATTGTGAGACTCCCAACACATCAAAGCAAGCATATTCTAGATGCAGTTTTAGTCTCTGATAGCAATATTATGCCGACATCGACTGATGTGTACGACCTACAGATCTCTGATCACTATCTTATAATATACGATATTCAAATTGGTAAGCCTCTACGTCCTTCAAAAACTATATCCTACAGAAAATTAAAATCAGTTGACATTGAAAGTTTTAAAACGGATATCGCTTCTGTTTGTGTCGATCAGTGTGCAACAGTTGACGAAGCTGTCACTGTTTATAATGAATCTATACAGAACATTGTCGCAAAACATGCACCTACCACTAAAAAACGTGTTTTGGTTCGTCCAAATACGCAGTGGTATACGGCGAATGTACGTCAAGCAAAAGTGATTCGACGCAGGCTAGAGCGCAAGGCCGTACGTTCTGCACTAGACTGTGATAAGGATAAATATAAAGCGCAATGCAAGCTCGTTAATTTCCTAATTGATGAGGCTAAAACCCAGTTTCATTCAAACCAAGTTCTGGACGCTCAACATGATCAAAAACAATTGTTTAATGTGACGAAGTCAATTTTGAACTGGAACAAACCGTCGACTCTCCAATAAAAGGTTCCCAAGGATACAATGTCCAAAGTGTTCAATGATTTCTTCATGAACAAAATAATCAAAATACGCAGTAATATCTTGCTCTCCGAAAGAGTGACTTCAATGGATAATACACGTGAAAAACCCGGAGCAACACCATTTGAAAACGCCTTGTCTACCTTCTCATTAGCTACAGAGGAAGAGATCAAGTGTCTAGTGATGAAAGCATCGCCCGCTACGTGCGATTTGGACCCTTTTCCTACTTGGTTATTGAAATCGTGTTGTGATGTTATTGTCCCAGTGCTCACAAAAATAGTTAATTTTTCCCTTTCTAATAGCACTGTTCCCATTTCGTTGAAAAATGCACTCATACGACCTCTGCTGAAAAAGGCTAGTTTAGATAAAGAAGTTTTGAAAAATTATAGACCCGTGTCGAATTTGAGTTTCCTGTCAAAACTAATAGAGAGAGTTGTAGCCAAACGCATAAATGATCATATTATCTCTAAAAATTTGCATGCAAAATATCAATCGGCCTATCGAATGTTTCACAGTACGGAAACGGCACTACTATGTGTAAAGAACGATATTATGCAATCTCTCAACAATAAGAAAATGGTAGCACTAGCAATGCTAGATCTAAGCGCTGCATTTGACACTCTGGATCATGATATTTTATTTGCACGATTGCAGTCACGTTTCCATATACAAGGGTCGGCACTGCTTTGGATTAAGTCATATCTATCACACAGACATCAATCAGTTTTGATAAACGGCGTTCGCTCAGATGCAGCGGAGCTCAAGTTCGGTGTACCACAGGGCTCGGTCTTGGGACCGATTCTCTTTACTCTCTACGTTAGTCCGCTGGCCGACATTGCCGATCAGCATAACGTTATGTCCCACTTTTACGCTGATGACAGTCAGTTGTACGTTGCCTTTAAAAACAACAATCCAGATCTGAGTAGACTAGAAGTATGTGTTAAAAGTTTCAGTTCATGGATGGCCAAAAATATGTTGAAACTGAATGATGACAAAACTGAACTCATTTTGATTGGTTCGAAGCAAAATCTCTCAAAGTTGCCTCGTGTTTCCATCTTAGTTGGTGATTCAAATATTGAGTTTACCAGTAGTGTGGAAAATCTCGGTGCGACATTTGATCAGGAGATGTCCATGCGATCATTTGTTAACTCAAAAATTAAATGTGCCCTGTTCTATTTGCGAAATATTTCACGAATTAGACGTTACCTAACACCTATGGCGGCCAAACTCCTCATTCACGCTTATGTTATTTCCAGGTTAGACTTTTCAAACAGTCTTCTGTATGGAATACCAAAATGTGAAATGCAGAAGTTGCAAATTGTACAAAATGCAGCCGCCAGACTAATATACGACGCCCAGAGAAGTGACCATACGACACCGCTTTTACGTGAACTCCATTGGCTTCCTGTTTGCCAACGGATACGATATAAAATTTTACTTTTTGTTTTTAAAGCCTTGAATGGGAGTGCACCAATATATATTAGTGATCTCGTATCTGTTTATAGACCTACCAGAATCCTTCGCTCACAAAATAGTTTTTTGCTCGTTGAGCACAAAACTCGGAATTCGTACGGTGATAGAGCATTTATGAATTATGCTCCGCGTGAATGGAACGCCCTTCCTATTTCTGTTAGATCAAATGACACTTTAGTTGGTTTTAAAAGAGCGCTTAAGACGCACCTTTTTATTCAATATTACAACAATTAAACATGGGTGTGTTTATTCCATCAGTATTGAATTAAACAGTATTAGTTTCGTGTCAAACTGTTTCAAAGTTCATTTTAGGTTATCTTTGTTATGCTTTATTGTAATGTTAAGCTGTTATACTATTGTGATTTGTATATTTTTACTTTTTGTAATGCGCTTTGAGCTTTAATTAGATAAAGCGCAATAGAAACTGATCATAATAATAAAATAATAATAATAATCTCACCTTCTTCATCCTGAGCTTGCATTTGGATTTGTTTGGTTTTAAACCCACCGTGCGAATTCTATCAATCATCTGATTGAGTATATCATCATGTTTGCTGACATCTCACGCGTAGATCAGCATGTCATCAACGTCAACGAACACGCCATTGAAAGCTTTCTGTGCCAGAGTTCAATTCATATGACAGTCTATTAAAGAAATACCTACCAAATGGAGTAATAAACGTTGTAAAGTAACGGTCATCCTCATACAATTGCAACTGCTAGAACGATTGAGAGCAATCAACTGTTGTAAAGACTTTACATCCCGATAGCTTTGACGCAATTACGTCAACTGTTGGCATGACAAAACGTTCGCGCTGCACGGATTGATTCAATTTCTGCACGGATTGAGTCAGAACAAATACGTCATTTTGCAGCGTTCTTCAGCACTGGAACCATCGGCGCACACCATTCTGTAGGCTCTGTAGCTGGAGAAATAATATCATTTGCAACCATTCTGTTAAGTTCTTCTTTCAATGGCTTTAGAAATGGCTCAGAAACACGTCTCGTTCTCACAAGGTTGTAAGAACTGGACTGTAGCTTCAACTTGATTCTGATGGGCTCATGCTTTATGAGTAAGAAATAACCAAAAACAAGATTACTAACCTCTTCTACTCGGTTGCACAAATCCCAAAGAACTTGCAGCTCCTCAACTCAGCAAACAGTTTCGCATGCTGCTTTTCAGAACACATACGCGAAATGTGCATTCTTTTCAACGATATCGTACTTCAGCTGTAAATTGGCCTGTCGTTTTGATTTCTCCACCTGGACTGGTGAGGGCTGATATGCATGGTTGCAGCGTCGGTCTTGGATTTATTCGTTCATGAATGTCATCTGAAATGCAACTGATGTCGGCGCCTGTGTCAAGCTTTAATAAAATCTTGATAATGTTGATGGTTAATACAGTTCTTCATGGCTGAGTATCTTCACATTCTACTGAACCCAGGAAAAATGTCTTTGAAGCTTCATCCTGTTCTTCAAATTCTTCAACTGATTTCTTCTTTCTGCACGCTGGATTTATTCGTTCATGAATGTCATCTGAAATGCAACTGATGTCGGCGCCTGTGTCAAGCTTTAATAAAATCTTGATAATGTTGATGGTTAATACAGTTCTCCATGGCTGATTATCTTCACATTCTACTGAACCCAGGAAAAATGTCTTTGAAGCTTCATCCTGTTCTTCAAATTCTCCAACTGATTTCTTCTTTATGCACGCTTGTTCGTAGTGCTTAAGTCGTCCACAAAAGTAACAATTTTTTAGCATAGGCAGGGCAGGACCTGGGCGCGTGTTGCTTCAAACAGGTACCACACACACACGATTTTGTGGTTTACTTTGAGGTTTATTGCCGCTTTTTTTAGCATTTATGATATGGTTTTTCTTGCCTGCCTGCTTGTGTTGGCTTTGCTGTCGTCTCCTCACAACATCTATTGAAGCAACTGGCGTCATGCTTGCCATCTGTTTCTTGGCCAGCTCAGATGTTCGACAAATTTCAATAGCTTCAGCAAGCTAAGATCCTCCTTGAGTTGGAATTTTTCACTGCAGTCTTTATCAAGGATTCCTACGATTGACCTGTCTCTTCACTGTGGGAGGGAAATCACGTGTTTCAGCCAGCTCGCAGAGTGCTCTTATGAAACATTCCACACTCTCACCTGGAGCCTGGGTTCGTAGGTTGAACTTCGCTCTCTCATGGATTTAGTTCACCGTCGATACGAGATATGAATCAAACTTGCGTATCACAATGTCATAATTGTTCTTATCTGCTTCGTTGTCAAGAAGCAGCGTGTTAAAGATGGTCACCGCCTCCGACTTACCACCTGCACTTCTTGATCCTCGTCTCCCAGCTACGTGGCCACATAATCTCTGTCAATGCTGTCTCCAATCCGGCCATGTCTGTGGTTTTGTAAAATTGAAGTTATCCGGCGGATTGAATTTTGGCATTTTTACCTTGCTTTGTTCATTTCTCTTAATTGTCTAAGGTTTTTTGCTCAGCCACATCTGACATCATGTTGTGTTTGGTGGTTAGTGAGAGAAAAAGCGATGCCAACTGTTCGGGTGTCTTTATTCAAATGTCCTTCAAAATGGAGATAATGTGGTCGTGTGATATTTCCCGATTTGGGGTGATTCCGATTAAGTTATAAATGATGATCAATACCAAACACAAATAATAAATACCAAACAATTATAAACCTATAAATATTCGTGAACTCCTGTTCAATGAGAAGGTAGGATTCAGACCAATCTATGATTAAAATTGAGGTATACTTCACATGAAACCGAAGAATATGTCAATTTTTGAAGTAAACGCGTGAACAAGTTAATTTTTAAACAAACAATGCCTATAGATTGAAACTGCACGCTATTTACTTAATTGCTTTGCATATAACGTTGAATATTATAGCTACATTTGTTACTATAGAATATAATCTGGCTCATAATTAAACCATTTTAACTATGTAACATATTTAACATGTAACATATTTAAAGTTTATAATTTCCAAAACCTGTTTTAATTTACACGTAATGTTTAAGTTGTCAGCAGTGGTGTTGTACATATAAATTATAAGCCTATAAGCTTTACAACCTTTTATTTGTTTGTTGTTCAATATATTCATTAATCTTTAAAGCAATGCTTCTTCCGGAATTTTGTTGCTTTTCGTAGTTGTGTGAGCATTGAAAAAATTTATTATAAAATGACAGCACCTTTTTCATTGAATTTTGTTTTGCTTTTGCAAAAATATACATTTTACATCATATAAAAAGATATTTTCAACACGTGTTTCGGATCATGAAGCATTTTCGTTCGAGATGGAACACATAATAACTTAACACAGATTGAAAAGAGTGATAATTTTAAAATATGCTGCAATCATTTTAGTCACAATTTAAAAGATATTAAAAATATTTGGATAATTTACTAGTTTGGCCGAAAATCAAAACTTTTTGAATTGCTAACGAACAGATTCTATTACAATTCGGTCCAAATCAAATCACCTGATCATAAAAAATCTATAAAATAATGTAAATAAAATTATAATGATACTTTTATTAATGTGACGTAAATGATACAAATTCATCAAAAGAATTTCTCAGAATGTGATGAACTGAATGTTTGCTCACGAATATTTTGAATGTAATGCTTTTTTGCTACAGGCTGTAATGTGTTATCGAGTAGGATAAAATAGGATGTCATTTTAAATATAAAATATATGAAGCAAGTAATGGTGTAATTGAAATCTTGAATGCCAAAATCCTTATTTTTATTATATGCCTAGAGGTCCGCGTGCAAAGAAATGATAGAAGAAAAACTAACATACAGTTTTCATAGGCCAGATTGTATGGTGCCCCCTATAAGCATATTCATAATACGCTCAGGTGTAAACAGTAAACAAAAAATCACGTGTTTTTGGTGTTGAAATTGAAGAGAAAGTTGGTCACAATCAACTGCAACCGTTCTCAGAATCGATAAATTAGTCATTACTGTGACGATATTTACAGCACAGCCTGAAAATGAAACGTCATCTAATTACAAATGTTATAAAATTACGCCATTTGTGTATTTGTTGCATTGTTATTTAGCGATTTGAGTTGAAATAGGATACTTCCATTGAACTGACAAAAATAAGAAGGAACGTTCGAAAGGGAGAAAATACTTGTTTATGACTAGGGCTTGTGAGGTTAGTTCTTAAACCACATGAGTTTAAGGCACATAAATTAAAGTGTATTATCACAGACGACAGAAAAGAAGGCATTTTTGAAGGTAAATATTTATTTTAAAGGGTAAATTGCTGATAATTTTACACACGTCCTTCGGGTGATTTTCTGTGCATTAATTTGAAATTAATAAAGATATA
Organism: Protula sp. h YS-2021; assembly: GCA_949752745.1. NCBI lineage: Eukaryota > Metazoa > Annelida > Polychaeta > Sabellida > Serpulidae > Protula > Protula sp. h YS-2021. The sequence continues at coordinate 63,305,815 of OX457030.1, forward strand.
ACTGATACAATGCCGCGGCTAGAGAGGAGGGGGGTATTACGTCAGAAATAATCATTACACGTAGCAAATATATACTTAATATTTATTTTCTTAAGTGCAAAAACCGAGTCAATTATCAATGCTCGCTGACCGCAGTACCGTCTACGCGTCACCCCATCTGAGCATACTGAGTGCAAAAATAGTGCATGGTAAAATTTTGAAGAACGACATAAAAATAGCAAAAGTAGGCATATACGGACTTGTACGGACCTCCCCCTTCTGGTGTCGGTCCGTACGGCCCTACGGCTTCATGCAAAAAAAAACAATATCGTACGCACTCAGAATGAAGTATTACTCTTATATTGCATTTTAAAACCAAAAATAATTTCTTATTTTTATGAGATTTTCGTTAAATAAAATAATGGCCTTATACAGAATCTAGCCAAGTTTAAAACAGTGCAGTGCGAATGAACGTGGTTGTGATTTCCTTTAATATGCCTGGTATATTATTGAAAGCCATGTCGTAAGTATTATGAATTTAAAATTGGATCGACGAGCCTATTAACCAATTAATTAGTGAAAATATATAACGCTGTAAAGTGAAATGGAAAAACTGCGAAATATATACACATGAAGACACATGAAGAGACACATGACACATTATCGACTTAATTAGAATTGACATATCCTGAACTGAATCTCTTCCAGTCGGTCTCATGCCCAATTGTCCTGGTCCCTTTGAACTTATGCTGAGAAAAATATGAAACGTAACAATGAAAAACTGTTTTACAGATAAAAGTCTTAAAAATAAAAATTGCATATTTTGTAAAATAGCTTTCTTTTTGACAATGTAAGTGGGCAATATTATTTTGCGTCTTTGTCACAAAATGTCTGAAGTGTCTTATCTTGCATATTAAAAACAGACCAGGTAAAGCTAACCAACAACAGTTGCTAGATCGGTAACTGCAATGTAACTTGGCTCTGATGAAAATTTGCTGTCTTTTTTCTCCATATTTTTTAAGTAATGAGTACAGGGATAACGGTTCTGCGTTACACTTATCTACCTAACCTTATCAAATGCCTATGTGATAGGTTTTATATAGTAGGTACAATTAAGTATCCACTCGATTAGGAAGGCGGTATTGTGTACTTAATTAAACACTTAATGCATGCAATAAAACGAACATGCATCGATAAAGTAACGTTTTCAATATAGCGGATGAGGAATATTACACTTTCAATAACGGCATGAAAATGCCTAGGATAGGATTTGGAACATGGCAGATAACTTTGCTACATTGTTACAGAGATAAGTATAGGATAAATAATTCAAATATCGCATATATACGCCTGATCCAAATTACAAAACGCATCTTCAATGTTTCTTTGAAAAGAATATGGTCTTATGATATGTGTATCATAAAATATATTACTACTAATATGCATCAAAATAAGGTTTGTTTGTGTTAGCCTCTATACATAATATTGAATGTGTTCTATTGCAATGAAAATTTAATACCTAAAATGTGTTATCTGCAATGCTAATTCTAGTCAAACAGCCATAAGCACTACATATATCTTCATTTGCCCTCATTTTGGAACTAATGAGAATGGAAACTGATATGCTGGGTTGCTTATGACATAATAAGTCTCACTTTGCATTTGATTCAAGGAATTTAACTTTTATGTGTCATTTTTATCAAATGACCTTCTAGACAAGTTATGTCTTTGCTAATATCATTAAAATTAAAATTTAACCGGAAATGTAAGCTCTTTACCTAACGGTTTGAAGAATCTTGATACAACTGTAGAAGCAAACGACATGCTCCGAGCTTATCTGTCACTTACAATAAAAGATACAAACAATATTCTGTGAAATATTTGAATAAATTATACATAAAATAATATAAATTTCCAAATATAAACGTTTTAGTCAAAACCAAATGAAGTAACAGAAGCTGTAAAGGAAGCCATAGACGCGGGATACCGGTACATAGACTGTGCCTACCTATATCTCAATGAAACAGAAGCGGGAGAAGCCATCCGCCAAAAAATTCAAGATGGCACAGTTCAGAGAAAAGATTTATTCATTTGCAGTAAGGTTTGTATCCTAGGGAATTGATCTTTATTAAGAGTATACGTATATTCATGCAAAAATATATTCATATTGCAGGAAAGTGTAAAATATTATCGAGCTTTTCTTTATAATTATTTGTGCAAGAACTTTTGTTTGTCAAATTTTCAATAATGATAGAAAAAAATGACAAGAGAATGTATTACTCATTGAACTGAACACATGATAGCATTTTCTGATGGTGAAGTACTGTAACTTTATATTTTTGTATCAGATGTTATTCATTTTATTTGAGCCTTACATCACCAACCCTAAAGTAGGTAAATAATTTTTTTCAAATCCATTTCGAACACTTGTGATATTTTTGTTTATTTATGCAGCACGAGTCACATCCTGGAAGATGTCAAAAGCAAGCCACTTTTGAAAGTGTCTTTGGATATGTTCGATGGTTATCATACTGATTTGGGATATTTCGATTTAATTATGGCGCATACGTCATACAATGGAAGGCGTCAAAATCAAAACAAGCTTTCTTTGCAGGTGTCTTTGGACACGTTTGATGTTTACTATACTCAATTGTGGTATTTCTTTTCAGCTGTGGAGCACACATCACAACCCAGAAGACGTCGTGTCAGCTCTGCAGGAGTCCCTCGATATGCTCGGTGTTGATTATATTGATCTATATCTCATACATTGGCCCTTTGCTTTAAAGGTATATGCACGTTGTGTACTGAATGATAACATGTGGAACAGTTTCAATAACTTTCTAAACTTGTATGCAAGTCTTCAAATTATACGTCATGTATTTTTAAATTAAATGCATTGGATATGGATCTAAATCGAAATGGTTTTAATATTTCAGCTAAATATTTTTAATTCAGCATTCATATTATTCTGCATTTGTCACCAGAGAGGTTCAGAGCACTTTCCACGTGACGAGAACCGTAAGCTTTTGTATGTCGATACAGATTACATCGACACGTGGAAGGAGCTTGAGAAAGCTATAGATCAAGGTTGTCTTTCTTCTGAATTATCTTTCTTTTTTAAAATTTCAATTCATTCTATTTTATATCTTCTTTGTATCCATAATTTTGGTTCTTTTATTATTCTTTAAAACATCTTTAAAGCGATTGACCCCAGAGTTCTCTTTTGGAGAGTGACACGGCGCCGGTTTTAATTAAAAACAATGTATAAAATTTCTTAAAATATTAAAATATTGAAATACTGATTATTATTTTGTCCGCTGTACATAGAAAAAATGCTGTATAAACGATGCACTGTCGATGTACTAATGTACAAGACAGGCGTTACAAAACATATCGTAAGAGAGCTCCTGTTTACACTTTTCGACTGTGTGTTTTGTTTAGACCACAATTTTGTTAGGGTGAAATTTAAATCGCCACAATACACACTGTACATTTAAAAAAAAAAAATAAGCTTAAGCACGATAAGACTGAAACAAGAAACTAATTAACAAGACATGTTAGAATTCCAAATATGTACCATGATTTTTGTTGTCAGAAGGATTAACAAAATATTATTCATATCTAATACGTTTCTTCAACAGGATTAGTTAAAACAATAGGCTTGAGTAATTTCAACAGTAAGCAAATCCAGCGCGTTATTGATAATAGTAGAATTAAGCCAGCAAATCTGCAGGTATGTAAAGAGAATAGTTTAGTCTTTGCAGAATGAAAGAAAAGTTTCCAAGGAGACGCTGTACCGTTTATGGAAAAGTTAGCAAAGTCTGAACTGAATTAAGACAGCCTTTAAACATATTAGGTTGAAGATTTAAATTGTTTACAGGTTGAAAATATGGTTCTGATTTTATATACTTAATGCATAATATTGAAAAAGTCTGATGTCTAATTTTCTTGCACTCTCTAATTGATAACATTTTCAGCTTTTAAGTGTTTGTTTTCCTAACCAAAGATATTTTGTTGGATGTAAAAATTGAAAACACACAACTTTGCATTTAGTCTTTCTCTGGATAAAGCAACAAATATGTGATGACTTTATCAACCCAGGTAGGCATGTGTTATCCATTAGCTAAAGTGAGATAGCTTACTGAACGCTTCTGTGCCAATTATAAGTATGATCTTTAACATAAAGGTAGAGATTCATCCATACCTAAGTCAGGAGAAGTTAGTCGCATTTTGCAAGGAAAGGGGAATAGTGGTGACGGCTTACAGTCCCTTAGGATCTCCAGCAAGACCGTGGTAAGAGTGTATTTATTTAATTATCACTTAAGTGTTCAATTTATTATTTACAGTTAAACAAACTAGCAATTACATTGAACGAGATGTCTTTATGAAAACTCCACCCAGCAAGTGCGTTTACTTTGGATAAAAATGCAGTTAATTCAGTATTGGTGAGATATCGGCTATTGGTTAGTGGTATTTGTTGGCGTAGGAACGCTAATAATTGGAGTGGAGAATAAACCATCTGTAAGACTTGACAAAACTTAATACTGACTTATAGGAGGGACCCAAAACCTCAACCGGTGCTAGAAAATGAGCAATTGATTTCTATTGCTAAAGAACACAAGAAAACAACAGCACAGGTACACATGTGGAAAAATACTTACTACTTAGTAGAACATTTTATTTGCTTTTCCTTCATGTGTGCATTCAAAAAATTCTTTCAATATTCTGTCAATGTTCAACAAAGTCTGCTATTTGTAAGTTTATTGAAAGCTTTAATGTAATTATCGCTGCACTATTTTGATGTTTCTACAGTTTAATGACATTAATATAAATTATCAAACGACCCATAAACACCTATATATATATATATCTAAAAATGTATACTATGCATAAACATATAACATATGTAAACATGAAACATATACAAACATAGAACATACTTAAACATATAGCATACATAAACATATAATTAACCTATACAGTACAATATATGAATTAAGCCGTCATGTTTAAGGTTATTTTGCGATGGATTGTGCAACGTGGCATCATTCCTATCCCAAAGAGTGTCACTAGTTCCGGGATAATAGACAACATAAATATATTCAATTTTTCCTTAACAAGGCAGGAAATGGATATTATAGACTCGATAAATCGCAACCTTCGCCTTGTAACTTATGGAAACGGGTAAGAATAATTTATCAGTCAGCATTTGGTAACTGTTTCATCCAGAATTCTATCCGTTATCCCCTTTGATGTGCAAATTGAAAGTTTTAATCATAAACTATATAATGAAATAAAATTAACACTCCAGTCACAACACTGTCATTGGAATAAACAAAGAGAAGATTGCCATAAATCTCTGAAAACTCTATTTTCGTAAAATTATAGTAATAGCTTTAGAGGTTTCCTATGTTTATTGCTTCCAGGACTACTGATATTGTACCAACAGCACCGTTCTTTCCTTTCATCGATGAATTTTAAGTTTAGAGAAATATGCAGCTGTAAAAGTTAGCTTAATCAAGGAATTGTCCATAGAATAAAAACAATCTATATTTGATGTTGATTTATTTTATTGCTAGATAATTGAATAATCTAAATGATAGTATCACAGTAGGTATACGAGCAAGAAATACAAATTATTAAAATAACGTGAAATAAGAACAGGCTTTTCTAGTGACTTCAGCACAGTAGAAAGACTTTATCTCACAAAACATATCTTTTAGCTCTTGTCTGCAAGGTCTCCGCATTAATAGTGTTAAGTTCGCGTCAAATCACGTGGAGGGAGGTCTTTGCTTCTCTGTCTTTCTGGCGGTACCTTTCCACAATTACTTTTTAGCAGTATTTTTCGATATTATTTCTCAACATTTTTCAAATTATTTTTCAATAGTTATTTTAACCATAATCACTTTTTAGTAATTTAGAAGTATTTACGAGTCTTTAACACATAACGCATGCCTAAATAGGAATAAACATTGTTTATTATTTGACCCCCGTTTTGTTAATTTTTGTCTCAGTTTCTCATTTTATACTGCATGTAGAAATGAGTGAAATGTGAAAAGCGAAACTTAAGATCTTTCTAATGTTACCATTTTTACCAGGAAAACTATTCAAGAGATTAAATAAATATCATTAAAATTCAAAGTGAGATTTCTCCTGAGCATAAGTATCAAATTTGGTTCACAAGATATTTTGCAAATCAAAATCTAAATCTCTGAGGTACAGAATAGAAAACAACAAAAATATAGAATTGATATCGAATTCATAAAAACATATTACTTTATGTTTAAGTTGTTTCTGCTTTTACTTCTCCAACATATCGTAGTTTACTCCATATTCTTCTCCTAAATGTTCTTGTTCTTGGCCATAAAGTACAGAAAGCGTCAGGTTAAGTCGACGCCTGATGTCCTGTATATACACACCATTTCAAAAACTCTGCAGGCAGGGAAGTATGCATAGCACTGCACACATTCTCAAACACTCTGCAAGCAGGGAAGTATACATAATGCTGCACACGTTCTCAAACATTCTGTAGGTATTGAAGTATACATAACGCTGCACACGTTCTCAAACACTCTGCAGGCAGGGAAGTGTACATATGGCTGCACACGTTCTCAAACACTCTGCAGGCAGGGAAGTATACATAACGCTGCATGCGTTCTCAAACACTCTGCAGGCAGGGAAGTATACATAACGCTGCACACGTTCTCAAACACTCTGCAGGCAGTGAGGTGTATATAACGCTGCATGTATATTTACGTTTAATGACACATGCAGTGTGACACTAAAACAGACCCGACAGCTTTTGCCAAGTGATATCCCAACAAACCTCCCTATGTTGATATAATGTCGATTTGAGTTTTTGCGAAATTTCAATTTTAAATCTAGTTGAAACGTGGTTGTGATTGGACAACAGATCAATGTCTTTAACACAACAGGAACATACGTTGGGTAAGCAACGCTGTGTAGGCGCTGAAATTGTTCTCAAAGAAAACAATTTTACCATTGAATCTGGTTGTAATTTTGTTGTGATTTCTTGCATCTATAGATAAACGTCTACGCTATGTTGGTGAGGCGTTGCTTTTAGAGTCGAAACTTGCAAATTTAATGGATTTCGGAAAATCAATTATTTGTGTGGGCGTCACAAAGGTGCTTGGGTCACAACGAAAAGGAACTAGTTATGGTAATGCTAAAAAAAAATTAAGCCATGATTGATTGCCTTGATAAATTTAATAAAATGAGGACTTAAATTGTGGGATATTCAGAATTGCGCCTTTTTTCGTCTACTTTTGAAAAATGTTTACGAAAATTTGCTTCTTACGTATCCTTCTTCAACTATAGCTTGTGATTGTCACTATCTAGTTGTCGATTTGATTAATATTCTCGCTACATCTATGTGATGTCACTGTCGAAACGTGTACATGACATGTGCAGTTGTAAACTGGATGGTAGGAACCTCACCTCACCCCATTTATTCAATTGCAGAAAAGAGGATACCCCAGTTTTTGCCATACCTGGATTTTTCTCATGTAATCTTCAAAAATCAACCAAACAATATAGATTGATGGAATATTAAAATTTTTTACTGGCAGAAACAAATTATTATAACCTCATCAGCATTAATGCGTTGCTATAGCCCAACAATTCTGTAATAAATAGACGTATCACTCTTAGTGTGTAGAAATGTTTTATTTTCTAGCCAATTTTTTTCGGATAGTTAAGTATGAATTGCAAAATGAACGAAAATAAAGCAATTTAGAATTCGCAGTTAGAGGTAGAGCTTTAACCTAATTTGAAATTAAGGCAACATATATTATAACGAAATAAAGGATAAAATGGAGATGGCCTGCAAACCAAATATTTCCAACTTAATAGCAATTGTCATTACATTTTACCGTAAGAAGTAAACAACCGTCTGAGAGATTTGTTGTTCAGCGTGACGGCAAGCTGTAGCGCATAGCACACACACGCAATATTTTTTCACATATTGCCAAAAGTGAAAAGGTTAATAGACTGTGGGCTGTAATTTCAATGTCCGATTTTGTGCATATAATGCAAATGAATTTCTAATGAACTGTAGGTGAACCAAACCTGGTCATCCTTATCCTAGTCTCAGACAAGTTTCCGTGGTAAAATGTTGGCAAAAAATTAATGAAACAGAAACACCTTTCTACATTATATATAAAATGTGTGTGAGCACAGATATATAGAGCTAAGGTGCTGAGTAACAAAGATACGGGAATTGAGACAACAGATAAGACAACAAATACGTATATCACTATGTATCTTAAGAGTTCATCGACTATTTTACTCTTCTCGCTCACACTGCGTTCGTCATCGAATGCCCCTATAAATGAGTTACTCCATGATCTCATTGACAGCACTAATTTCTTTGCGTACTGTCGCGCTAATGCGGCATCTGTCAATAATAAAGGCCATAATATTATTATCACTATTATACTGCTATTATTATTCAGTTAATTTTTGTTAGTATGTGTGAAGTGATTTATACAAAAACATAACTCTTTCGGAGCAACAATGTCAAATTTTTGTAAAACAAATTTCGAGATATCTGAGGTGTCGCTGACACAAGGTGCAATCCAGATGTATACACTTGCGAGTTTATATCAACAAAAGGAGCCTTTAATTCATTTTCTCTTTTAAAATATTCATCCTGGATGTATATTGAAATCATAAATCACAATAATATGAAAATGAAAGCACACTTCCTAGTAATATTGCGTTACTTGCACAGTATGTTAATTTACTTCAGTTGAAATGAAATTCTTCTATTGACGTTGCTTATTATTTTCTTATATGCCAACACGAATTTGAAAGCTCTGTAAGAAGACACTGGCAGGGCGCGTGATGATCATATGGCCACCTGAAACATACAAAAGAGCATGTAGAATCTACTTTTAACTTCTTTTCTTTCTCAGCACAATCTACATGTTACACTACCTGTTACTTATCGGTTTAAAAGTCTATTGTTGTAGTTTTACCCTGGGGAGTGTGTCCGGGGAGGGTTACATCGATAATAATTGGTTTTAGAATATGATTTAATCAAAATAATATTTATAGATATTTATTGTGATGAAAAACATTAAAATATGTAAAAAATAATTGTTAAGGCACGAGTCAAATCCTATACACATAATAAAGAACCGAAACTATACCTGAACTCCATGGTGGTTAGTATCGTTCAGATATCTCACCTGGTTTTAGTTCTTTCGGTCTATGCAGCAAAAATTTTTCCCAGTTTTTCTTTGCTTCAGTCTCAAAACATTCGCTTTCTTGTTTGATTTTTGAGTGAATGTGAATAATCGTATCTTTTAACAGTCAAGGCATAAAATCGATACTATATTTATACTACTTAACTCATAGCTAACATATAACTGTGAACAATATTTTAGTTTACGAAATCGAGATCGCACTATATGATCAAATAAAATATTAGAAATGAGCTGAAACCATATTTAAAATGAGTATCTATTACATTGCATTTTCCCTCTCAAACCAAATACCATTAAACAATTATATTTAAACCTCTAAAACATCTTGTATGGACATTGTGAAACTTGCATTGATAAATGTGTTTCATGTAGCAATACATCGTGATCCATAAATGTATTACTATTCGTACAACACGATTTATACATCATGATTCAGACATCACCATTCCTAGATCATTATTTATTCCCCTCTATCCAAACATTACAGTCCTTAATTTACGATCCATTCATTGCGATTCATATATCACGACCCATGCTTCACACTCCACATTAATAGGTAAAGGAACGCGAAAGATACAAATATGAATATTTTACCTAGTTTTTAGGCTATTGCTCAAAAATGGAGGTATATGTTAAAATATAAACTATTTAATGTTTGTGTTTACAAAATATTTGTGATATATTTCATCTTGTGCGAATCCAATTCGCAGCGGTAAAACAAAGTCCCAAGTGTATGGACTCGTCAGGAAAACACCTCTCAAAAACTACATCCGCTAGTAGAGGCATAGACGCGCGAAAAACTGCAGAAAGCTCTCTTTGTTTTTCAAACTCCCTGATAAAATATAATAATAGATCACGAACTGTACATTTTCAAGTACTTTACTGAAAAATATTTAAACATTTTGATTTATATTATATAATATGCATGAAGTTCATTTAAATTTCTAACTAAAATGAAACAGAAAAATTTAGAAGTCTAACACATGCACATCTGTTTCTTAAAGATTAGCTATATATTATATGTAGTAAATCAAATGCCAAATTGTAACGCTGTTTGATTTCATTCCATCTTCAAAATTTTCATGAATACGAGCAGATCTTAAACAGCTTTAAACAGGTCCAAACAGATTTGAACATATTTAAACCGATTTAAACAGGTAGAAATTTTTGGAATCCCGCGGCAGAATGCCAAATGCCGTGAAAATCCATGTTTCTATAGTAGTAGGACTGTCAAACACTAGTGAACTAAACATAATTGACATCCTAATGATTTAAAATATAAACTGTGGGAAAGAAAGGGGTGAAGCATTTAACAGACCACTAGTCAAATAGCATGTCAGAATAATTGTTTGACAGAAACCCTTGAAATAATGACAAAAAATTAGCCGCCCGCCTGAATCAACTGACAATAAATTCTATGTGCTACCCAGAACGCCCTTTTATTAAACCGTTCGTCTTGCATTTCTTACAGCGTCCCCGTAAATGTGAAACATTCAATATATTGTAGCAAGCTCAAGTATAGAATTCAGGCACGTGGAAAGACACGCATCAAAATATAACATTAATCAATACAGCTCTACTGTAGAGGGATTTTGGGGTAAGAGAGATCATGGTGGTTTTACCCTGTTAAGAACGTACTTGACACAGGAAAGGAACAAGCTTGTTGGAACTTAAATTGTAGTGACTTAGTTAAAATAACATTTTTTCATACAACTTTATGGCGGTCAAGCGGAAACCAGTGATACCTTTAATTGTACTCTGGTATTGAAAAGAAGTACATGCGGGTATATGAGTATGTTCGTGGCCTGATTTACAGTAACTAACAAAAACAATACGTGGCTGTTCATTTAAGGACAAGACATTGAACAGACAACACGTTTTGAAGTTAAACAAAACCTAAGAATACTCTTATTTACCCCCTCATTTTGTCTGTGGTTTACTTACATATCGATTTTTTTCTTTTTTGTCACCTCTTTTCTTTCCTAGGTAATTAGTAAAAACCTTTTCAACTACTACTAATTTAGAGCACGACTGATCACATTACATAGGAATCGTCTGCAAGCTGCGTGCCTCATAGTATAATCTACTAGTGCAACCAAAAACTCTCTTGTACAAGTCAGGGAGCGTTCTCATGTCACTGGTTTTAGTTTCATTTCCCATTTTGAAACATCAGGAATAATATCACACGTTCGGACAAAATAGAGGCAGCTATATCTATATATCTATATTGTATCCAAAGAATACTCAACAGTATAATTCCGTTCTCCCGCACTCTTTTTTCACAATAGTATTTTTATTGTTCAGAATACAAAAGGTGCATAACAAAGCTGCAACTCATAAAGCATAAACATCAACTCCATCTTTACACAATAGGTCAGTCGGCATTTAGTATCAACATTGTGGGTTTATTTTTATTTCAAAACATCGATACAATTATTAAAATCTACGAAAAACCAAATTAAGATTCTCTTAAATTTGCATTAGCTATATAGTACATTTTGGCATAGCCTTATCGAGATTACTCTTATGTATTAACAGGATATATTTTAAACCTAAATGGATACATTTATAAGGTACATAAACGAGACGCTTCACTACAATGTGAGCATTTAAAAGAGAAACCACAGGAATAAATGACCACTCTATTTAAAATGATAGTTCTGCTTGTGGACAACATCTAGGTTGACGAATTCAGAATTAATAAGGTAGGTATATCAGTTAATTAACAATCTTCTTTTTTCTTATGAGTGTTCGCCACCTTTTAATGAGGGCGCCATGCTCATCGCATTTTACAAATATGATCACAAATTAATCACTGCAGGCTTCTAGTAGACACAACTTGGTTAATTGTTGCGTAAAATTTAAATTTTTTGTTTTCACTACAGCAGATCGGACGTGGCCGTCTCAGCTTTTGTTGACCCTTCATTGCGCGGGCGATAGACCACATATTCCGCGGCGTTGACTAATCAAACTTGTGTCATTTTCTCACATTTCTCGATCTAATTTCAACCACTTTTGCCTTTGCTGATTAGTTGGCAGGTATTCGCGTATCCACCGAGACCAAAAGATGCTTGCCAAGTACTGCACGTGACTCCACCGTTTACGGTATGTATTGTGCTACGCAGAAGCAACAACTAATTCGGAGTTAGCGGGGAAACATTGTTCGGGCACCTCGTTATCTGCCTGTTATTGAAAACAAATTCGACTTCGCAGAACGATGTAGAGAGGCACTCATCGTCCTAAAGGTCATTGCGAGTGACAGCATTCATGACTTGCGCACTGTGCAGATCTGTCTCTCCCACACTCCACCCCTGTGGAATGCAGAAGGCGGATTGAAGATCTATTTGATTTCTCTGTGATGTAGACTTGAATATCAATTTGTGGCTGTTATTCCATCTCTGCATGGCCTCGAATAGCTCCCTCGAACCACCGACAAAGTTGGTTCCGTTGTCAGATCGGATGATTTCTGGAATACCTCGTCTGCAAATAAATCTCTGTTCGTTACAAACGTCTTATACGTAGGCAAAACATTATTGATGCAATATAACACTATGCTACTGTCTGTCGAGAAAATACCCACGCACTCGAATCTGAAGTTCTTGCTGCATTATACTGCTGACATGTACAGCTCTCACCGCTGCGCACAACTCCAATCGCGGAATACTAATCGGTTTCAGCGGAGACAGTCCCGACTTTCCAAACATAAATGTGTTGTTGATATTGCCGTCTACATCAATGATACGCAGATATGTGACTGTGCCATAGGCCTCCTCACTTGCATCACAGAAATGATGTAGCTGAACTACCTTGACAGTTGACATTTCAGCGTTAATCATGCACCTTGGAACTTCGATTTGCAGTAGCAACACAAACGGCACCAACCATCTGGTAAAGTGCTTTCAGGTAATTTCTTCTCATGGGTCGTCCCAACTTTTTTGAAGCCTACATTCAGCCTGGAACAGCTTCTTGGCAACAAGTACAAATTGGCACACAATACCCAGCGGATCATACACTGCAGTTCCAACACTGACGAGACCATGACGTGTGAACACTCTATTCCTCGGCTTGACATTCAGCACACTCGTCTCTTGTAGCGAAACTGTCAATTTTCCAAAATTTCCCAACCTGTCTATTTAGCTCCTTTTTCTTGATTAACGTGATGCATCATTATAATTGCACTTACCCGATGATTCATCTGAACATTTCACAGTGCCGTTCACCGCCCGTCCAAGAGGTGTGCGCACAACATAGGGCTCTCTAGGTCGCCCGCGACGCAACTGTAGTGGAACTAACGCTTCAGAATTATCTTGGCCGATGAATAAGGACACATCTTCACTCGTAGAGCTGGATAAAGACAAATTCTTTAAATGACTAAACTTTGCTAATGTCATCAACGCACACCAAAATCGATGCAAGCGACGGGAAATCGTTCATCACATAAACCTTTGACAGCACCACAGTCTAATTTTTACAGCGATGAGCACTTGTAGCAGACAAGTTGATTTCTTCAACGATGAGTTCTTTCCCACCATTTAGTGTATATATATTGAGCTTAGATTGCTTATCTTGCACACCTAATTGCTGGCGTAGCTTTTCGGAGCAGAATGTTCGATTACTTCCTGTGTCATGGAGAGCAAATGTCTACACGCCTGTAGTGGTCCCTGGCCAGGCATGTTCACAGGTACGATGGACAGTGATACTTTCGTCTGCTCTGGAGCCCGTGTACTGAATGACAGCGTCGAAGTGTAGGTTGCATTTTTGGATCCGTTATTTGCAAAATCCACTCACCGGATGTAGTGATTTTCCGATCTGGAGTAAGATCGCTTTGTACGCTTCTCTTCTTCAGAGCATGATGTATCATTCGGGAGTGCTTCATCTTGCATCCTTCGATGCCACACGTCTTGGAGAATCTTTAATTCTTTGAAACGTGTTTTGATCCATTCAGACAGTTAAAACAAATTTTCTGTTCCTTGACAAATTTCAGGCGATCCGTAACAGACGCGTTGCTGAATTTCTTGCATTGGGCAAAATAATGCATATGGCCACACATAAAACATTTTTGTCCTTGCTGAACTTGCTCGAGTGGAATCTTTTCTCAACCTTTTGTTGTCTTAACACCCCAAACACTGTGTCACATACCTCTCTCGTTAATTTGGTCAAGAATTGCAGAAATGACTCAACACCTGGATATCTTCCATTGGTACCATGAGCTTCGACAGCTTTTTTCATCCAGCGAATCTGCAGATAAACTTGGAGGCACTTCACCAGTTTAACATCGCCTAAGAAATCTTGACGCCTGTGCACATTACCTGCTTTAATAGGAGAACCCAAAGCTTCTGACATTACATAGTCGTGGCCAAAACGTTCTGATAACAATTCCCTAGCTTTGCGATACACTTTTGACGTGGCCATACAAGCACATGGTTTTATAACTTTCAATGCCTTGCTTTTACAGAGCTCGAATAGCTTGTTCAACTTTGACTCAAACATAGCGAGAACCTCTTCTTCCATTTCTACAGCCTCCACTGCCACTTCAACTTTGATTCGTACTTACTTCGTTCCGCTAACAGACGCTCTTCTTAATGGAACGACTTGAGCTTAGCTTTCGTGGCAGCCTTTCTGGCAGCAGTACGTGCCCATGCGGATCGAACGCTGCTTGAAGAGCCAACTTGGGATATACTGTCACTGGGTTTCAACGGATTATCAACATTTCGCGGTAGTAAAAATTCATATAGTACCTCAGGTTTCGCATTGCGTAGTTCACTAGACACATCTGGCGTAACTTCTGTTGGCAACTCAGCAGCAGTGGCACTCACTGGATTTTCATTGCAGTACTTCTGCAAACGGTACACCAGTTCTGACATGTTTCCCTTTCCAGACCTTCTTTCAGTTGAGCGATTTTTATTTTATCAAAATCCATATTTAAAAAGCAATTTTTTGCGTTTTCAGAATTTCAGTTCATTGTTTTCTTAATTTGTTTTAATGTAGTAAATCAAATAACAAATCAAAACAGCCGCCGTAGTTTTGTAATGCGATTCATTCTTCAAAATTTACATGAACAAGAGCAGATCTTAAAAAGCTTTAAACAGGACTAACAATAACAATAATAATATAATATACAATAATATGAATATAAAATGTAAAATAGCTTGTCTTTGATATTGCTAAAAAGTAAGCATCGGATTAAAAACAAAGAAAACATAAAAACGTTTACCAATTCGAGTAGATTGATTTATTGGAGTAATCTCAAGATCTCTTATGAGCTTAAGCATGTAACTGATCAAAAAATTTATTTGCACCAGAAAACGAACAGTTTTTGAATTTACCCGATAAACATCCTAATGCCAATCAAATGTCGATTTGAAGTTGACCCGATAAAATCACGACGTTAATTCTTCATGCACCTTAATTGTGATTGGTCGCAACCACATATTAACGTCTTAGCAAAGCCTTTGACTCACTGTTGAATAGACTTTGGAAAAGAAACATTATTTAGACGTAAAACGGAACGTCTAACTTGTCCGTTTTTGGTGCAACGTCGGATAGATGTCGGAAAATCTACGTTAAATATACTCCCAAAAATCGACCTTGAACAGACATTGGACTAACAACTATCACTTATGGCAAATGGTAGCGATGACGTATCAATTTCAAAATAGACTAAAACAAGAATGCAACATAAAATTTCAAAGATCAAAAAGTTTCCCATTTAGTTTTTTAAAATGGTCTTGGAAATTGACTTCATTCGTATGCTGCATTGATTGTCGCTGTCTTTAAGGCGATTCAAGATTAATATTTTCCGACATCTATACAACATCGGTAGAAGTATTTTCATCTTTCATTTGCAAACCTAACATAACTTTGATCAGAAGGTGGATAATCGACGTCTATACAAGGATAGAACTTGTTCCGACTTTTTAAGCAATCGAAAAAAATCTAGAAGATATCGTATGTGTCTGTTAGAAAATGTAAAACAAATGCCAATTCACCTAGGGTATTGGTTAGATAATTTCATTCTCGTGTCTTAATGTATAGTTATCAATAATTTTCGGTTTGCTGGGAATAATAAAATTTGATGGGAAATAAAGCATACAGAGAAAAGATACAGGCTCTAACATTTATTGGATATACAGCCGTAGAAAATGTCTTACACCAACTTTGCAATATTGATTCAGCCATTTCAATTTCAGGAGTTTTGTAAGAAATACTTGAAAACAGTATCCTATCTACTCCACCATCTTGTGGAATCGACAATGCATCTTCATAACAAAATCATAATAGAAATCAACCAATATAAGGACATCTTAACATACTCATCATTCTCTGTGCTATTGATGCATTCCGTTAGAGAAAGATAAAAATAACATGAATATTTTGCAAAGCATGTTTGTTCCTACTAGAACTAGAATTTGATTTATTAAATTATGAGCAGTGTATGTTCACAGCAAGGCAATCAATACAACTGGAAATGGCTGTAACATGTTTGCACTAAAGATATCAATAAATTCTGTTACATATCCCTTATTCTTTCTTTTAACATCGGGACCATAAAAGTTATCTAGACTGACTGTGGGACGCTGGCATCAAAATTCAGATAAAGTTTTGCTAATTGTTAGGTTGAAATTTATATTGTGTATACAGTATAACAGAAGTTTGCCTTCATATTGCCTTCATATTAATAAACATAAAAGTAAAATTGCAAAGGCAATTTTACCCCCAACCACCTATTTCATCGATGCAGTAATGAGCACAAACTAAAGCAAGACTGATTTCACGAAATTACAATATGCAATATATATATATATATATATATATATATATATATATATATATATATATATATATATATATATATATATATATATATATATATAAATAATGACTACAGTGTGATTAAAATGTCAGCTGAGTATTTCTCTTGGACAGTCCTGTTATTCTGAAGGTACCGGGGAACCGTCACTTTACGGTCCTATTTAAGGTAAAAGTACAGAACATAATACCAAACAGACAAGACTTCCGTTTCCAGCCCATCCAACACCTCGATCATGAAAGAAACCGCCCGTTGAATTTCGGTGCATACGAAAAAATGAAGACAAGACATCCATATGGGTTGTTTTTCATTATGTGACGTCATAACCCAATGGAGGGAATAGTTTTTGATCAAAGAGAGAGGGTTCAACTTTAGCCGTCATTTTTTTAGTGAAACACGAATTTAAAAATTTATTTTTCATATTTAGGGAGAGAATTGCAACCCCTGTACTCCCCCTACATATTTGGATCTCGCACTGTAATCACTTAGAACCATCAAATATAAGTCGATCAAGATTGTATAGTTAGAAGAGAAAATGAGCAAATTATTGCACATATCGTCTGTTGTTAAATTTTGTAATAATCTAAGAGAAATATGTGAGACTTTACTTTTAAATATTATTATGTTTTGATTAAATATTTTTTTAAAAATAATTATACTTACTGGTTTAATCTATTTTCTGCGTTTGCAAAATGTCCTTGTCAATTTATTATTTACCTTAAGGCGCAGATCGTAGCGTGAAACTTTCTCACTGATCAGGTTACAGTCATGTTATGCAATGGCATGAGTTGATTTACAAACATTCAGTTAAAATGCAGTTAGGAGAGGCTGAAGGAAACATTTCAATGCTGATAATTTTGATTCAGTGCAGAGTCAGACTGTGCGAGTTGACACTTAAAAGAACACAGGACCCATAGTATTATTGTTGTTGTATTATAGTTGACTGGTAAATACACTAGCAGGTATGAAAATCTTTCTTCCAACTTCTGCCTATCCACAGAGAGAAAAAATAGTAGTCTACATCAACAGGGCTGCAACAATTTCTAGGGCTTCTTCCTTTTGGAGAATCTTTTTTCCAAAAAAAGTATGATTTTATAATTTTAGTCATAAATTGAGCTTGCCCTAAACCTACAGAAGCCCAACCCTGTCTTTTCTCGAAAGAACTTGATACGTCCATGCAGACGGTTGTGAAATTCTTGCTTTTGATTTGAATTAGGTCTGATAAAGTATGCACCAGTTTACCACAAGCTACATGATTTGAATTCCACCCTCAATTCAGATTGGCAACTTTAACAATATGTTTTGTTGCAATAGTATCCCCGTTAAAGGGAGCGTGGCATTATACATATTTTGGACTTTTGGAAATTTTGCGATCTCTTCGCTTTTACTTAGTTATTTCTTTGTTATTTTTATCTTTACTTCCATGCAACTTTTGCGAAAGATATTTTTAGTTTTTGTATCAAGATGATTCTCTTAAGCCAAGAAGTGAAGTTGTCGCTCATTGATAGTTCATTATAATCGCAAAATGTTGGTGCGATGTCTTAAACTATTGTTTAAGATATATTTTCAGCTATTCTTTACAAAGCTTTACGCTTTGTGCGTTGAATTTCTTAATTAATATTAATTTTGTTATTGATAATTGAATCGTATTTCTACATATTTCCATGTTTTCTTTTTCTGTCGTTAACATAATTCAGCAAGAATCTCCGTTCATATTGTGCTCGTTCATAGAAGTGAAGACATTATAAAGTTAAAAATAGGAATCTATCAATGATGGAGGTCTTCTTGCCAATGTTCATAGCGTTCGGATTGAATTTATAAGAAATATTTGTGTCTTTCTGACATTTTGCCATTTTGGTTAAAATTCTGACTAATATTGGACTAGCCGTTAACAAAATAATACATTGATGCCAGCAAGTATTATGTATCATCAGCAAAAAGTAAAAGAATGCAGACTTGTCTCAAAGACATCAAATACGTCTAGCGTTAAGCGTCTCCAAAATAAAACGGTAAGAACATATCCAGGTGTTGTGATTGAAACCTCTGATTAACCGGTAACTTTTATCTGCGATATGATTACACACTATTTACATATGCGGTTTGTGCTTAATGGAAAAGCCACAGAGCAGTCCACATAGTAAAGCTTCTGTGGTATCGTAAAGTCTAGACGTAATGAAGAGGAACAGAGCAGTGTGAACAGAAAATTTCTGCAAGTAAAGGCAAACAAGAAATAGAGCCTTAACGGCGTGACAAGCCACAGAGCAGCACTTATGGAATTGCAATCCACGGAGTTAAATCTCTTCTTTGCTCGTTTAAATTCGTTTGTGAGTCAGTAATTTAGATTCTTTTTACCACATTCTGTTCAGTTTCTTTGGCAGGAAAAAGTGATTTAATTACATTTGAATAACTTTAAATAAAAATGTAATAAAGTGTAAAAGAAATGGCGGTCTTCATTACCCAGAAAATAGAAGCTAAGAGTGGTTGGCTCCACTTTAGCATCTGTCCTGCTCCATGGATGTGAAACATTGATTTTGTCAATATTAGTACTGACACAGGAAATTAGATGCCACAAAACTTCTTAGAACCGTGATTAAAAATAATTGAGAAGACCACATCATCAATAAACAACTTATGGTGAACTAAAGAAATAGACGTATAATATCAGACGCAGAAGACTAAATCTCATGTGTCATTGTCATCGTTACCCAGTTTAGCTCTATGGCCTCCAATCCACGAGAAGCGACTTAAAGGTCGTCCTGCAAGAACATGCCCATCAGCTTGGAGAAAACATTGGTGTGGGGTCCAGGAAGTGTAATGCAAGATCGAGTACGTTGCATTCATGCAGGTCTGTTTCGATCCAGGTAGGTAAATAAAAGTAAGCTACAAATTTTTTAGACCGCAAAGTATACTAACTGAATTTAAAAAAGGAATCATGTAAGTTTCGTATTTTTTGGTACTAAGTACAACATTGAAATTACTGTCTATCAGTTATATACCCAATATCCATCTTTCACATTTTGTTTGATACTAATGAAAGATGGCAAGATTGGTGTCCTCCATACCAGCATATCACAAGCGGCAATCGCCAGAAGGCTCAGATTGGCCAAGAAACATGTTCCGTAACAATCCATCTGCGCCGGACCAGCCCAGGTAATATAGCCACACAAGATCTAGCTGTACAGACGACGCTCGCTCGCTTCCTATTTGCGGAAGCAACTTAGGTAGTATCTGTGGAAAACTGTAATACCGAATGCGTCTGAAAAATGCCCAGAAAGAATACTTTGGACCAGTGTGACGCCGTGCAGTCTTTAGCAAGGAGACACGAGTTTTGTTTGGAAAAGAACAGGAGAGCGATTAGCTCAAGAATGTGTTCGATAGATCAGATTAAGGGAGTGCTATAGTATAATAGGCTAATTGATTCGTTCCAAATAACCTTTGCGAGTATCTCGACCTCAAGGCGTTATGAGGATCTAGTAACTACAATTGCACCGTATTTATCTGACATGAGCTCGTACACGCGTTTGAGCTTATACACCGCCGCTATAAATCCATGCGGGCATTGGAAACACAATGATTGCAAAATGCCACAGGATTCCGCAGTGGAGCACAAATGGGTTCATTATGTCGATGTCACGACGCGTTAATGCACAGAGCGAGGGCAGAGGACGGCACTCTAGATATTAAAATGTTGAAAGTTCAGCTTGAAAATGTTGTCAAAATGTTGTTTTTGTAATCGTTGTATTGTTGTTCAAACTATTACTTCTACACTCTGGCTGAAAAAGTAGTCATTTAAAATTTGTCGCACATTCAGAGATATAGAAAAGGCTTGATGTTGATAGACGGATTCTAGACACCTAAGTCCTGGCATTTAAGCGGTTATAATTTTGATTTATTTTGACATGTGCCTGATAATCCAAAGAAATACAAGCATCGTCACATATTCAATTCATATGTATTGACTCAGCCCGCTGTATTTTCACGGCGAGATTACACTGTTTTAAATGTAAGCAAAGTGTTAACAAATTACTCTGAATCTGTCACGAGGCTTCGATTATATGTCTTACAATTTATTTTAGCAATACAACAATATATTTTCTCATGTAAACATCACAGCTTTCTGATTTCTGATTTGAATATTGTGAGGTTTATTTGATGATGTTGTTAGCATTTAATGATCTGAGTGTTGCTAGTCGGTGATGAAAGAATTATTCACATAATAGGTTTTATGTCAATACATTTATAACAAAGTATGTTTCACTATGACGCATGGAAAAACTATTTTTTTCATTTCGACATGTTGCGAAAAAGCAGGGCTACATTCAACACCGCAGAGGGGCGCAGAATGACTGTGATGAACCAGTTACCGATATGAAGGTTCTTAGGACTGGTTGTTTATAAGAAAGCGTGTTTCTCTATAACGCAACACAAAGATGTTTAATTTATTTAGGGTTTACTGAAATTACATGCCTACATGGTTACAGAGTGGCGTAGTGCGACTGCCTACTGTTCTCAAACAAGCTGTAAGTGTGTCGTCACTTGGCATAACCAATCAGACTAGAATTAAAATTTCGCACATTTCTACCCTTTCTTTTCTTAACCGAACTGGATCTGCCCCTACAGATAGTTCAGGTGTTCTCATTGTATATATTGATTCGGAATAACACAAGCCACATCATTTCACATTAAATGTATATCACCCTTCATTCCAATTCGCATGGACTTCAATTGATTTTCTTAACCATACGCTATGATGTGATAGCATCTCCGGGAAGTACAGTGTGATCTTAATCATGATTGGGGACTCTGTGGCTTTTTTGCGATCTTTTCGTTTATACGTGTGGCGATTTTCCTCTTTGGTTTAGCTACAACCTTTGCGTAAAATTGTACAATTTATTTACGTTTTGCTATATCAAGGTGATTCTCTTGAATTGTGAAAGATTGCTAAGCTGTAGCTCAATTATATATCCTGTAATGCTCCATGCTGCACAAACTCTGATTGGCTCATTTTTACTCTTTTTAAACAAAACTAGGGTTTAAACACCAATACACATTCTGTTTTCTATCACAGTTGATAATAATAGCTATTTGATTTAATCTCATCAGCATACAAAGTAGGCTTCAAATTTATTTGATACATAAATATTAAGCAATACTTTTATTTTCCCGGAACATTCTTTCGAAGAAATTGCTTTATAGAAGTGATTTTCTTAATACAGTAGATTTAGCGATCTGTATTCTGTGCGATCTTCAGCCGAACCTCTCTACCACTTTGAAGATCAGGAGGAACCCCAACACTTCGCTTTCCCCGCTGGTTTAATGTAGTTCATTGAAAGAATTTGGTTTTATTAAATATTAGCAACGTAGAAGGGTTTAAGCCTTCCCAAGTGTTTTACTTAGACTGCCGCACCACATATAATAGGCACTGTCTTAAGTCTTTTTGAGAAAAAAAAAACAGATTTGAAACAGGTGTACCTATCTTGATTAGGTTTTACTTTAATTGATTAAAAAATTATTCTAGAATAGCTAGAGACTTTTAAAGAAAGGCATCATTTTAAGTACTAATTAATTTTTTTTTTGAAATTACCTTTAAGTTAGAAACACAGTTAAGATCGATTATTGTGAAGCAGTGCCGTCTGATATGCGCAGAAGTTTGATATTACACGCAAGTCGTCGATCCAACAACTGGTACACACTAAGTGCAATGCCAAACAACACTCTTCTTGGGAATGGAGTGAAATGTAAAAGGTATAATCTATTCTTCCTTCGCTCATTTTTCAGCCGTGTGAACTTTCTATGAATGATTTAATTGCGAATCTTGTTACCCCCCGTGGAACGGAGGGATATAGTTTTGAACTTTTTGGTCTGTCCGCCTGTCCGTCTGTTACACTTCAGTCTCACGCGCCTACAGACCACATTAATGGATGGATTCCTTTCGAATTGCAAATGTACGCGGCTTTTCTGGACCCTTCCGCAGTGCAGTGACTAAGAAGTTTTTGGATTGAAAAAAAATTGACAAAATGGCGGACTTTTGAAAATTGGCACTGCGCTTAGCGTATGTACGGCAGTCTCACGCGCCTACAGGCCGCATTTACAGATGGATTCGTTTCAAATTTTGTACACGGCTTCTATGGATCCTATCGAAGTGCAGTGATTAAGACTTTTTCGGATGGGACTTGACAAAATGGCGTATTTTTCAAAATCGGCGCTGTACTTAGCGTACCTTTGTCTCACGCGACTACTGGTTAATTGATTGATTCGTTTAAATGTTAGACACTAGCTCTACCTGTCCTTCCACTTTTAAATTTTGCGTAGTCAACACGCAACAGCCATACACACACCATGTCCACGACAGGGGATAGACTTACTCCTCGAGACGTAGTCAAGTTCAAATAGTTTCAAAACAGTTGAAAATATATGATGTACGCAAACTATTTTTATTAACAAGATGACCTAAAGTCCATAAGTGATCCTACTGACAATATTCTCTTAACAAGGAAATTAAAACGAACTTTAATCTGCCGCCTACCACTCTGAAACGGATTCAAACCCGGTACCTTGGAATTACGAGACCAGGGATCTAACCAACTGAGGTCACAGTCACAACGTTCTATTTTACTAATACCATTTTGTTGAATTGTTCGCGCAATTATTAACGATTTCCCTGAAACTTTTCTCCTGGATACGATTCTGTAGCTTAATTTGAAAGTTAGTTTTGAGCTCAAGTCGATGCGCTTCTTATAACGTAACTTAGCAATTATATATCCAAGCGATCAATATAGAAATGCCATTTGCATGTCAGGATGGTGATTTATATTTAATTGCAGTCTAAAGTTTGAAGGATATGCATTAGAAAGGGAAGCAAAAATTGGGTACTGCGTAACTGTAAGCTTTTATTTTATTTTAGTTTTATTTAAAGAAGTGACAATCTGACAGATAAATATCATTTAAAAGGGTGGGTGTTTCTATAATTTATGTTCATTTAGGAATTTGCGTTTTTGTATCTCTTTTTAATCTTTTAAGCTTAATGTTGGTAACCTTGCCTGGTTATCTCTGTATTTCATAAAGCAATCAATCGTGTTCATGCTATTTTGTAATCTGACGGGAGAGGCAAGAAAGTACCACTTTTGAAATCTAGTATACTGTGCTTACATAAAATACTAAATAATGTACTTTATCTCTGGCAATACCATACATTCAAAAGTTTCAATTGAAATATTTACTTTCCCGCATTCTAGATCACGATACGTTTGCACTGTTTAAAACACTGAGAGCATTTCTAACTAGAAATATGTCCACAGCAAAACGCATATCCCGTCTGAAATCGGACAAATTGACTTGAAAAAATACAGTGACTGATATCAAATGAGTAATTTATGAAAAAAGCAAAGATTTTTAAGCGAAGAATTCTGCTCAAGGAACACATCTCAGCCAAAGCAAAACGCATATAGTTTGGTAAATTGGGGTATATATTGCAAACCATACAAACACAGCATATATCAGTTGTTAATGTTCAATGTCAATTTTATTTGTATAGCGCGCTGTAAGTTCCATTACTATCCAAGCGCTTCACAATTGAATAAATATACCCATGTATTTCAGATAAAAGGTAATCTGATATAACTGACTAGACATTTAGTTAATACTTATCCGTAATATACAGAGACTAGAATAACACTAAAATGAGATCACAGTGATAAGTTATCCGACGAGAACTTATCACGACGAGAACGAAATGGAAAAGAGATGCGATTTCAGTTTGTTGCTAAAATTCAATATTCCATTGGAATTTCGCACAGATATTGGTAGAGAGTTCCAAACTCTAGAAGCGGCGACAGAACAACATCTATATCCACTGATTGAAACGAGGTTGAACGAGTATTATGGATCCACAAGAGCAAAGCTGGCGAGACGGTTTATACACTTGTACCAGATCAGAAAGTTATTCAGGAGCCAAACTGTGAATGCACTTGAATGCTAAAAGAGCAATTTTGAAATGTATCCTTTCAGGTACCTTTAACCAGTGCAACTCGCCAAGCACAGGGATGATATGTTCTCTATATCCTGTCCTCATCACAACCCTTGCAGCCGAATTTAACACTCGCTGAAGACGACACTGATCTGCTTTTTTTTTTATTCCATAGTAGAGTGAGTTACAGTAGTCAATTTTGGAGATTATGAGTGCCTGAACAACGATTTTGGCGGCATCTTCAGTGATGTACGGTCGTATATTTTTGATTAATCTCAGCATGCCATAACATGAGCGACACACAGAAGTGACATGTTGCGAGAGGCTCATTTAGGAATAGATGATGACGCCAAGATTCTTGGCGGTAGGACAAGTGAGAATGGTATCACCACACCCATCGATGGACGAAATTTCAGAACTATTGGTGGTTGTTGAAGTTCCTATTTTCATAAATTCCGTCTTTTCATTATTTAGGTTTATTTTATTGTGGCGCATCCAAACACTCACTGATTTAATAGAGCGTTCTAGCTTGTCGATTTTGGAGAGCTGGTCTTTTGGTGAATTTGCAAGGGCTCTATTTAACAGTTGTCCATCATCTGCGAAAAAAGCTAAAAATTATTTCGAAGAAAGCAATTAAAATGCCTAATAGTCTGGTATACTGGTTATATCCTTGGGGCCGAGGATTGACCCCTGAGGAACACCACATGACATCTTAAATTCATCCGAGAGGACGTCGCCTATCTTTATGCGCTGACAACGGTCGCTGAAATAAGACTTAAACCAACGTGAATACACTTCCCTTCAGGCCAAAGGAATTTTTGAGTCTGGTAATGCAAATGCTGTAGTCCACAGTATCGAACGTGGCGCTTAAATCTAATAAACAGAGGAACACAATGTTCTTCTCGTCCATTGATTTCAAAATGAAATTAAAAATCCCTAGGAGTGAGGTTTTGGTGTTATTGCTTTTCTTATAGGCTGATTGCAAGGGCTCATCTAGTTGGTGAATAAGAGAATGTTCCTTCATTTGTTCGGGGACAACTTTCTCTAGAAGTCTGGAAACGTATTGCAGGTTAGATACTGGCCTATAATGTTTTGGAATTTTGTCAAGCATTGGCTTTTTAAGCAAGGGTGTAACTACTGCCTCTTTAAACTGTGCTGGGACGACACCGTATTTATAGAGGTATTAATGATACACATTATGACTGGAGCCAATTCATTTGTGCACTTCTTGACTAGCCACGTCGGAACAGGATCCAGGCAGCATCCTTTGGAAGCTGATTCCGAGATAAGTTTCTGCAAGTCATTGATGTTCGGAACTGTGTCAGGGCTACTCAGTCAGGTACAGTTCTGTCGAATTAAAATGGGTTCGCATCATCGGAGGATTTTTCACGGATTTTGTCACTTTTTTCCTTGAAAACGGCACAGAATTGATTTGCTACAGAACATTCATCTGAATATTCGGGTAGGGGTGTGCACGTTTAATATGCCGTTGATGACACAGTACAATTTTTTTCTGATCGCCTTTGCTATCTTGTGTTGCTGTGGTGTGATATGAAGACTTGGCTAAGTTTACATTTTTATAGTAGCTTCTGTAGGCAGCCTTTAGTTCGTCTTTAAGGCTAACTGTTGAATTCTTTCTATATTTTCTTTCGATAGCTCTACAGGATTACTTTCCTGCTTAAGCTTGTCTGTGTACCATGGGCAGCGAGGTTGCACAGTTATTCTCTTTTCACAAATTGGAGCATATTTGTCAAGAATTTTGGTTAACGAGGAGTTATATGCCAGTACTAAGTCATCCACCGAATTTGGGTTTTCAGCTTGGGACAGAATATCAGTGCTTATGATATCATCTCTGAAAGTTTGAATGTTAATATCTTTGTACCTTCGATACTTTACAGTTTTATGGGATGCAAACTTCTTGTCAATATTTGGATGACTGCGAATGAGGAAATGGTGGCACACTAAGTCCGCAACAAAAGTTCTACCAACTACGTAGTCATCGTCGCATGTTAAGACGAGATCAAGTAGATGCCCCACTGAGTGGGTTGCTTGTTCAACATGTTGCCTCAGTGAATAAGTTCGTAAATCTTCCTTGAACTTCGTTGCCAAAAGGTCGTTGTTGTCTTCTAAGTAGATATTAAAATCTCCCATGATGAGCAGAGAATCACCTGATAAGATGCTTTCAAACAACGAGTTAATATTTTCGATAAGTTCACTTTGAGATGAATATGGGGGTCTATATATAACAACAACACGATATTGTTAATTATAGCAATATTGTATAAACTTACTCCAGGCATACAACTGCTAAACGCCCAAATAAGATTCAGTAGCTAAATTGAAGCTCTATTGTAAAATGTTTTCCCAGTTCGGATGATGGAACGACCAAGTGACGTAGTGGCTATTCCTTTTGGAATTAGTTAAAAATGAACATGTTTGTTAACTGACTGTATATTCAGAGGAGTGTCAGTCATTCACATTGTCTCTCTCCCAGTTGCCACCTGAAGATCAGACTAGTTGTTTGAGTGTATTGCTATTCAAAACCACGTGCATAATGTCTCGTCATGTATAAAAAAATAAATCGTAACTAGTTAAATATAGTCGGTGTCTTGTTTTCATGGCCTCACTGTACTTTGACGAGAGAACCATGTGCCAGATGTCGTACGTGATTAAGACCCTTTTGTTCGTCTCCAATTTGTGGGGTTCGTCACGAGAGTAAAATTGGTCCCAAAGTGATAATAAACGATCCTGTGATGCTGGACGCTAACGATCTGCCTGCTAGGTCAAGTGGTAACAATTGCCAATTTAGAAGCACTGCGGTCCGGATTCAATTTCGTGCTGTTTCGTTTTTTTCTACCCAGCCATACAAACAATTGTGCGTAACCACAAGTTTAAATGCAAATGAAAAGTGAAAAATGTTTTACATATTCGTCCGAGGGATTTACGAAAAACATTACTCCAGTTTTTTAGGGTAATGTAGAAGCAAAGAAACGTAGGGACATTTTAAAATTCGACACACATTAGAAAACACAATCCGTGTAGAGTGTAATATAGTTGTTCTACTTTTTTTGTCTTTGCTAGAGAGTTGGTTAATAAAGTATATTATTTGTAACAAAAAACTCCGAACAATCAAAAAGAATGAAAATGCTTGGTGTAATAAAGTGCGACAAAATGGAAACTCTTTTATGAATAATTTGGTACTGCTACAATGCAGAATTTCATTCATAAAAAATATAATCCATATAATCTTTCTTACCTTTTAAAAAGAAACCTAAAAAGAAATAAGAACGGCAAAAATGACGTTGGATAATAAAGCAGAAATTCAACCAGTTAACACAGTTTGATTTATTTTTATAAACTACACGACTATTGTTAGAGTGTCAGATATTTTTTTTCGATGTTTTTATGCTATAACGCAATATATGGCTAATATACAGCTAATTACAAAACTTATAATTCTAAGAGATTCTACTTTATGCTTTTCTTTTGTTAATTGTGATAATTGTATCGATGTTTATAAATAACAAGCAACACACGATGATAATGCTAAACGTCGTTTGTATTGACTGACCTATTGGATAAAGAGGAAGTCAGTGTTTGTGCTTTGTGGGCTACAGCTTTATTATGCACTCTTTTTTATTGTGAACACTCTAAAAAATGCGAGTAAGTGTTAGCTGTCTTTATCGTTTGTTCTCTTTTTTTCGGTTCTTATTGTTAACTGTCTTTATCGTTCAGTTCTTAGTGTTTTGTGATGGATAAACGGCAAGATTAGTTTTATTTGCATGGGTTATAGAACTGTGTGTCATATGCCCGAAAGGGTTTATTTATATGGAATGCCGTTTTAACATTTAATGCTTATTTTTGATATCAAAATATATTTAGAAATATCAATAAATCAATGTAGACCTCATTAATTTATATTTTGCTATCAATAATTGAATTTTAGATGGCAAAAATACATTTTTGAGATCAAAAAATCAATTTTACAAACCAAAAAAATCTTACACATTTACATAAAATATAACGAATCGTCAATTAAATTTTGG
This sequence comes from Protula sp. h YS-2021, assembly GCA_949752745.1. Lineage (NCBI taxonomy): Eukaryota > Metazoa > Annelida > Polychaeta > Sabellida > Serpulidae > Protula > Protula sp. h YS-2021. Next base: position 63,334,846 of record OX457030.1, read on the forward strand.
AGATGAAAATTTGAATTAATGAGATCAATAATAACAACACAATTTTTTGATCTCAAGAATTGCTTCTTTTTTGTACAGTAAAAATTAAAATAAAGATTCTCTATACAAGGACAGCCATTATTTATTTACAGATTCGTGTTTCTGAATTTTTTATTTAAAAAAATAGACTGATATTTTGATATCAAGAATCAGTTTTTGAGATCAAAAAATCGTTTGCAGATTTCAAAATACAAATTAATAAGTATCAGTCTGAAATAATGATATCTGAAATAAATTCTTGATATCAATATATAGAAAACCAATAATTGAGTACAAAATTGATATTTTGCTGTCAAATATTTCATTTTTCCTATCAAGAATTGAATTTTTGATCTCAAAAAAAATCAATTTTGACATCATTAAATCGTTTTTGATATCAATAAATATTTCTTGATATCTCTAAATATTTATTGATATCAAAAATTATTTTTTGAGATCAAGAATGCATTTAGAGATATCAAAAATACAATTACAGATAGCAAAAATGAATTCTTGATATCAAAATAGGGATATTTTGAGATCAAAAATTAATTCTTGATATCAAAAAATCAATTTTTGAGATCAAAAATTAATTCTTGATATCAATAATTCACTAATAAATGTGAAAACGGCATTCCATATATTTATTCAGCGATGAAAGAATAAATTTTATGTACAGGCCATAACACTATTGTGAACAAAGAGTGGGAGAGAGTGAATGGGAACTGTTGAGTGTTCTTTGGGTACAATATAGCTGTAAGCTATTAATCAATCTGCCTCTATGTTGTCCGAAGGTTCTGTATTATTCTTAAAAGTTCAAAATAGGAAATAAAACTTAAGCGTACACTGTTTAAAGTTTTGGCTATTTGTTCACTCTATTGAGTAGCAAGTGGGATGATTGCCAGAAAAGCGGAATATATTATTGGGCACGCAGCTTGCAGACGGTTCCTGTATAATGTGATCAGTCGTTTGGTAGTAGTATTAGCAAATTAGTTGTAACTGAGAAGATATTTTTGCGAGAAAGGGAGTAAAAAAAGAAAAGGAAAGGAGCATAAAAGGAAGAGGAAGGTAAGAAAAAAATGACAAAATATATAAAAAAATCTACAGGTCAGTCAATCATAGGTAAACTGAGTGGGTAGAAAAACACAGAGACATATGACTAAATGGATAAATCCGGGGAGGACAACTTCCTATCATATCTATTCTGAATATGTATTTTGCAAAAGAGAGGACCACTTTTAGAATTTAGCTTTTAGTTACAAAAGTCATGGATACGCCTGTTAAGCAGTTGGTAAGTGACTGCCCCCTCGTATGCTAAATTCGTTGAAATCAGTTTGAAATATATATAGCCCTTTGTTGGTGTAGCAAATTCATTATAATAATGTGTTGAATAAATTTTCCCACATTCCAAAAAAAAAAAAAAAAAAGATTTAACACTTCTTGAGTACGTCGTGACAGATAAAGTAGTTTTAACGCATTTGACTTATTGTTTCTCTATGTTTTTCACCTCTGTAATCCTGCAAGTTTTCCCTACTGAGAATGCGCACTCGAAACCGTGGCTCAGTGGTTTCTTTTATGTTTATCACCTTATGACTTGCCACTTTATTTTCAAAATTGAATCTTTTTTTCAATAATAACGGTGTCAAACAGTAAAATTAATCATAGAGCTTAAAAACTATTTCCCTTGAATCGAAAACAGTTGCATACTGAAAACGAAATTACCAATTAGAATAGTTTTCGTACCTGCAAATATTCACTTGATGACAAAAGCGTCATCTGTTTTAGTTCACTCAAAATTTAAGAACCCTAATTTTTGTGATATACCTAGTACTGCCGAATCTGCGTGTTGACAAAATACGCCTGATTCTAAGAAATTAAAATGACTTGAAAGGTAAGCGATTTGTACAATACAAAACGAAAAAATAAACTTTTTCTCATTATTTTAACTTTTTTCCATGTTTCTTTTGGATGTCTAGCCTGGTAACATCAAAATGAGACAATAAAAATGAAGCTTAGAAATGGTCAAGAATTCCAAGACACGTGCTTTCATGTATTGTCAGTGAAATTTGTGCTCTCATTCGCTTTTTGTTAAGTGCAAGGGTAAACATAGATGATTCTTGTTATCAAATATATATAGAATTTCACAGAATTGCGTGCCCACACTCCTTCAACATGGATAATTCAATAAAAGTTGCCATTTTATATTTAGAACATCATATTAAGTTTTCTTTTGTATTTTATTACTCGATACATTTCATTAAAGCGAAGGTGAACTAAAACAAACTTCAGATTGACATTCAAGATATATAAATAAATTGGGAGGTTGGGCGTATTAGAGCATTCTCCATTTTTGAGATGTTTTGGTAGTTTTACACTCTCTTGGAAGTACTATTTATATGTGCATACATTGCTGTTAAACCGTTAGTTTAAAAATGCAAGTAGCATAGGACGTGTTAGGAAACTGTCCGGATTTAAAAATGCATTTATCAGGAGGCCTTAGGGACGATTAATCGATTCTAAAATCAAAATCAAAAATAAAATCATTTATTTCGGTACATAAAATATGGAGTTAGGTTGAATTTTAAAAGCCATTTCGGTTGGGGCGTTAAAAGAACTGTTTTGTCATCATAGAAAATGGTAGAAATGGTTTAGTTTAACATGCAGTAAAACTTTGGAGAATAGATTCACAGATCTGGAATCATTTCCACGTCGCTAGATCTTTTAGCAGGATCACAGGTGAACAGAAATGGAAAGGAAAAAGATATGCGACTTACAGACGCCATGTCTGCTGGTGGACAAGGAGCAAGTGGAGCGCAATTGTGAGCGCATGCGTGGGATCTGTCGGCGCCTTGGCGTTCAGCTCCGGCCCATGATGAAAACACACAAATGCGTGTAACTGTTAGCTGTCTTCATCGTTCAGTTCTTAGTATTTACTCCTCCTCTCCTGAAGTATAAACGGCAAGATTAATTTCAGTCGCATGAGTTATAGAGTTGCTTATTATATGCCTGAAAAGGTTTGTTTATTTAGTGTTGAAAGAATAAATTTTTTGTACAGGCCATAACACTCTAAGGTATTAAAGAAATAGCAGCAAACCTCTTCAGCTATAGTGAAGTTATTGTCGTAGTTATTGTTCGGAGTGTTTGTTTATTACAAAGTTGCGCTCAGCTGACAATGTTGAGACGGGAGGGAGGGTACAGCAATGCATATTAGGATCGTTCACACACGTGGTCATGTGTGAATGTATTTGCGGTTGCAGTGAGGCGGCGGAGATAGCCACGGCTGGAACGAAGTGCTGTATCTCCTGCTCTACCCTGGCCGAATGTGACTTGTTCGCTAGTGCCGGTTTCGATGACATCCTTTTCACAAGCATATTTACCCCTGACAAGATTCCCGGGTAAACTTCGATGTCACAACATCTCTATGTATGCGCCCACTGTACTTGATATGTACAGCTGGGCCTAGCGGTTTAAAAAAGAGGTATCGTACTGATTTCGGAATTCCTAGAAAATGTTGGATAAAAAGAATCTTGTTACTACATCCTACAAATAAAGCATAACGGCAATGCACATAAAGAACAATAGTGAACATTTGAAAATAGACATTTGTATTCATACAAAATCCTTTGCTTATACATTGATTCGCCCATATTTTTTACTGATAAGATAGCTACAGTACTTTTCCCTTTGTGGCCTCACTTAAAAGTGAAGTATTTTCAAACACAGATTAATGTTCATGGCATTACAAGCTTATATTATCATTAACCAGAATGCAAAAATTACTGAAACAAGTGGACAGTTTTCACGTCATGGTTGACAGTGATTTTGGAATCGACTGCTTAACAACTAGCAAAACCAACGAAAAACCGTGGTCCGTATTTTTAAAAGTTGACACTGGAAACGCAAGAGGTAAGGAAAGATTTATCCAATATGCAATACGCCATTTTTTAACATAAGTGAATATCAAATAAGAATTTAGATATTTTTATTCTAGGCGAAATATGGCATCCCGGATTACAACCAAGATAGCCAATTTCGTTGATATATTAAGAACTATGGATATCTTATAAACCTAGTTTTGTTTAACCAATTCTGAAATAACTCAGTATGTCCAAGGTGCTCATTTTGCCCAAAGTAAAAATTGTCTACTTTCTTGTATGCTGGTTATATGTAGCAATGACAGATTGTTGTTTGTTTCTCATTCGAAACTTTTATGGATTTTTTACATATTTCTTTTCTATATTGATTCAGTTATCAGTCCTGAAGTTTGCACCAAAGCAATTTGACAGAAATAAAATGGCAAATGTGTTATAATGTTATAACAGCTGGTGCATTGTGGGATTCCGAAGCTCTCGTGAGTTTAGCCAAACGCCTGGTCGATTGTACGTGTCTGGATTTCCAAGGTATCTATGCGCACGAGGGCCATTCCTACGCAAAGCCAAAAGCAGAAGTGAGGGATATCAGTGAGCAGAGTGTGACAAGGTTGACCTATTCTGTGGAAAGGTGTTTATTATGTGGTTATATCGTGGGGGAGTCTCTATGATTTGCCATTAAAATACTTTTCAGCTCTCTTTCCTTTTCAGAATAAAATGGTGGGCATCCGATTCTCGCTTCCCGCTGTTGTAACGGCTTTCCTGTAGAATATGAGTTTAATTGAATAAGACCTAATTAATTTTTATGAATCCCTGTAGAACATCGGTAAGGATTTTACTCAGTGGTGCTGTATGTAAAAAGTAGAACGCAACTGGTACTGTTTGTTCTTTTTTGCACTGGTTGTTATGCACAAAGTAGCCAGGTAATTTTATTTAAGGTTAAAGGAAGCAGGAATAAATTGCAAGACTGTGGGTGTGGGTTCGACACCAACAGCTTCACAGCCAGTAGATGAGATGTCAAACCTGACTGAGTTACACCCAGGGAACTATATATTTTACGGTAAGAGGGGTAGATGGTCGTCTAATCCGCCAAGATTCTAGTGCAATTTTTCGCTCCTCACCCACAGTTTTCACTGATTGTAACAACCAATTTGATTAATGCACCATGCAGACGATCCCTATAGATTCCTCCACGCCACTTGTATTTATTTGGCAATTGGTCCAAAATTGGCCAAAATATTGAGTAAAATAACTGCAAAATGGCATACATCCTAAAAATGTTACTCTATATATAAGTTCTGTCCGACTGCTTTTAAATGGTATAGAACAGTTCATCGACAGGTTCTGTATCAGTCTTATATTTTGTTTGGCGATTCGAAAAAAGGAGTCAAAATATTGGATATACTTTCCAAATGTCACAAAATCACAAAATGCTCATACTTCACGCTTCCTCTTCAACCACAAGTCTATTTAGTCTAATAGTTACTGCTTGCGAAGCGTGAGGTCGTGATTTCAAGCCGTACTCAGTGCGGAGTTTTAAATTGTCACCCTTTATTGGTTTTGCACGCCACTTTTATGCTTCTGCCTTCCAAATGAGTAAACCATATGCATATATAGTTCCGTACTACATTAGTTCATCTGTTAAAAGGTTAGAATTGTAAGGTCTGTACTCTGAATTATAATCGTTTCAGGTTTGAAATGACCAAGTTAACCCTCATACATATGTTCACATTGTAAACCGGCTTGAGAAGAAAATCGGTTTACAGAAATTCTTCCTGCCTTCCGCCCTTCCTTACTTCCTTCCTACCCTTTCCTTTTTTTAAATTGGATGGTTTCTCTGTCACTTTTGTAGTGTCTTCGCTTTCACGGCTGGGCATTATGTTCACAGGACATTTAACCTCTATGTTTCTCGATGTATTTCAGTTGGACTGAGCCTCATGAATTTATTCTAGTAAATATACTGACTTTGTCTTGAATAGCCTTATTTCGTCCTTGACAAAAATATATAAACTCTTATTTGCTCGATATATTCTTATAGTAGAGTGTTTCAGTCTAAAACTCAATGATTCGCAGTTGCTAAATCCCAATACTTTTGATGCAAACAGATTACCAGCAGTACAGCTTGGGGTCATGTGACTTGACTGAAATAGCTGCCAAAGTAGCGACGCGTATCACTGGCCATTATCCCCATAGAAACCAGATGCTTGTCGACGCGGGTTTCCTGGCAACCAGCAAAGATGGTGCGGCTGAGTTACCACACGGTGGTTCCTATGGTGTTTTTGAAAACGAGCCAAACTTAAGGTAAGTATGTTTTTGTGTAAAAATTCAGTGACCTTAAAGTGATTTTTATGTGTTACTTTAGGTTTTCGTTTTTAATTTAGAAGTAGCGGATTTCGGAAATATTTTAGAATATCTGGTGGAACAATTTTCAGGCTTATTTTAATTATTTGTCTCTGTGGATGTACAAGAGAAATGGATCGGAAAAGCACTCGTCTCTAGGCCGAGTCCCCGAGGGCGAAAACCACTTTTCATCTAGTCGCCTCACCCCTGCTTCGAGTGTACAGGATGTAGAATTTGTTGTTGCAGGTTAGTAAAAGTGAATCAAGAAGTGGGCTTTGTAGAGCCTGTGGACGGAGAGCTTGACTACGCCAAGTATCCTATAGGCAGTATGCTTTTCATCCTCCCTTGGCATGTAAGTATCATGTAAGTAGTGTACTGCTACTATCTCCAATTGTCTACCACGCCAGCAGTACATTTGTATTCCATTCCCAGTGTATAGGGTGCTGCTTTGCAAAGTTACTCAGCGCGCAAATTACAAAAACTAGCTAGCCAAGAAAAATATAACAGTATAGTTTGGCTGCTAAAAGTTTCAGATATTCAATGTTTTAATGGTGATTAAAGAGCGATCGGTAAGAGAAATCATATAATTTATTAAGAACCTGGAAAGGAACAAATCATTGCGAAATGAGGTAAACAATGAGTATTTATTTATCAATAAAAGTGTGTTGTTCGTTTCCTACAGGCGTGTGCCACTAGTGCTATGTACGGACATTATGATGTCTGCAGCGGTGACTGCGTCATAGCCACGTGGAAAAACTGCCACTACTGGTGACGTTACAGCAACGCTAAAACTAGCACGACCCAGCGGCTTCATGCTCTGCAGGCTGAGTGATGGCATAACGATGTCATAACATGCAAGCTGTGAACTCCTCCACGACCTTAAGAGCAACTGTAAACGGTTATATGATACAGTACATACTTGTAGATTCGTACCGCTTGTCGGAAAATGGTTTTCAACTTATCCGATCACAAGACTAATATTGCATACGTACACTGCAGAATAAAAATAGAACTAGAAATGTGTCCGTCCAATCTACCATATGGTTTGGGAAATATAGCTTCTCAGACAGCAATTGTCCAGATATATTTTTCAACTATCCAAAATTATAATACACGTATTAGGCCTCTCACATCAAGGCTTAATAAAAACTGAAAGGAAATCGTTTAGGCATGGGTGTTCACTTCAAATATGAAATTTATATTTTTATATGTTCTTTTATTTTTATTCTTAATGCCCATGCCTTTGTTGATTGCAGTTAAGTGGACGTCTTTTCATAGAACACTCCTGCAAAGTAAATTTATTTTTTTTTGTTCTAAGGGGATTCATTATATTGCTGAACAGCATATATGACCAAAGAGGAGTTCAGTAGACCTTGAGATATGGGTTCATAACCAGTATGGTATTTAAAATGTCATGTAAAATGCCAAAGCCCAGCAAGCTACGCAGCTAGTTTGATTGAAATTCAAGTGCAGCAAAAATATTCTCTTACTGAATTAGCTATTACCCGAATCCGAAGAAATAATCATTTATTAGAAATCACATTTAAATTACATTTTTGTTTTGTTAATTATTTAATTAGTTATTCCGAAACACTAACCCCAGTTACTATGTAACATTTAAAGGATTATTTATGTCGCACAGAAAATAATCTATTGACAAAAAGGGAATTGTTTGTGTCAAGCAGTTTGCATAAATCCTTATGATCATTTATTTACTTATTACAAAAGCCTTATTTACTTGGAATACCCATGTCAATTTGTTATGTGTATATTCTACTTTCTTCATATTTCTTTGTGTGAAACCTATAAACACAACGGTTCTCCTAGAAAAATCAGTTAATCTCAACGCGTTTATGTGATAAATTTGTATCTTTGAGTTGATTACAACGCGTTAAAAGGTACATGTGGAATTCACAAGAGATGATTTTCAACGCGCTTTTGTGTAGTACTTTGGAGCCGCATCAGTTGATTTCAACGCGTTTTTGTTTGTACTTTGAAATCTTGTCAGTTCTTGTCTAACACATCTAAGTGTGAATATTAAATTCGTATCGGTTGATGTCAATGCGTCTGAGAGTGTATATACAATTTGTATCAACGCGGAAGCTGGACACATATATTTTGTTACAGTTGATGTCAACGGAGACGGTTGAATGTTATATGTTATATTGGATTTATTTCTGTTGAAAACAACACATATTGTTGAATGCAACTAGATATTGGGTGAGATAGTGAAGTAAATCAACTATATAGAACATTCGAAGAAAACCTCGAAGACAACCAGAAATATAGAATAACAAATAAGAACATAAATACAGACAAGCAAGCTGCATTTTCTTTTGCAATAAAGCATTTCTTTTTGTAATACAGTGACAACCACTATAAGTTTAACCGATTTAATTAATGAATGGAGAGTTCCTTCCTCGTGCCAAATCAGCCACGCTGTGGTCCTAAGGACTGTTGATATTGTCCAGGAATAATGTAAGTAGTAATTTAAAATTGAATGCTTCTTCGCTTCTTTGGATCCTTGGTATATACTAAAGGGTATATATATATACTTACCTAAATACTTGTGGAAATCTCTCTGGAGATTAGGAGATAAACCAAATCGATGTGTTGGCTTACATCTTTGTTATATTGCCTGTGCATTTGTGTTGAGGTGATCTAATTTTAATACCAGGAAATCCCTCATCAGGTCTATGTTTGTCAGGTGGTAAACCACAAGCGTTCTCTACTCAGTGCCCACGGACATTTATGTTCCATTATGTTATCAATAGCAAAAGATCCTGAAACATTTTGTGGCGGTGAGGAAATAATATTCTACTAGCATTAACAACATAGATATTAAACATACAAACCAGAAAGCTTTGTGAGTCATAGGTGGAAGAAGTATCTGACACACGTGTTTTGGACATCGCATCCAGATTTTAATTATATATCACCGAGCTGACACTCTTCTTGGAAATCTTTCACAATTTAAGATTACACAGTCTGTGAGAATAACTTTGATAAAAATGAAAAAAATACATATTTTGGTGAAAGTTGTAGTTGAGTAAAAATATAAACAACAAAAGCTAAAAATTAACAAGGTAAAAGGAAAAGAATTGCGAAAAGGCCACACGTCCCAAGTCATGCAAAGAATCCCGTCCCTTTCCCGGAGAAAGTGCTTCATCATTGCGTCTGGTTGAGAACCGCCACCGTTGTCAATGGAATTCAAATAAAGTGTGACATTATGTTTCTTGGATATACAAGTGCGTAATTTATCAGATAGAAATGGCATATGGGACTGTCTAAAGGAGCTGGTCCAGTTTTTCACAAAATGACAGACAATCTTTATTATGTCCATCTTGTTTATTTACCAGAGACGTCAACTGTTCTACAAGAACAATACTATTCGTTCTGCGCTTCTTACAGGTAAAAAAAACCCGTGCCCTTTTTTCTAATTTGATAGACTCTATTAACAAATCTATAAATGTTCCTTTTTCACCTGTCGTTTCAGCCCCTGCCATTTGCATTATAATTCAAGTGTGTGAATCATTTCATGCAAGAACACAACGCGAATGTAACCTGATTTGTGACAAAGTATCGTTACCGTTTGCACTTTAGTCGAAAGTGTAGATCATTATTGAAACGCATCAGTACCTCTGGTCTTTAATATGCGAATTGTTTTAGATATCAATACATAAGACCAGTTTATACCTAATGATAAATATTAAAATAAATACTATAAAATCTGTCAGATAGGAGAAAATAACTGCGTTTTGGGAAGCAAAGCAAATAGATTAAACCAGTAAGGGCTATTATGGAATGTTAACTGCAACATAATAGTTCAATTGTTGTTAATTTAACGCTGATCGCGATTATTGCATCAGACGATATGCAATGCTGTGTTCAACGTTAGTTTATTCCTCCATTCAAAACCAGGCTTTTGCCGTTTTTATCTGAAAAGAGTATGAGATTTGCTTGAATTGTTTTAATAGCTCAGGTTTTTTCTAGCTGCTTTTCGCTTAGCCCTAGTCAACTTCCGGTTGCCAAAGCTTGTCCTTAATATTTATTGCAAATGTGAAAGGGAATTATATTATATTCGTTATTTTTGCCTTTGTTGTTTGTGAAAACTTAAGTTCTGTGTTTCACTTCAGTGCCATGTTTTTATAGAATATTTGGCAGATAGTAGTTGACAATGGATGGTCATGATGCATACAGTGCTATGTATTCGCTAAATAATGACGACGAAAAAGAATCTTTCAGCAAATTCATTATAGCAGAACATGACATCATCATCATCAACGCAGCGCCCTATGCCATAGAAGCGTTACGTTTATTTTATAAAATAGAAGCAATAAAGCCACAACTTCTATAATTGATCATGAGATCTCAATGCTTTGATTAAGTTTTGATTTTAGCTATTTTTCCTTTTTAATTTTTTTGTTTATTTTTTGTTGTTGCTAATTTCAAATTTTACGCTTATTTTACACTTAGGATAGTCATTTTAAGGGTAGATACCAACGTTTACCACGAAAGAAGTTTTCCTTCTGACAGATCATAGAACTAGAGATGGCGTCGCCAGTGTGCCTGTTTTGCTAAGTATCGTAAGTAAGTCTTCATACTTACTCAATTTAACTTTTTTGAAATGGTTTTCTACTTAAATGAGTTGCTTGAATAAATGTTGATCATGTCTGTGCTGTGGGTATCTAAAGAATCTAGAGGTCTCTCTCTCTCTCTCTCTCTACACACACACACACACACACACACACACACACACACACACACACACACACACACACACACACACACACACACACACACACACACACACACACAAACACACACACACACACACATATATATATATATATATCTGTGTGTGTATGTGTATGTGTGTCGATTTTTAATGTTATAGACTGTTTGATTAAGGTAGGCAAAAAACTAATCAAAATTAACATATATGTATTAGTATATTCACTGCTACTGAAGACACTGCTAATTCGTGGCTTGAATATTTTTATTAGCACAGAGAAACTTTTTCTCTTTAATATACAATTCTGTATTTTGAAAGTCATGTGACAGCGAAAGGAATAGGCGCTAAGGATCAGTACTAATCAAGCACGGTAATTATTTCTGACAATACACAAACCTCTCCCCATCGACACAGGACAGCATCATGTCCGATACAGTCCGAGGATCCTTCCTCTGTTATCTATTCCACACCCCTGTCACTTTTTCTTTGGCAACCCGTAATTCGAACGCCACCCCTTCCCCCATCCCCCCTCCCGCATCTGAAGTCGAGCGTCATTAGCAACTCGTCTCAAAGGTGTCAGCCTCAATATTCCAATTTAGAAATCTGTAAGATTTCTCGCAGTGTCGTCGTTAGCCCGATTTTAGAGAAGAGGCTGCGTCACCAAATGACATGCCGGTCAATTGCCGCCTTCGCATTGGGAGAGAATTTTATCGGATTATCTACGGGACAGTGCTTTCAGAACACTGTGAGACTACTTCGGTCTGACAACTCCTTTGAATGCGTTGCTTTTAACGTACAGAGATACAGATTCAGCATTATTGAAGCTTGTCCAGCAGGAACAAGAGACCGTTGCTGATGATGCACGAAGGTATCATGGGAGCCCGGGTGGGAGCCTAACTAGTCCGCACGCAGGTCTTAGTTAAGCTGGGAGAGGGGTCAGACACTTCAGTGTTTGTTCATTGGCTGAAATTTGCAATAAGTGTTAATGACCGGGGTTACTTTTACGACAGCGTTATCTCGACTTACTTTGAAGCTAGTAGAAGAAAGCCCTCACTCACTCAGGTAGAAGGAAGCAGAGGGAGGGGAAAGCGAGTAGAAGGGAGCCCTCACTCACTCAGGTAGAAGGAAGCAGAGGGAGGGGGAAGCGAGTAGAAGGGAGCCCTCAGGCTGCACGGCAGACAGCAAGTTTTAGAAATGGGGAGATGCCCTGCCTAGCATTTGCTTAGCATTTGCTTGGCATTTGAAAAGAAACTCAAATTGGCGCGCAAACCTGGGTGTATAAAACGATGGGTGAGAACAAATTTTAGCATATCAGTTCAAGCAATTGATGCGACAATATCAAATGGCAGCCAGTTCAATATCGGATACACCAGTCCTCTGACTTGAGTGCAATGTGGAATTTCCATCTATGGAATTTTTTGAATCACATACATGCACACAAGCTGAGATGAAAACTGCAGTGACACATGTTCGTGAATAGATTGCTAGTTGCACGTGCGGAAGCGGAACTTATATATGCAGTGAAACGTGCTCATGAAGAGTTGTTGAGGAGAAAGCTGCAAAGAGACGAAAGACGGGACAAGTGAAGAGAGACAGCAAGAGAACCGCATCAAAACACGTTTGCTGTAGAGTTTAGATCGTGGAATAAAATGATACATTGTGGTGTATGCACGTTTCAAGGAAATGGTGGTGAATGCACAAGGTGTCATTACAGAACAAGGGGACAATACCTATATAAGTAGTCCAAGTAGTATAAGTAGTATGCAGCGTACAATCCAGCGGATATTGAGAAGGACTTGCCGGCAGGCTATAAAGAATTGTTAATCAAGTTTAACGAACATGAGCGACAAGGTTCTTCCTGGGTGCTGGATGAAATACTGTACATTGAAGTACATACAGCTAAATTTGCGCCTCTGGAAGCGAGCAGTTTTATCGCGCTGCCGAAGAAAGTGAAGAAAACGAAGGGTTATGTTAAGCATTCAGAATGAAGACAACAAGTGTTTCTTATGGTCAGTATTGGCTCACCTTACCCCTTCAACAAACAACGACATACAGCATGTGAATCAATACAAACCATTTGAGAAGGAATAAAAGGTAGGAGTCATGACATTTCTGAAACCGATTACAAACCTTCCAAAGTTTGAAAAGGAGAACGATGTGACCATCAACGTGTTTAGATATAAACAGGATACGGTTGTTCCGATACAACTCAGTCAAAACGTCAGTGCCAGAGAAATCAACCTACTTCTGATTAGCAGTGACAACAAAAGGCATTACTGACTCATCAAGAATTTCAGCAGACTTATGTCTTATCGCACCAAGCATAATGGAGCAACTTTTTATTGTTTATACTGTCTTCACAGGTTTATGCAGCAAGATCTTTTAGACAAGCATCGTTAAGTGTGTGGAAAGCATGGAGGGCAACGTTTGTCATTCCCAAAGAAACCTGTCATCAAATTCAACAATGTAGCCAAACAACAACGAGCACCTTTTATGATTTATGCTGACTTTGAATGTTTCACGCAAAAGCATGAAGGTATAGGTATGAGCATCATAGTCCAAACAGCTTTGCCTATGTGGTTGTCAACCAGTACGACACACGTGCACCAGTTGTGTATCGAGGAGAAAATGCTGCAAATATCTTATAAAGACCATATTCTTACCGAGCGTGATCGTATTGTACATTGTTTACAGCAGCCAAAGGACATGGTGATGACCCGTGAGGACCAAAAGAATTTCAAGATTGCTACATTTGCCACGAGCCTCTCGGAGCGGATCGTGTGAGAGATCATGACCACATCAACAACAGCAAATACCACGGAGCAGCGCATAATGAATGCAACTTGCAATTTCGACTTAGAAAGGATCGGCAGGGCAATAAGATTCTTTTATCATTCCTTTGTTTTTCCACAATTTGCGAGGCTATGACAGTCATCTGATTATAGAAGAAACTGGGAAAGTCAAAGATGAAACACTTACGGTCATTCCCAACACCATCGAGAAATATCAGTTTATGAGTAACTCTGTACAGAAACTGGTATCCTACCTCTTGGCAGAAGGGAAAGATAAATTCTACAACATGACTAATCACATCCATGATAGTGACCAGCAAGATTTGGGGGTGTACCCCATGACTACGTGGACGAACCATCCAAGTTTGTTGAAACGCAGCTACCGTCAAAGGACAATTTTTACAGCCAGCTTAGCGAAGAGGGCATTAGCGACGAGGAATATGCTCACGCGCATACGATGTGGGATACATTCAACAGTGCCACATTCAGTGAATACCTCAACCTGTACCTGAAATGTGTGTTGCTGCTGGCCGACATGTTTGAAAATTTTCGTCAAGTATGGTTGAACAAGGCATACGTGGAGGAATATCTGTGATTACGCACAAGTACGCGAAAGGATGGATATGCCATGTCGCAAAGTATGTCACGAAGAGGATTTATGTGGTTGAAAGAGCCAGAATCCCTCTACTTCATGCATGTGGCTGAAGATGACGACATTGGATACATTTTGGAAGTGTATTTAGAATACCCACATTCAATCCATGATCGTCATAATCACAACCCAGAACTGAAATGTGTCAAAGCTTTAGAATTGTCTGAGTACAGTCAGAAGCTACGGAAAAATGAAAGGCAAACCTAGTGAAAAGCTCATTCCCAACCTATGCAACAAGAAGAAATCTGTGTTTCATTATAGGAATTTGCAGCAGTACGTCTCACTGGGGTCACCAAAGTGCACCGTGCCATCATGTTTGAACAGAGCAAATGTTTGGCAAAATAAAGTACCTTGAACACCGAAAAGAGGAAAAACTTCTTCAAACTTATGAACAACTCTGTGTTTGGCAAAACCATGGAAAATGTGAGAAAGCGACTCAATGTTGAACTTGTCCACAACAAAAAGCGGTTCAGGAAAGTCGTGGCCAAACCTTCTTTCCACAAATTCAGAATTTTCAACGAAGATTTAACTGCCGTACATTTACGCAAAGTGGTTTTGCTTCTGGATACGCCCATTCAAATCGGCTATACCATTCTCGACCTCAGCAAAGTGCTTATGTTTGACTTTCATTACAATTACATCATGACCAAGTATCCAAATGCCAAGTTGTTGTTCAGCGACACCAACTGTCTATGTTATGACAAAGAAATGGAAGATATCTACAAAGATGTGCAGCAAGATGCTGACCTGTACGATACAAGTGACTATCCGTCAGATCATTTCCTACATTCCAGCACGAACAAAAAAGTGCTTGGAAAAATGAAGGATGAGACGGCAGGCATCCCCATTGAAGAGCTTGTTGGCTTAATGTATGGTGGCAAAGAAAAAATACGGCCAACGACATCACTCGAGCTTGTCAAAGACGCATTAAACGTGTGCAGTATAGAGACAGTTTGTTCAACCAAACTCAAACGATGGCTGCAGGACAGATTATTTGAAGTCATGACCACCAGCTTTTCTCGGAAAAGTTGAGGAAACTAGTCCTCTCCCTATATGACGACAAGCGGTATGTGTTGAATGAGTGCTATTCCACCTCGGCGCATGGACATTACAAGACGATACTACAAAGGGGAAGACTCTCCAAGTTAAGAATTATTTGACGTGTGGACACTGAATCGTTAACATGGAAGTGAAATCAACTTTAAGTCGTAAGATATCTGCAACTGATATGGATACTCTTGCTGATACAATCAAGGACTTTCAAAGTCAGAAATCCAACCACCAAGAAATTGAAAGTGGAGACGCCACCACCACAGTAGTGGGAGGGATTGCTTTCTCTGGGAAATGGAAAGTACATTAAATTATGAAACAAAGCAATGACGGAGTGGTGAACATTCGTAAGTATCTCAGAGATGAGGTGGGTTATGGTGATGGACAATATCTTAGACATGAATGAACATAGATATGAACTGAAACTGTCTGAACATGCAAATGTAAAAATAATAAAGCTTGGTAATGGACAGTGTGATGTGAGTTTTAATAGCATTTACAAACGTGGGTATAATGTCTATTCGTTCATCAATGTATTGAATGATATGTGTTTGTAAAATATATGTTGAAACAAGATTAATGTAAAAAAATTGTTTTCCCTCACTCATGTTATGTGTTGGGTTGGAATAAAAAGAAAGTTGTTTTAATGTAAAGAAATGTTTTTGTAAAATAGAATTTTTTGGAAATATAAATAATTGCTTTTTGTAAAATAGAATTTTTTGTAACACAATAAAAAGAAAATTGCATAAAACTGTCTTGTTTTATTTATAACATTTATAGTAAATGAGATTGGCAATTACCAAAAACAGCTTAACTAATATCACATTAAAAATTAAATAACGGTAATCTATCCTCGAGCTCTTTGAATAATATAGTACACACAATAAAATCCACATGTAGATGATATCTGTGTTTGTAATGGAACTGAATTCTAAATTAAATTAAACTTTTAAAACTGACTCAAACGACTATCTGTCCATAAGAGTCAAAATATTCTACAGGGTCTTTGTCAAAATACACTGCCACGCAATGCTGTCCTGGTTCATCATGATCGTCTGCATTGATGACATTGGCACCGCGTTGTAAAGATGGTAACTGGTCTATGGAAAACACATCTTGAAACAAGTCTTTTGTCATTCTAACATGGGATAGTATGTCATCTATCTGTTTCGGATTCATGACTGGTAGTCGAATTGAATGCTGCGATTTGCACGTATTTCAATGATGTTGTCAAATTCAGCATAGACTATGACATTGACTGACAAGGCAAAATTCATCTCTAGCGGCAAATTCCCAAGTTTGATGAGTGGATAGTGGTCATCACCATCATAATCAGGTGTTAAGTCAAATGCGAATAATGAATAACCTCTGGGCCAAACTTCCCGTTTTTGATGGAACTTTTTTCACCATTCTATCTATCAAAACATTTGCAAAGAGTTTCAAAAGCGTCAAGACATTTCCCCTCATTTATGTTAAGATTGAGAGGGTCATATAGGATTGGTTCACCATCAGCGTAAAGTTGCATGTAGTTAAGACTAAAATGTTCATAATTGTATGGATTTCTCAACAATGTTCCGGCAAAGGATTCATTATGACCCATTTCAATGACAATACGTTTTGGTAATTGACCCAAAAAAAAAGATTGAAATCCAGTAGGATTGGCTAAAAGTTTACATTCTTTTCTGGTAACAGGAAACATGGCAGGAGTTTTCATCATTGCATCTGTATGTCCTAACTGAAAACCTCGACTGGCCCTCACTTTGCGAATGGCTAAAACGCATCTCTCACTTCTACCTTAAAGACATTATTTACAGCCATTAATACATATTCATCTTTTTGTTTATGTAAACGCAATTTCATACTGATGCCATTGAGAAGATAACGATCCTGCTCAAACAAATCTACTCTTAAGGCACACGTAAGCATAAAACCACGGCTTAGACGCGTATAAAATGACAATTATGTAAACCACTATTTGCTGCTTAAGGTATTTCACCACCTTCATTATTTATATGAAAACCTATATACTTTTCATGATTGGGTCTTTTCACCTCATGAGCATTCATTGATCGAGCAATATCTTTATAGATAACACGCATAAAGCGCTCAGAATTGAGAATTTCTTCCGAGTCATGAATGAGGTGAGACATGATGCTTTTATAATCATGGATATTGTTGCTATGTGATATCAATCGATCGTTCAGAAATAATTCTATATTGGACCATAACCCATTAAACAAATCATTGATGGATGCTGCACTATCATCTACACCGCAAACTGTTCCATCACGCTTTACAATGCGACATACAATATGAAGTCTACTGTTCTTTAAATCTAAATATTCTTCTGTACTTGCAGGAATATAAAATTCTGTTGGGACACAATCTCTAATGGCAGTGGGTGGTTGATAGTCTACATTATAACTTGTTTCTACAAGAAAGACTACATTCACAAGAATGATCATGGATGATTGACATGTTTTCCTATTTCCGAAATATATCTTTTGATGTTGCTCGTTTCACTTTCTTTCGTCTTCTAACAACTTTCGTTGGTGTACTTCGTTTATCAATAGCACCAACAACTTCTTGAGCTACTCGGTGAATATACATTTTTAACCACATCTCTTGCGGCCTTTTTAAGATGTAGTGCAACGATTTTAGCCCCTACCTTAAGCAGCTTAATCTCACTGGAGACACATTGGATTCATCAGTGGTGAAGGCATCGCGGTCTTTATTTATTGCTTGAATGACTTCACTAGGTGTTTGTAATATCCATAGGGAGTATATACTGTTTTGAAGACAGATGCATAATCCGATATGTATTTCGCATAATAGTCTAAATTGGACCTCATCGTAGACCATGTATGTGTGTATTGTATTTCAGCCAGGGCTACTTCATAGTTTCCTTCAGATATCTGGTTCGAGGCATACGAATTTGATAGGTTGAAGCCTTGTTTTTTGGGATAATAATTCAAACTAGCTGGGTAAGGTGATGTAGAAACTTATTGACTGCATGAGAGCTAAATGGTATATAAGCGTTAACGTCCAAGAGGCTCGGTGGATATAATGTCTACTTGAACAATCTGACCATCACAACATCCACTTACACATCGTATTGTGGCCCTAATAGTTCCACCGCCTCCTCCTCCTACACAAGAGAACAATTGTTTCAAGGCATTTAAAAATTTTCCCAATTTTGTTATTGTTGTTGGTGCTGTTGCTCTTCACGCCAGCTTAGTTCGTAGATTTTTTACTAAATGTAGCCTGTGAAAAGTTGGCATTAACAATTTCCTGAATAAAGTACTTCCAGCCATGTGGTATTTCACGTTCTTTTCTCTTTGTAGAAACCAATGCTTCTTTATTCCACCACCTCCTCCTACACAAGAGAACAATTGTTTCAAGGCATTTAAAAATTTTCCCAATTTTGTTATTGTTGGTGCTGTTGCTCTTCACGCCAGCTTAGTTCGTAGATTTTTTACTAAATATAGCCTGTGAAAAGTTGGCATTAACAATTTTTTGAATAAAGTACTTCCAGCCATGTGGTATTTCACGTTCTTTTCTCCTTGTAGGAACCAATGCTTCTTTAAGCAAATGTACAATATTGGAATTCGTGATGACATCACCCGTTTTTAAAACAAGTTTATATTTATCTGCCAATCGTGAACCATATGTATTTAGTTGTAACATGACTATGTTAACTTTTGCATGGCTCAAAGGTTGAAAGTTTGATAATATGTTTGCTTTAGCAGCTTTCACAGCCTTTCCTTCTTTTTCATCTTTCTCAGGCTGACGTTGAGGTTGCATTCGTAAATAGCGTCCAGGCAGTTGTGTTATTTCAGTTGCCTTTTCCCACGTAAAAGCTTATTCACTTTCGCTTTGATTCCTGATTCTAACAATATTTTATATTCGTATACAGGAAAGAGGACCATTGTCAAAGTATCTTTCATTTTAACAGCAACTGAGGTAACAATAGTAATGCAAATTTAGCAATAGCTCCAATGAATCCTCCTTTCTGATTGATCAACTTCTTTTTTCTTCGAAGTGATATCTTCTTATCTGCTAGAGTACGTAGGGTATGACGCTCACGCTTGAATTCCTTATACGTTTTTTTGAGTTTAAGGGTAAATGTCCTAGCGATATATTCAAACAAATTTCAAACAAGCTAGTTAATTCCTCCTTGGTTGTTTACGTCGTTTAGGGCCACTGCGTGCAAGCAAGTGAAGAAAGGCTGCTTAGCTTGATTACGTTTCGACATCTTTGCTGCGAATGGTCAAGTGACTTGGTTCTTGTTCATACGCTACTTTATCAACATACTCATAATATGTATCTTTTCGTGAAATGCCTGTACGAATACGCAGTTGATCATTGATCTTTGGTTTCAAATCAATGATTAAATAGCCATGAGGTTTGCTACTAGCATTTTGATAGGGTTCTATGAGAAACTGAGATCTTTCAGGATACATTTACCGCGCTAATGTACTATTTGTTGGCTGTCTGTAGGAAGTTTTAAACAGAATGATGTTATGCGTATTCAAACTAACATTTCGCATTTCTCTACCATGATGGAATAAACTACGCACAATGAAAATGATGCTCAGGTTTTGATGACTGCTACCATGACTAAAGAGACGTGTCATACGTTCATCACTATGACCATTGGCCATTAAGTCGTCAATGATGAGTAAGTTTTTTTGGGGTTAAAGCGCTCTTCAATGTCGTCTGGAATGCCTTGGTAAAATTCTACACCTTTCATTCCCTTGTACAATGTCTTATCTGCTGCATAGAACTATAAAATAGTTTTTTGTTGGGGGGGGGGGGATTAATTAACTTTTGCTCTAGAATTTCCTTGACCAGAGAAGTTTTACCACTGCCTGTAGGTCCACAGACCAAACATGTGAATGGATGCTTCATTTTTTAATGTCTGTTTCTTTCACCCAACTGTTAAACTCCTTTGGAAAGCCTAACTACTTAAAAATAATTCTTTAACACCTTGTCCTTTTTGTGTTTTCAACACCTTTTCAATTCTGTAGATGGATTCAATATCTTTTGTCACTTTCTGCAATTCTTCTTCATAGAAATGTCCAGAACCATCTTCGGCTAAAAAGTCTTTCACACAATACAAGTGTATTCCTTGATTCTTACAACGCTCTTGCGTACATTTTATATGGTAATCCCGTTGAAACATATTTTTCATGTGGGAAATGGGAACATGTTGGTCAATTTTAAATTTGTTGGGTTTGTTCTTCTTGTTCTTTGATGTTAATTTCAATTTGTCTACATACATATACTTCCACACTTTAGATTCATTTTCCTTTCGTATATGTGCAGGAACGTACCTGACACATGTGAAATGGTAAGTATGCTCTTCACACTCTTCAGTTTGACAAGTAGGACATATTAAACATGCAATTTTTTTGCAGCTAATAACATTTCTTCGCAATATGCTTTTTGCACAATATATTGTCTCAATGTAATATCTGCCATTATACTGCAATATACATTAACCACTGTCTCACTTCATCAAACAGTCTTGGATCAAACCGAGCAAATTGAAATGTTGCTTCCACATCAAACCCCTTAGCACACACTCTTTGATGAAATCATCACTTAAGTTTGGCAAGTTAGGCTTTAAATGACCAAGTTCTCAATAGATGTTAAAGTGTTGGAGTTGTTCTTCAGTAAAATTAACACGTGCTAGTTCACTTATCATGTAGTCCACGTACTTCTCCTTGAAACACGTTTCTACATATATCCTGCTTCACATCTCCGTAGTGGTTGAATAATATGTTTAAAAACACGTCTGCATACTATGAAGGCAGGCGAGAAAATGGTTTCCAAAAAGTCTGAGTTTACTCTTCAGATACTGTTAGCGAGCAACACTTGTTGCAGAAGTTGTCTGGTTCACGTATCTTGCAATTGTACTTGTAACTGTGACAATCATAATCACTGGCATATCCCCAAACACCATAATATTTACAGGTAAGTCCAAGCTTAATTTGTACGTTCATATTCTCCAATTGAACTTCAGCCAGTCTTTTCCTGGATAGTTTTGACCCCTTCATCCGTTGTCCTTTTGCAGTTTGATGACAGTTTTCTCGCCATGACATTCCGGACTTGCTCAGGTTGGTGAATAAGGCTGAGTTGATGTTATCCATCTCCCGAGGGAGTGTCTCCCAGTAACCGTCATTAATATTGATGTAATACTTGTATACTGTCCCTTCAACCAGCGATGTGTGCACAAAACTCACATAGCGCATGCTTTGGTATGAAATGACTTCAAGCCACTTCGTTTGCGTTAAGTGCAGTTTGAAGCCAATGTTGCGTAATTGTCTCAAATTCTGGTACACAATCTTCCACAGGGATGGCGCCAAAGCAAGCCATTTCTCTCCACGTTTGATTCGAAGAAATGGCCCGAATTCTCCATGCTCCACAGTAATATTTAAGTTCACACTAATTTTACAGCTACTAGTTTTCTCCATGGCTACACATTGAATGCTGACTTGGTCCTCTTCACCTGCTCCTTTTATACAGTATGACGTATTACATCACATGTATGTTTTCACGAGATGGTTGTAAAATCGTGGAGCCACTCGTTGAAAGAATCAAGAAAGGCTGTTGGCAGCCTCATGACGATTACTAAAAAGTGTCCTCGTTTGCAACTGCTCATTAGCCATGCAAAGAGCATTGATATGGCGAAATGTCCTTTTTCACAGAGGCAGGCCATTCCAGGTATTTGAAACCATGTAGCATGGCCTTCGACATTTGAAATCGTAATCCTCATCAAGACGCTTTTGCGTCGGCAGGCACCAGGTCTTAAAATGCTCCTCATAAAGGCTTATAAAAAGTTGGACAAAACGTCTGGCCATGGCCTCGCGGAACTGCGGCCCTGACGCGTGAACTGCGGCTCTGACGCGTGATTATGCTGTTTTTTTCCTTCTAGCATGCGGATGAACCGAACGGTGTCACTCATTTCTTCAGTCAGATATATGTACGTGTCTTTGTTGAAAAAGTGTTCTTCGCATAAGCACCATCAAATGTCAGTATAGACTAAAGGAAGCTTTGCCGGAAAGTTCCGATTTAACAGCGTGACATCTTCGTCGTTAACAGGTATTTTCTTGCTAGATTCAAATTTTGACTTAATCCTCGTGAGAATACGTCTTTGAATGGGCTGCCCATTCGAACACATCTCTGAATGGCACGCTATTCCCGCATAACCAAGAACCAATAAACAAGAAAACAAACATAACATATATAACATACAATGTCACTTACCCCACATTTTTATTTCAATTTTCCAACAACAACTACCGCTATTGTCACTTCCTCTTCACACACAACCTCGCTGACTAGGAAGGAGGGGGGGGGGGTCTGATACACTATTCCAGGGGGGGGGGGACTCACACACTATGTCCTGGGGGGTGGATCTGGCATTCTATATCCTGCGGGGTCCTGCGGTAGAACTCTCGTTTTTTTCCCACAAACATGCAACCAATTAGACAGACTCAACTAACGCCAGGATTTTTAATTTGGAGTCAGGCAAAGGTAACCACTTAATTGTTAATGCTGTGTGGCATTAAATCCAACTGCACAAAACGTGAGACCACAGGTGATCACGTATCAGCTACTGAAATCCTGAAAACCTCTCCGAACCATAGGCAGCCACCATGGAATTTAAGCTCGTGCCATGATACTTACATAGGCCTTACGGTTGAGCAAAAAAACGGTGCCGTGATGGATAAAGATGACCGGCTAGGTTACCTAAAAATCTTATTTTGATGTGTTTTTGGCGCATTAAAGTATTGCAATGCTAGATGTTGGCAAGGCTGGTGTGGCGAAAATAGAGTGGGTGGGAGAGGTAATAACACTATTAAGAAGGATCTCAGTAAATAAGCCTTATTAATAGGCAACCCTCCTCTGAATCATAGACGGCTACCATTGAAATATACCATATGCTTTTTTAATTATATGGGTTACATCACAGGTTACTGATAGTTGGCTTGAAATAACAAACACCGTGTCCTTTCTTACTAAACATTGTTTGTAAAATCGACATATGTGTTTACTAAACATTATTGACAAAATTGATAAAAGTTTTGAAACGACTTGATCGATTATGGCTCACAGGTGTTCACGAAAGGTGCGTGTCTAAAGGCCATTTAGTAAGTAAATAAGTAAGTATTTTACTAATACGAATTATTTTCAGCGACAATAAAAATATGTTTAATAAAAGTTACTGCCCACGCTTTAGTGTAATTACATACCAAGTCACTGACATTTCTTTTTGCGTTATATTTACGTTTTTTTCTGAGTGATAATAGAGTGCCAATGCGCTCGTTGTTGTTCAACATCCAACTGGTTCGGCGGTTCGGTCTGTTGTGTATAATACCCCTTTACTCACTGCAGATCCTGCGAAAATAAATCTCATCAAAGCAGAACTACTTTTTATAATATCCACCCGCCGTGTGTTTACACACAATAGCTAGATCTCTTAAACAGGTCAGCTGTTTTATAACAACGCAAGTGTGCTAAGTGATTGGTAGTTCCTGGTGACTCCCACCTCTAGTCTGGGTAGAAGAGTGGTGATGGACTAGGGTCACTCGGGACTAGGTGATTGGGCGAATAAAGGTTTCGTACTAGCTCCGAGTCAGCTCTGACTTATATAACATCGTTTATCTCTCTGTCAGAGCTACGAAGCCTTCCTTGCTCCACCAATATAGGTCAACTTCATATGTTCTGAGGCACGAATCCTGCATACCAGCCCCTATTATTCAAACATTTACAGAAAGTTCATGCCCATATGCCCTTTTTGTAAAACAGGCACAATTTTTAGTCAGCTGTATATCTTTTATTTGTTCGTAAAAGTGCAGAAAAGTTAGCTTCCGCACCCACCTGTCAAATGTTTGTTTACATTCTGGCCTTTAAATGCTACAGTCAAGGGACCGAAAATTTAAATAAAGGGGTTATAGTTTATTTGTAAAAAATATACTTAAATAGTTGACAGACGCAGAATTATGTATAAATTTATTTTGTGCACCCACAATATTTGACTTAGTATTTTTTACGTTCTTTTTGAAATATCAATTTAAAAGTTTTTTTAGTGGATAATAAAGAATATTGTTGCTTATTCACGCCATAAAGTATGCTCCAAACAAATGTCAATTATTGCGGGAGATTTGGGGTTATTTCTGTATTATTAGGCCCCAACCCTTCGGATTGGGGCCTATAGGTTTGGGGTGTCTGTCCGTCCGTCTGTCCTTCATCGCTTTATACCCCTTTGAATTTCGGGGGGCGGTTGGGGCCTGCGTGTGTTTCACAAATACTTACTTGTTGCACCTAAGGCCACATTTTTCATGCCTGGTGTTTCTTTAAATTATGAATAAAAAGTGAAAAAATAACTCGCATCGACCAGCTGTCAAATGTTTATCTTCCGGGTTTGTTCTACCCAGCATGCAATTCGACCGTTGTTATAAAACAGCTGACCTCTGTGGAGATCTATCGTTTCTGTATAATACCCGTTTACACTGCAGACCCAGTGGAGATTCTAATAATACTAAGTAAGGGGTGCTACTTTTTGAAAATCTATCCGCTCTGTGTTTATACATAACACGAAGATCTCCTCAGGGGTCATCTGTTTTGTAACAGCGCCTTATTGTTGCCGCATTATTTTTTGCTTGCGCATGCGTGGAACGCAAAAGGTGTCTGCTTATGGGAATTTGTGGTTATTTCTAGAACTTGTTCTTACATGAATATATCAAGATATGTACAGTTTTCAGCAACATATTTTCTTTTAGGACACTCCATAACACTTCATAAATCTGGGTATGTATCTTAATATACAGCTATATCGCCACAGAGGTGCCTTAAAGCTAAGTTGACTTGAATATAGTTATATAGCGAGGATTTGAACCGCTCCGCTGAACCTCAGTAGCGGATCGCTTCTTGGAGCCAGCTTAATCGTGGACTATTGTCGAAAACTTTTTGCGCGTTTCGACCGAATTGAATTGGGTTAAAGGTATGGCGAAATGATAAAAACTACGAGTCGTGGGTTCATAGCGATCCTTGAAATCCTGGAAAATCCTGGAATTCGGTAAAATCCTTCAAGGACCCGGGAAAATCCTGGAATCCGACAAAAAATCCTTGAAAATCCTGGAATTCGGAATTCGTAATTATTTTTTTCTAATTTATGAAATATACCAATTTTTCCTGTGTGTATGATTTAAAAAATGTAATGTGCAAAAAGATAATCGAATTTTTTGGTTTAGAAGTTCAAATAAACGACATTCTTGAACTTAAAAAGTTTTTAAGTTCTTGGAAAAATCCTTTAAAATCCTGGTTTCATTTTAAAATTTCTTTGAAAATCCTGGAATTTCACCTGCAAATATCCTTGAAAATCCTTGAATTTTACCTCCAAATTTCCTTGAAAATCCTGGAATTTTACATTTGGTTTTCGCTATGAACCCTGTGAAATTAATTTCAGATGAACACAAATGGAAAAGAAAAAGATATGCGACTTACAGACGCCATGTCTATTGGTGGACAAGGAGCGAGTGGAGCGCAATTGTGAGCGCATGCGTGGGATCTGTCGGCGCCTTGGCGTTCAGCTCCGGCCCATGATGAAAACACATAAATGCGTGTAACTGTTAGCCGTCTTTACTGTTCAGTTCTTATCATTAACTCCTCCCTCCCCCTTACTGAAGTATAAGGGGCAAGAATAATTTTCTTCGCATGGGTTATGGGACCTCAATATATGCGTGAAACGGGTATGTTTATTCAGTGTTGAAGGAATAAATTTTGTGTACGAGTCATGGCACTGTAGGGATATTAAAGAAACAGCCGAAAACTTCTTCAGCTGTAGTGAATTTATCGTTTCAGTCCGCAGTATTTGCTAATCGCGTGGCCAGGCACAGCTAAATAGAATGTTGAGACTTGGGGGTGGGAGGGGGGGGGCGGGTACATAAATTCATAGAATCGTTTACGCACGTGGTCATGTGTGCATGTGTTGGGGTTGCAGTGAGGCGGCGGAGATAGCCACAGCGGGAACGAAGCGCTGCATCTCGTGCTCGACCTTAGCCGAGTGTGACTTGTACGCCGGCGCCGGCTTCGATGACATCCTTCTGACAAGAATATTCACTCCTGATAGGATTACCAGGTATACTGTGACGTCATAACATATGTGTGTGTGTCCATTGGACTTAAGATTGTGTAGCTGGTTGTGGCTTGTTAAGGCAGTGGTATCGTAATGACTTCGAAATTCCTAGAAAATGTCTGGGCAGTTGTTAGAAATTGTTTGACATGATTCATACGGTAGACTAGTAGTTACAAAATGTTCAATAAATCCACATAAAGAGGAGTAGTACATTGATTGGGTCGTATTTGTTCTTCCGCTCTGATGAGGCAACTGCAGCACCTGCTATTTTGTAGCCTTCACTAAAACAGTGCAGTGTTCTAAGACATATTCATGTATTATCACTTGTATTATCACTTGTGTTATCAGGATGCAAAAATTACTGAAAGAACTGGCTAGTTTTCACGTCATGGTGGACAGTGATTTCGGAATCGACTGCTTAACAACAAATAAAATCGATGAAAAACCGTGGTCCGTATTTTTAAAAGTTGACACCGGAAAAGCAAGAGGTAGGGACAGATTTATACAAATGTTTAACAGGCCATTACTTAAAATAAGTCTGTATCAAGCAAATAAGAATTTAAATATGTATGTATATATTTTTATGAACGAAATAGGGCATTGCGGGCTACAATCACGATGCTCAATTTCACTGAGTGTTGTGGAAATCTTGCGGAATGGACTATTCCGGAATGGACTCGCCGTGTCTAAAGTGCTTATTTCGCCCAAAACAAACATGTCTACTTTCTTATTTGCTGGTTGTATTCTTATTTTAAATGATAAATTGTTATTTGTTTCTCATCCGAAACTTTTATGGATTTTTCTGTCACATATTTCTTTTTATTTCGTTTCAGTTAATAGTCGTGAAGTTTGCATCGAAATGATTTGACTCAATTAAAATGGAATATGTGTTATATTGTAACAGCTGGTGCGTTGTGGGATTCCAAAGATCTCGTGAGGTTAGCCAAACGCCTGGTCGATTGTGCGTGCCTGGATTTCCAGGGCATCTATGCGCACGACGGCCATTCCTACGCGAAGCCAAAAGCGGAAGTGATGGATATCAGTAGGCGGAGTGTCACGAGTCTGACGTATGCGGTGGAAAGGTTTTGTGTTGAGATTGTGTCCGTCTGG
The DNA here is from genome assembly GCA_949752745.1 of Protula sp. h YS-2021. Classification (NCBI taxonomy): domain Eukaryota; kingdom Metazoa; phylum Annelida; class Polychaeta; order Sabellida; family Serpulidae; genus Protula; species Protula sp. h YS-2021. The sequence continues at coordinate 63,362,558 of OX457030.1, forward strand.
ATGACGGATATGTGTCAGAGGTTGGAGGGGGGGGGGTTGCGGGGGGGTGGGAGGAGGAGGGGGAAAATGGGCGACGGGGTGAAGAGGGAAGTTTGCATTCTCGTTTCCTACTATTTTGACGGCTCTCTTAGTGACCTATTAATTTAATAGACTAGCCGCTGGCCAATTTGTTAAAGATTAGAAAATAAGCTTTATGAATGCCTGTAAAAAAATCCGCGAGGTCTTACTCAGTGGTGATGCATGCAAATGTAAAAGCCAACTAGCATTGTTTGTTTTTGTCACTGGTCAATATTTATAAAGGAACGAAGTACTGTTATTTAAGGTTAAAGGAAGCGGGAATACATTGCAAGACTGTGGGTGTGGGTTCGACACCAACAGCCTCACAGCCAGTAGAAGAGATGTCAAACTTGACTGAGTTACACCCAGGGAACTATATATTTTACGGTAAGAGGTGTAGGAGGGGGAGAGGGAGTGAGGACTCGTCCAAGACGCAAAGAAACCAGCGCCATCTTTCGGTGCTTCACCCCAGTTTTCGCTGATTTTATCGCTCCACATGGTTAATGCACACAGCAGATTAAGGTCTTTGCATTATTTTACTTGTTTTATTTTTCTACAACGCATACTTAATATTGGGTGAGCAGTGATTGCCACTGATTTCCAAAACTTGATGTAATACATTCACACAAAACACACCGTGTGTGTAAAAGGTGTTTCGAATGCTACTTCTAATTTCCTGGCCGGTGTAACAGTATATCTTGCCCCCTGTATAGCTTCCCCCCCGGGGGCAAGCTAGCCTAGTCTAGCTTCCCCCCCCTGGGGGAAGCTAGACTAGGTTATCTTGCCCCCCTCTGGGATATTTTGCCCCCTGTTCAGCTTCCCCCCCACCTGGGATATTTTGCCCCCCCCCCAAAAAAAAAAGTTTTTTTAGTTGTATTTTAAAATAGACTAGGCTATCTTGCCCCCCTCTGGGATATTCTGCCTCCTGTTCAACTTTCCCCCACCTGGGATATTTTGCCCCCCCCCCCTAAAATAAAAGTTTTTTTAGTTGTATTTTACATAAAGGGTAATCCGTCTGTTACACCGGCTATTTTAACATTTGGCAGTTTTTTTGGGGTTAAAGCCCTCTTCAATGTCGTCTGGAATGCCTTGGTAAAATTCTACACCTTTCATTCCCTTGTACAATGCTGCATAGAACTATAAAATAGTTTTTTGTTGGGGGGGGGGGTATTAATTAACTTTTGCTCTAGAATTTCCTTGACCAGAGAAGTTTTACCACTGCCTGTAGGTCCACAGACCAAACATGTGAATGGATGCTTCATTTTTTAATGTCTGTTTCTTTCACCCAACTGTTAAACTCCTTTGGAAAGCCTAACCACTTAAAAATAATTCTTTAACACCTTGTCCTTTTTGTTTTTTCAACACCTTTTCAATTCTGTAGATGGATTCAATATCTTTTGTCACTTTCTGCAATTCTTCTTCATAGAAATGTCCAGAACCATCTTCGGCTAAAAAGTCTTTCACACAATACAAGTGTATTCCTTGATTCTTACAACGATCTTGCGTACATTTTATATGGTAATCCCGTTGAAACATATTTTTCATGTGGGAAATGCGAACATGTTGGTCAATTTTAAATTTGTTGGGTTTGTTCTTCTTGTTCTTTGATGTTAATTTCAATTTGTCTACATACATATACTTCCACACTTTAGATTCATTTTCCTTTCGTATATGTGCAGGAACGTACCTGACACATGTGAAATGGTAAGTATGCTCTTCACACTCTTCAGTTTGACAAGTAGGACATATTAAACATGCAATTTTTTTGCAGCTAATAACATTTCTTCGCAATATGCTTTTTGCACAATATATTGTCTCAATGTAATATCTGCCATTATACTGCAATATACATTAACCACTGTCTCACTTCATCAAACAGTCTTGGATCAAACCGAGCAAATTGAAATGTTGCTTCCACATCAAACCCCTTAGCACACACTCTTTGATGAAATCATCACTTAAGTTTGGCAAGTTAGGCTTTGAATGACCAAGTTCTCAATAGATGTTAAAGTGTTGGAGTTGTTCTTCAGTAAAATTAACACGTGCTAGTTCACTTATCATGTAGTCCACGTACTTCTCCTTGAAACACGTTTCTACATATATCCTGCTTCACATCTCCGTAGTGGTTGAATAATATGTTTAAAAACACGTCTGCATACTATGAAGGCAGGCGAGAAAATGGTTTCCAAAAAGTCTGAGTTTACTCTTCAGATACTGTTAGCGAGCAACACTTGTTGCAGAAGTTGTCTGGTTCACGTATCTTGCAATTGTACTTGTAACTGTGACAATCATAATCACTTGCATATCCCCAAACACCATAATATTTACAGGTAAGTCCAAGCTGAATTTGTACGTTCATATTCTCCAATTGAACTTCAGCCAGTCTTTTCCTGGATAGTTTTGACCCCTTCATCCGTTGTCCTTTTGCAGTTTAATGACAGTTTTCTCGCCATGACATTCCGGACTGGCTCAGGTTGGTGAATAAGGCTGAGTTGATGTTATCCATCTCCCGAGGGAGTGTCTCCCAGTAACCGTCATTAATATTGATGTAATACTTGTATACTGTCCCTTCAACCAGCGATGTGTGCACAAAACTCACATAGCGCATGCTTTGGTATGAAATGACTTCAAGCCACTTCGTTTGCGTTAAGTGCAGTTTGAAGCCAATGTTGCGTAATTGTCTCAAGTTCTGGTACACAATCTTCCACAGGGATGGCGCCAAAGCAGCCATTTCTCTCCACGTTTGATTCGAAGAAATGGCCCGAATTCTCCATGCTCCACAGTAATATTTAAGTTCACACTAATTTTACAGCTACTAGTCTTCTCCATGGCTACACATTGAATGCTGACTTGGCCCTCTTCACCTGCTCCTTTTATACAGTATGACGTATTACATCACATGTATGTTTTCACGAGATGGTTGTAAAATCGTGGAGCCACTCGTTGAAAGAATCAAGAAAGGCTGTTGGCAGCCTCATGACGATTACTAAAAAGTGTCCTCGTTTGCAACTGCTCATTAGCCATGCAAAGAGCATTGATATGGCGAAATGTCCTTTTTCACAGAGGCAGGCCATTCCAGGTATTTGAAACCATGTAGCATGGCCTTCGACATTTGAAATCGTAATCCTCATCAAGACGCTTTTGCGTCGGCAGGCACCAGGTCTTAAAATGCTCCTCATAAAGGCTTATAAAAAGTTGGACAAAACGTCTGGCCATGGCCTCGCGGAACTGCGGCCCTGACGCGTGAACTGCGGCTCTGACGCGTGATTATGCTGTGTTTTTCCTTCTAGCATGCGGATGAACCGAACGGTGTCACTCATTTCTTCAGTCAGATATATGTACGTGTCTTTGTTGAAAAAGTCTTCTTCGCATAAGCACCATCAAATGTCAGTATAGACTAAAGGAAGCTTTGCCGGAAAGTTCCGATTCAACAGCGTGACATCTTCGTCGTTAACAGGTATTTTCTTGCTAGATTCAAATTTAGACTTAATCCTCGTGAGAATACGTCTTTGAATGGGCTGCCCATTCGAACACATCTCTGAATGGCACGCTATTCCCGCATAACCAAGAACCAATAAACAAGAAAACAAACATAACATATATAACATACAATGTCACTTACCCCACATTTTTATTTCCATTTTCCAACAACAACTACCGCTATTGTCACTTCCTCTTCACACACAACCTCGCTGACTAGGAAGGAGGGGGGGTCTGATACACTATTCCAGGGGAGGGGGGGGGGGGGACTCACACACTATGTCCTGGGGGTGGATCTGGCATTCTATATCCTGCGGGGTCCTGCGGTAGAACTCTCGTTTTTTTCCTACAAACATGCAACCAATTAGACAGACTCAACTAACGCCAGGATTTTTAATTTGGAGTCAGGCAAAGGTAACCACTTAATTGTTAATGCTGTGTGGCATTAAATCCAACTGCACAAAACGTGAGACCACAGGTGATCACGTATCAGCTACTGAAATCCTGAAAACCTCTCCGAACCATAGGCAGCCACCATGGAATTTAAGCTCGTGCCATGATACTTACATAGGCCTTACGGTTGAGCAAAAAAACGGTGCCGTGATGGATAAAGATGACCGGCTAGGTTACCTAAAAATCTTATTTTGATGTGTTTTTGGCGCATTAAAGTATTGCAATGCTAGATGTTGGCAAGGCTGGTGTGGCGAAAATAGAGTGGGTGGGAGAGGTAATAACACTATTAAGAAGGATCTCAGTAAATAAGCCTTATTAATAGGCAACCCTCCTCTGAATCATAGACGGCTACCATTGAAATATACCATATGCTTTTTTAATTATATGGGTTACATCACAGGTTACTGATATTTGGCTTGAAATAACAAACACCGTGTCCTTTCTTACTAAACATTGTTTGTAAAATCGACATATGTGTTTACTAAACATTATTGACAAAATTGATAAAAGTTTTGAAACGACTTGATCGATTATGGCTCACAGGTGTTCACGAAAGGTGCGTGTCTAAAGGCCATTTAGTAAGTAAATAAGTAAGTATTTTACTAATACGAATTATTTTCAGCGACAATAAAAATATGTTTTATAAAAGTTACTGCCCACGCTTTAGTGTAATTACATACCAAGTCACTGACATTTCTTTTTGCGTTATATTTACGTTTTTTCTGAGTGATAATAGAGTGCCAATGCGCTCGTTGTTGTTCAACATCCAACTGGTTCGGCTGTTCGGTCTGTTGTGTATAATACCCCTTTACTCACTGCAGATTCTGCGAAAATAAATCTCATCAAAGCAGAACTACTTTTTATAATATCCACCCGCCGTGTGTTTACACACAATAGCTAGATCTCTTAAACAGGTCAGCTGTTTTATAACAACGCAAGTGTGCTAAGTGATTGGTAGTTCCTGGTGACTCCCACCTCTAGTCTGGGTAGAAGAGTGGTGATGGACTAGGGTCACTCGGGACTAGCAGTGTTGCCACATCATCCTTTTTTAAAAGGATTATCCTTTTTTTTGAAAAAGCCCGATTTTATCCTTTTTTTATCCTTAAATACTTTTTTTTTATACTTTTTTTTTAATTTTCATCCTTTTTTTATACTTTTTTTTCGCTTTTCATCCTTTTTTTTTATTTTGATACTTTTTTTTCATTTCCTTTATTCGTTCAAAATATCATTTTTCCCTAATTAGTTATATATATATTTTTTTCTGCTATAATTTTTTCTCACCCTAGTCATAACCCATGATTAGGCCATAATATTAACCGCTCTTACACTGCATGTGTATGTAATTTCCAAATTTTTTGCAGCGTCTATTGTTAAAATCAATACATCTGTAGAGAAAGGGTATTTTTTTCATGGAATTGAAACATATATTCTGTAAATGTATTCAATGTTTTATCACAATGTAAAATATCCAGTATTCTAAATGATGTTGAGTAGTTTTTAGCCCAGCTTACGTTACTCTTAAGCTGGGGTATTCCTATCGGTTTGCGGGTGGCGTCCGTTACTTAGTTAGGTAGTTGTTTATTTAGTAAACTTTGTTTCAAAATGCATCTCCTCCTACAATTTTGATCCGATGTCATTTATTTTTGGTATGAGGCATCCCTAAGGGGTCGTGCATACGGCTTGTGCTTTTCTAGTCGATCGGGTGATTTTTGAATTTTTGGCGAATTTTTAAATAAAAAATTTTAAAATGTATCCTGCATTTTTGACCCGATGTCATTTATGTTTGGTATGAGGCACCCCTAAAGGGTCATGCATACGGCTTGTGCTTTTTTAGTCGATTGAATAATTTTTGTATTTTTGGGGAGTTTTTGAAGCAAAAATTTCGAAAATTATTCAAAATGCATCTACTCCTACAATTTTGAGTCGATGTCTTTTATTTTTTTTTTGTGAGGCATCCCTAAGCGGTCATGCATACGGCTTGTGCTTTTTTAGTCGATCGGGTGATTTTTGAATTTTTGGGGAATTTTTGAAGAAAAAATTTAAAAATGAATCTCCCTACATTTTTTGACCCGATGTCACTTATTTTTGGTATGAGGCACCAGTAAAGGGTCGTGCATACGGATTGTGCTTTTTTAGTCGATCGGGCAATTTTTGTATTTTTTGGGAGTTTTTGAAGAAAAAACTCCAAAATGCATTTCCCCCTACAGTTTTGAACCGATTTCATTTTTTAGGCCTATAGACTTGGGGTGTCTGTCTGTCCGTCTGTCCGTCCGTCTGTCTGTCCGTCATCGCTTTTTTGTACAAGCGATATCTCGAGAACGCAGAGGCCTAGAGACTTGATGTTGGGCTCATTTGAAAGGTCTCGACTTGTAGATGTGCCTTTTGGCCATTTCGGCCAAATTCGATCACGTTATCTTTGCCTAATTGGCCAAAAATGCAAAAAATCGACTTGTGTTTGTACAGGCGATATCTCGTAAACGCAGATGCCTAGAGACTTGATGTTGGGTTCATTTGAAAGGTCTCGACTTGTAGATGTGCCTTTTGGCCATTTCGGCCCAATTCAATCACGTGATCTTGGCCAAATGGGCAAAAAACGCAAAAATCGACTTGTGTTTGTACAGGCGATATCTCGAGAACGCAGAGGCCTAGAGACTTGATGTTGGGCTCATTTGAAAGGTCTCGACTTGTAGATGTGCCTTTTGGCCATTTTTGCCGAATTCGATCACGTTATCTTTGCCAAATGGACCAAAAAACGCAAAAAATCGACTTGTGTTTGTACAGGCGGTATCTCGAGAACGCAGAGACCTAGAGACTTGATGTTAGGCTCATTTGAAAGATCTCGTGTTGTAGATGTGCCTTTTGGCCATTTTGGCCGAATTCGATCACGTTATCTTTGCCAAATTGGCCAAAAAACGCATAAAATCGACTTGTGTTAGTACAGGCGGTATCTCGAGAACGCAGAGGCCTAGAGACTTGATGTTTGGCTCATTTGAAAGACATTTTGGCCGAATTCGGTCACGTGATCTTGGCCAAATTGGCCAAAAAACGCAAAAATCGACTTGTGTTTGTACAGGCGATATCTCGAGAACGCAGAGGCCTAGAGACTTGATGTTGGGCTCAATTGAAAAGTCTCGACTTGTAGATGTGCCTTTTGGCCATTTTGGCCAAATTCGGTCACGTGATCTGCTAAATTTTGGGGGTAGAAAAAGATTTTCCGCCAGCCAGTATCATTGTTTTTCAAAGTTTTGAGCAGAAGTAGGACATTTATTTTTCTTGGCCTAAACTGGCCAACAGGTTCAAAACCATAGACGACCCCTTACAATTTTGGGGGCATTTGGGCCTGTTAGTGTTCACTGAATACTTGTTTTTTTTGGTATGAGGCATCCCTAAAGGGTTGAGCGTACGACTTGCGCCTTTTTAGCCGATCCGACAATTTTTGTATTTTTAGGAAATTTTTGAAGAAAAACTTCAAAATGCATTTCCTCCCACAGTTTTTATCCGATTTCATTTATTTTTGGTATGAGGCATCCTTAGGTGGGTCGGGCATACAGCTTGTGCTGTTTGACTCGACTTGGGAATTTTTGATTTTGGGGGGAATTTTTGATGAAAATACCTCAAAATGCATACTACTGTTTTGATCAGACATCATTTATTTTGGGGATGAGGCATGCTTAGGGTGTCGTGAATACGGCCTGTGCTTTCTAAGTGGATCAGGGAATTTTTGAAGAAAAAAAAATCAAAATGCATCTCCTCCTACAGTTTTTATCAGATTTCATTTATTTTTTTATGAGCCGTCTCTTGGGGGCCATGCATATGACTCGTGCTTTTGGAGTGAATTGGAAAACTTTTGAATTATTTTTTTTCGGAATTTTTGAAAAAAATTAAATGAATCTCCTCCTACAGCGCGTAAACGCAAGTAAAAGGAACTTGCGCAATAGTCAGATTTAACGACCGAACATCGACGCAAGTTACATAAACATGCGCAGTAGTCCAAAATAAGCGCTGCGCATCGATGCAAGTTAAACAGACATGCGCATTGGTCCACCGCGCATCGGTGGAAAATAAATAAACATGCGCACTGGGCCGAAAAAAATGAACCAGGCATCGACGCAAGTTGAATAGACATGAGCAGTGGTCCGAAATGCAAACCGCGCATCAACGCAACCCAAAGAAACATTCGCAATGGTCCGAAATTCGAACTGCTCATCAACGCAAGTTGAATAAACATGCGCACTGGTCCGAAATGCAAACCGCGCACCAACGCAGAATAAGCACCGTGCGTCGACGCAAGTTGAATAAACATGCAAACTGATCCGAAATGCGAACCGCGCAGCAAGGCAACCTAAGAAAACTTGTGCACGTGTCCAAAATAAGTACCGCGCATCGACGCAAGTTAAATAAACTTGCGCACTGGTCTGAAATAAGAACCGCACATCAACACAAAGTAAACAAACATGTGCACTGATCCGAAATAAGAACCGCTCATCAACAAAAGGTAAATAAACATGCGTGCTGGCCCGAAAGGCAAACCGCGCATCAAGGCAACTTAAGGAAACTTGTGCACTTGTCTAAAATAAGTATCGCTCATCAACGCAAGTAAAATAAACATGTGCATTGGTCTGAAATAAGAACCGCGCCTCGACGCAAGTTAAATAAACTTGCGCACTGGTCTGAAATAGGAACCGCACATCAACACAAGGTAAACAAACGTGCCCACTGATCCGAAATAAGAACCGCATATCAACACAAGGTAAATAAACATGCGCATTGATCCGAAATAAGAACCGCACATCAACAAAAGGTAAATAAACATGCCTGCTGGCCCGAAATGCAAACCGCAAATTAAATAAACATGCCCACTTATCTTAATAAGAACCGCGCATTGAGGCAGGTTACATAAATATGCGCACTGGTCCGAAATGCGAGCGTTGTTTGAAGGTATCTATGGCTGACTGTCCAGTCTACCAGAGATACGAAAAATCTGTTTCCCATTTTTCTGGGAAAGAAATCTTTGTATGCATTTATCGGTCTATGTTCTGGTCCGGTACTAAATTAATTCATGAGCTAGCTCTTTGCCGTCTCATCTTTTGAAGCCCAATTTTTCAGGGAAATTCCCTTGCTCATGCACGCTGGAATTGGTCTTATTGCTTTTCGTAAGCTGGGACTTTGTCCTTGGACAAACTTGTTATTTCTTGGATGATTTCCAATAACTTCATTCTGTAAGTTTGAGTTGCATGTCCCTAGGGACCATCGATCAAGTACGTACGAACCTTTTTGTTTTTAGACCAGCCGACCATGTCGGGCAGGTCTTATCACATCAATAGAGGGGTATCCGTCGTCTGTATGTACGTGTGTATATTTTACGTAAATTAAAATGCTTCCTCTCCCTCAGTTTTGATCGGATCCCTCTCAAATTTTAAACGAATGTTCTCCAGGTAGGCCTCTCTTTAAAAATTTTTTGGCGATCCGCCAAAAATTGGCTAAATGGTGGGTATTTAACATTTTTCAGTTGCCAATTTTCAAAATGGTTCTTCTCCCACAATTTCTTCTCCCACAATTTTGATCGGATTCCGCTAAAAAATGGCTAAATGGGAGCATTTAAAAATATTTTGTACCAATTTTCAAGACTGTTCTTTTGGCACAATTTGACCGGATTCCTTTATAAATTTGTAAAGTACAATCTGGTATGCAAATATTTTTTAATCGCTATGAAAACGAGCATCATAAATTCAGGGTTCGCGTTGGCGGGGTTTTTGTCCACTTTTTTGGGCATTTTTTACGAAATGACTCACTTTTTCTTAAGCCACCGAGTTTTTCTGGACCTAACTGAGTCACTTTCCCTTTTTGACTCACTTTCCTGAGAACCCAGCGCGAACCCTGAAATAACAAAAAAATGATACAATATGATTAACATTAATGTTTTCTCGATCCTCAGCAAAATATGAATTATCCTTTTTTTCATACTTTTTTTTCTCAAATTTATCCTTTTTTATCCTTTTTTTATCCTTTTTTTTCTTGTCGACTCCGTGGCAAAACTGAAAGGCAAATATTTCCAAAATATCTACTTTAGATGAATATTTATTTAAGAAATATTAATAAAGGACTATTCAACAGGTAATTTATTTTAATTAAATTTAAAATAAAAGGTAACTACAATTTGAAAAAAGTGTGGCAATTTGGATTCTAGCCTCGACTTCTCCGCAAAAAAAAAAAAAAGGGGAAAAAGAAGTTGTACTGCAAATCATGGAGTGAATTCGAAAAAAAAAACTGGGCTAATCATCAACACTTTTTCCGATAAAAACGTTTTACCAAATATGGTTATTCTTTTACCCTTCGAAATGACCATTGAACTCCAGCCCAATGTTAACCTCTTTTCGCCATTTCATAAAGTTGTTCGGTAGAAAGATTTCGCCAAAAATAAGAAGAAAAACTGATTTTCTTTTTAAAAAACAAACATAGCGCATTTGGCATGCTGCAGCCATTGACGCTGTCCCACCAAATACAGGCAAGTTATCAGCTATACTATGCATTCACAATATGTTATATTTGCACACAGCAGATGTGTTGAGTACAGTGAAATACTAGTATGAACGCAAAATCTAACCTGGTTAAATTTAACACACTCAATGTGCATGGAGACTATCAGCAACGGTTTACGTACAATTTCTGTTCTTTCGACTAAAGTAAAAAATTTCAAGCCTTAAAAGTGTTAGTAAGGTCTTAGTAAAAAAATTAAATACATGCAGTGTTGCCACACTATACTTTTTTTAAAAGTAGGTATACTTTTTTTTGAAAAATGGCCTTAAATACTTTTTTTTATATTTTTATACTTTTTTTTATACTTTTTTTTGCCTTCATACTTTTTTATACTTTTTTTTTGGAATCACGAAAAAAAAACTTTTTTTTATTGCTTAATTCCTTTCAGGAAAAATGTTTCTCTCTCCGAATTTTTTTTGCTTATAAAAGTATTTGCTGTTTGCTTATGTATTTTTATACTTTTTTGCCTATATTCCTTTTTATACTTTACTGTACTTTTTTTCAATTTCTGCATTCCTTTCAGGAAAATATTTCCCTCTCCGACACTAACTACGTTTTACCATTTTCCTTGTTTCCATTTTTGTTTCCTTATAAAAGTATATACTTTTTTACTTATGTATTGGTATTGGTTATTAAAAGTAATATAAAAAGGTGACCTTTAGATCACGAGCAGATGCTCACTTGTTAACAATAATATGTTTATTTGCCAAAGAAAAAAAATCTTTTTTATTTTTTTTACTTTATTTTTTATCTTTTTTGCTTATTCGCACGAAACATATTTTTTGCGTATCAAAGTATAATCTGTTGTTTATTTCTAAATCTCTATTATAGAAACTATTTCTATATTATGGTGAAATCTCACCATAATATTCGGTAAAATACAAGCGTGTCGGAAATTTTAACGTAGGCTAATTTGCATTTTCTTTCAAGACATTTTAAGTTATATCTATAGATTTCCAGAGAAATACCTCTAAAAATTGCCCTTTGAACATCGCTTTCCAATTTTTTAAGGTCCTTTTATTAAGTATTATATTTTTTTTTAGGGTTGACCATGTAGGTATTGTTTATGACATACCAACAATCACCACTACATAAGTAGTGATGGTAGAAATAAATGCGAGCGCCGAAGGCGCGAGCCGAAAAATTTTGCCCTAAAAAATACTTTTTTTTATACTTTTTTTTTTTGAAATACTTTTAAAAATACTTTTTTTTATACTTTTTTTCATGGCAAAGTGAGTGGCAACACTGGACTAGGTGATTGGGCGAATAAAGGTTTCGTACTAGCTCCGAGTCAGCTCTGACTTATATAACATCGTTTATCTCTCTGTCAGAGCTACGAAGCCTTCCTTGCTCCACCAATATAGGTCAACTTCATATGTTCTGAGGCACGAATCCTGCATACCAGCCCCTATTATTCAAACATTTACAGAAAGTTCATGCCCATATGCCCTTTTTGTAAAACAGGCACAATTTTTAGTCAGCTGTATATCTTTTATTTGTTCGTAAAAGTGCAGAAAAGTTAGCTTCCGCACCCACCTGTCAAATGTTTGTTTACATTCTGGCCTTTAAATGCTACAGTCAAGGGACCGAAAATTTAAATAAAGGGGTTATAGTTTATTTGTAAAAAATATACTTAAATAGTTGACAGACGCAGAATTATGTATAAATTTATTTTGTGCACCCACAATATTTGACTTAGTATTTTTTACGTTCTTTTTGAAATATCAATTTAAAAGTTTTTTTAGTGGATAATAAAGAATATTGTTGCTTATTCACGCCATAAAGTATGCTCCAAACAAATGTCAATTATTGCGGGAGATTTGGGGTTATTTCTGTATTATTAGGCCCCAACCCTTCGGATTGGGGCCTATAGGTTTGGGGTGTCTGTCCGTCCGTCTGTCCTTCATCGCTTTATACCCCTTTGAATTTCGGGGGGCGGTTGGGGCCTGCGTGTGTTTCACAAATACTTACTTGTTGCACCTAAGGCCACATTTTTCATGCCTGGTGTTTCTTTAAATTATGAATAAAAAGTGAAAAAATAACTCGCATCGACCAGCTGTCAAATGTTTATCTTCCGGGTTTGTTCTACCCAGCATGCAATTCGACCGTTGTTATAAAACAGCTGACCTCTGTGGAGATCTATCGTTTCTGTATAATACCCGTTTACACTGCAGACCCAGTGGAGATTCTAATAATACTAAGTAAGGGGTGCTACTTTTTGAAAATCTATCCGCTCTGTGTTTATACATAACACGAAGATCTCCTCAGGGGTCATCTGTTTTGTAACAGCGCCTTATTGTTGCCGCATTATTTTTTGCTTGCGCATGCGTGGAACGCAAAAGGTGTCTGCTTATGGGAATTTGTGGTTATTTCTAGAACTTGTTCTTACATGAATATATCAAGATATGTACAGTTTTCAGCAACATATTTTCTTTTAGGACACTCCATAACACTTCATAAATCTGGGTATGTATCTTAATATACAGCTATATCGCCACAGAGGTGCCTTAAAGCTAAGTTGACTTGAATATAGTTATATAGCGAGGATTTGAACCGCTCCGCTGAACCTCAGTAGCGGATCGCTTCTTGGAGCCAGCTTAATCGTGGACTATTGTCGAAAACTTTTTGCGCGTTTCGACCGAATTGAATTGGGTTAAAGGTATGACGAAATGATAAAAACTACGAGTCGTGGGTTCATAGCGATCCTTGAAATCCTGGAAAATCCTGGAATTCGGTAAAATCCTTCAAGGACCCGGGAAAATCCTGGAATCCGACAAAAAATCCTTGAAAATCCTGGAATTCGGAATTCGTAATTATTTTTTTCTAATTTATGAAATATACCAATTTTTCCTGTGTGTATGATTTAAAAAATGTAATGTGCAAAAAGATAATCGAATTTTTTGGTTTAGAAGTTCAAATAAACGACATTCTTGAACTTAAAAAGTTTTTAAGTTCTTGGAAAAATCCTTTAAAATCCTGGTTTCATTTTAAAATTTCTTTGAAAATCCTGGAATTTCACCTGCAAATATCCTTGAAAATCCTTGAATTTTACCTCCAAATTTCCTTGAAAATCCTGGAATTTTACATTTGGTTTTCGCTATGAACCCTGTGAAATTAATTTCAGATGAACACAAATGGAAAAGAAAAAGATATGCGACTTACAGACGCCATGTCTATTGGTGGACAAGGAGCGAGTGGAGCGCAATTGTGAGCGCATGCGTGGGATCTGTCGGCGCCTTGGCGTTCAGCTCCGGCCCATGATGAAAACACATAAATGCGTGTAACTGTTAGCCGTCTTTACTGTTCAGTTCTTATCATTAACTCCTCCCTCCCCCTTACTGAAGTATAAGGGGCAAGAATAATTTTCTTCGCATGGGTTATGGAACTTCATTATATGCGTGAAATGGGTATGTTTATTCAGTGTTGAAGGAATAAATTTTGTGTACGAGTCATGGCATTGTAGGGATATTAAAGAAACAGCCGAAAACTTCTTCAGCTGTAGTGAATTTATTGTTTCAGTCCGCAGTATTTGCTAATCGCGTGGCCAGGCACAGCTAAATAGAATGTTGAGACTTGGGGGTGGGGGGGGGGGGGCGGGTACATAAATTCATAGAATCGTTTACGCACGTGGTCATGTGTGCATGTGTTGTGGTTGCAGTGAGGCGGCGGAGATAGCCACAGCGGGAACGAAGCGCTGCATCTCGTGCTCGACCTTAGCCGAGTGTGACTTGTACGCCGGCGCCGGCTTCGATGACATCCTTTTGACAAGAATATTCACTCCTGATAGGATTACCAGGTATACTGTGACGTCATAACATGTGTGTTGTCCATTGGACTTAAGTTTGTGTAGCTGGTTGTTGCTTGTTAAAGCAGTCGTATCGTAATGACTTCGAAATTCCTAGAAAATGCCTGGGCAGTTGTTAGAAATTGTTTGACATGATGCGTACGGTAGACTAGTAGTTCTAAAATGTTCAATAAATCCACATAAAGAGGAGTAGTACATTGATTGGGTCGTATTTGTTCTTTCGCTCTGATGAGGCAACTGCAGCACCTGCTATTTTGTGGCCTTCACTAAAACAGTGCAGTGTTCTAAGACATATTCATGTATTATCACTTGTATTATCACTTGTGTTATCAGGATGCAAAAATTACTGAAAGAACTGGCTAGTTTTCACGTCATGGTGGACAGTGATTTCGGAATCGACTGCTTAACAACAAATAAAATCGATGAAAAACCGTGGTCCGTATTTTTAAAAGTTGACACCGGAAAAGCAAGAGGTAGGGACAGATTTATACAAATGTTTAACAGGCCATTACTTAAAATAAGTCTATGTCAAGCAAATAAGAATTTAAATATGTATGTATATATTTTTATGAACGAAATAGGGCATTGCGGGCTACAATCACGATGCTCAATTTCACTGAGTGTTGTGGAAATCTTGCGGAATGGACTATTCCGGAATGGACTCGCCGTGTCTAAAGTGCTTATTTCGCCCAAAACAAACATATCTACTTTCTTATTTGCTGGTTGTATTCTTATTTTAAATGATAAATTGTTATTTGTTTCTCATCCGAAACTTTTATGGATTTTTCTGTCACATATTTCTTTTTATTTCGTTTCAGTTAATAGTCGTGAAGTTTGCATCGAAATGATTTGACTCAATTAAAATGGAATATGTGTTATATTGTAACAGCTGGTGCGTTGTGGGATTCTAAAGATCTCGTGAGGTTAGCCAAACGCCTGGTCGATTGTGCGTGCCTGGATTTCCAGGGCATCTATGCGCACGACGGCCATTCCTACGCGAAGCCAAAAGCGGAAGTGATGGATATCAGTAGGCAGAGTGTCACGAGGCTGACGTATGCGGTGGAAAGGTTTTGTGTTGAGATTGTGTCCGTCTGGATGACGGATATGTGTCAGAGGTTGGAGGGGGGGGGGGGGGGGTTGCGGGGGGGGGGGGGGTGGGAGGAGGAGGGGGAAAATGGGCGACGGGGTGAAGAGGGAAGTTTGTATTCTCGTTTCCTACTATTTTGACGGCTCTCTTAGTGACCTATTAATTTAATAGACTAGCCGCTGGCCATTTGTTAAAGATTAGAAAATAAGCTTTATGAATGCCTGTAGAAAAATCCGCGAGGTCTTACTCAGTGGTGATGCATGCAAATGTAAAAGCCAACTAGCATTGTTTGTTTTTGTCACTGGTCAATATTTATAAAGGAACGAAGTACTGTTATTTAAGGTTAAAGGAAGCGGGAATACATTGCAAGACTGTGGGTGTGGGTTCGACACCAACAGCCTCACAGCCAGTAGACGAGATGTCAAACTTGACTGAGTTACACCCAGGGAACTATATATTTTACGGTAAGAGGTGTAGGAGGGGGAGGGGGAGTGAGGACTCGTCCAAGACGCAAAGAAACCAGCGCCATCTTTCGGTACTTCACCCCAGTTTTCGCTGATTTTATCGCTCCACATGGTTAATGCACACAACAGATTAAGGTCTTTGCATTATTTTACTTGTTTTATATTTCTACAACGCATACTGAATATTGGGTGAGCAGTGATTGCCACTGATTTCCAAAACTTGATGTAATACATTCACACAAAACACACCGTGTGTGTAAAAGGTGTTTCGAATGCTACTTCTAATTTCCCGGCCGGTGTAACAGTATATCTTGCCCCCTGTATAGCCCCCCCCCTAAAATAAAAGTTTTTTTAGTTGTATTTTACATAAAGGGTAATCCGTCTGTTACACCGGCTATTTTAACATTTGGCAGTTCTCGTGGTAGTCGCCCATACAACTTGTATTTATTGGGCGATTGGGTCAAAATGGACCAAAACATTGCATGAAAAAAAAAAAAAAACTACCAAATTTCAGACATTGTAAAAAATGCTCTCTTCAAAAAAGTCCGGTCTGATTGTCTGTAAATTTTGCAGGAGTGTTCTCCTGAAGTTTCTGCATCAGTGGGATATTTTGTTTGGCGATTTGACAAAAAGTGACCTAAATATCGGCCTAAACACCCAAAATGTCAGCAAAATCACAAAATGCTCGGACTTGAGGCCTCTTCATCAAGCGCATGTTCTGGAGGTCTGTTTAGTCTTACGATAAGCGTTATTGCTGGCGAGGCGTGAGGTCGTATTTCGAAGCCCCACTCAGGGCACAGTTTTAAATTGTAGCCCTTAGTTTTGCAGTCCATCTTAATAGTTTTGTCCCTCCCCCCCCCCTCCCCCCCCCCTCCCCGCCACATATATATTATACATGAAATTCTAATCATTGCAGGTTTAAAGTAACTAATGCTGATATATATAAGCACATTGTAAACCGGCTTGAGATGTTCATCGAACATTCGGTATATAAACATTCTTCCTTCCTTTCTTCCTTCCCTCACTGTTGTTAAATCCCAATGCTCTTGGTGCAAACAGATTACCAGCAGTACAGCTTGGGGTCATGTGACTTGACTGACATAGCTGCCAAAGTAGCGACGCGTATCACTGGCCATTATCCCCACAGAAACCAGATGCTTGTCGACGCGGGTTTCCTGGCAACCAGCCAAGATGGGGCGGCTAAGTTACCACACGGCGGCTCCTATGGTGCTGTTGAAAACGAACCAAATTTAAAGTATGTTTTGTGTTCTATAAGCATGCACTGTACAATACACTGGAGTAGCTTGAAAGTGATTCTCTTATATTGTTCTTCGCTTTTGATTTTTATTTTGAGGAAGCGGATTTCGGGAATATTTGTGGCTGTTTAATGCCAACAATTTTCAAGTCTATTTTAAGTCTCGTGGATGCACACGAGTGCCCTTGCCCGTGCAAGCACTCGTCTCTCGGGAGACTCCCGGGGGGGGGGGGGGGGGTTACCGAGTACTCTTTTTAATCTAGTCACCTCCCTCTTGCTTCATGACTTAAGCTTAGGGCGTGGAATTTGTTTGTTGTCGCAGATTAGTGCGTGTGAATCAAGAAACGGGTTTTGTAGAGCCTGTGGAAGGGGAACTGGATTACGCCAAGTACCCCATAGGCAGTATGCTCTTCATCCTCCCTTGGCATGTGAGTATCCGTAGTGTACTGCTTCTCCCTATCCAAATGACTATCACGCCAGCAGTACAATTCTGTTCCCAGTACACATGTACCTTATTGGGTTTTACTTTGCAAAGTTACTCAGCGCGAAAAATTTAAAAATAAAATTAATAAAAAATGTAAAAATTTACTGTTTGGCTGCAAAAATGAAAACTTTCAATGTTTAAATGGTGATTAAAGAATGATCGATTGGGGAAAGTTGTATAATTCATGGACTTTGAGGGTTCAGCAATTAAGTATATGGCTTCTAGACGTTTCGACCCAAAACCATTTCGGCCCATAGACGGTTCGGCCTAGTCCGAAATGGCAGACCTTTTTGGCCCAAGACGTTTCGGCCCACATTTGAACTGCCAAGACATTTCGGCCCACTTTTTTCCATAAGACTTTTCGGCTCAGTTTGCCAAGACTTTTCGGCCCAAGTCATTTCGGTCCACTAAAAAAGTTATTACTTAGAAAGGGTTGAAGATTGAGGCTCATGTATTCATAAGTTATTTCAAAACAGCTGTGATATTTTATTCTTCTAACCAACTGCAGCGTCTGATGTCTTTCAACAATTATTTCCTGCTTCTCCGGTGTGTGTTGGATTATTTTTCTATTGCAATTCCAAGCGCATTTCATATACCTACTCCGGTATTTGATGGACTGACGGTAAATCAGCTCATAATCCTCTGCATTTAATCTGCAGAGGATTATGAGCTGATTTACCGACTTCATACGGCGTGTGATGATTTTTTTGGTTGATTGCAATTCGTAAATTCAAATCCACACACAATTAATTAGATGATTCTCGACTTGATGTGCCGGTTAAATATGGGTTTGTCCGCATAACCGCATTCCCTCCAAGCCATAAGAGACGCGTAACGAACGATTTCGAAGTATTTTGCTAGAATCGAAAAAATAGAAAAAATAATGAATATTACAATAGTGAAGAGAGGAGGCAGTGTGTCCCAAAAAGGTCAAAAAGAGATATTTCAATCCAGATATAACCAGCAGATTCCCAAGTGTATGTTTTGTGGGATAGAAGTTCTAGTGTCTCATGAAGTCCACAGTTTTACACACCATAATCCTTGAGCTTAATTGCAATTACATATCATTTATCTAATTGCTGTATGCTTATGTATGTCTTTCAGGTTTTTATAAGTTGAAAATTTCAATCGTTAAAGAAAAAGCAGTATAAGCAATCTGAGATAATGCATAACATACCATTTAACTTCAAATAGGAATAGCTACAGTTTCGATTTTTAACAAACTGCTCTTGCAATGGCTTTGGAATTATCAATTAACTAAATATCTAACACAAAATCAAAACATCTGGAAAATGATAGTTTAGTGGGCCGAAACGTCTTGGGACGAAAAGTCTTGGGAAAAGTGGGCCGAAAAGTCTTGGGCCGAAAAGTCTTGGGGCGCAAGTTTAGTTAAAAAATGAGTGGGCCGAAACGTCTTGGGCCGAAACGTCTTGGACCGAAAAGTCTTGGGCCGAATCGTCTATGGGCGTGGGCCGAAATGGTTTTGGGCCGAAACGTCTTGCTTGCAAGTATATATATATATAATATATATATATATATGTATATATATTTATATATATATATATATATAAAACAAGTACAATGTTTATTTATCACAGTGTGTTGCACGTTTCGTGTAGGTGTGTGCCACGAGTGCCATGTATGGCCATTATGACGTGTGCAGCGGTGACCACGTCATATCCACGTGGAAGAACTGTCACTACTGGTGACGTCTCAGCAGGTCTGAAACTAGCACGGTGCCGCGTCTGGAACGCTTCAGGCTGTGTGATGTCATTATGACGTCATAATATGCAAGATGCCAACTCGTCTGCGATCTTATTCTTAGACAAATATAGTCATTTATGTGGACTAATTCTTGTCCAGATATGCTACGGGGTACGGGAGAGGGTTAAGTTGATACCATGCGGTGATTTGTGTTTTATAAATACTGCACTTTTCAGTTTGATTGCTGCCAGAGTGATTCAGTGATGGGCGCTAGTGGACCACAACAATTATAACCTTGTGTTGATCGGCTTTCTTAATGTGTAAAGCATAAAATATGGAAATTATGTAGTACATGATTGTTAATCCGTACCTCTTGGGGCGAAAGTGATTTACGAATTATCAGATCGTGAGACTAATTGTTGCATAATATACCGCAGAATAAAGCCAAAAATAAGGCTGGTCCCTGGATACGTCTCTAGCGATAAAAATGGGGGCGAATTTATTATCTATTATACCTGTTATGTTTTGTGACGTGTCTTTGGAGTTTGATACTAATTTTTTTGTGGTTAATCCGAGGCGCGGTTTTGGGAGGACGAGTAGGGGGTGGGGGGGGGGGGGGGTGGGTGGGAGGGAGGCCACTTAGTGGTATATGTATTTCCGTGCGTGTCCCAAAGAACGCGGAGAAAAGGTACTAACTGTCATTCAGTATTCCGTGTTTCCAACAACATAGAACCGCACTCCTTTTTTTTCCAAAAGGGGATATTATTTCAGACACTCCGTACTCTGTACTCCGATGTATTTTTGACGTCATGAGTGTTCCCCTTAAATTATGTGTATTTTGAATCTTGTTACTTGCTACCTCATTATCACCCATGTAACGGAGGCAAATAGGTATTAGATGGAACAATATGGAAGGTGTGCAGCGTTTTATTTTTGTTTTAATTCATGAAATAATCAAAATAAATGTATTGTGAAATTTGGTAATATTTTGCGTTTATGTGGTTTTGCCTGCGTAATGAATGTCGTGACCAGGATGCAAGCCCCAAAAACTATTGGTCGCATTATTATAACTGTCACACACGGATAAAAAGATTGAAGATGTGCCGTGTCGTTTGTTGCGATTCAGGAAAGAGTTTGTGAAAATGTCACAATGGCAGAACTGTTGTTATTATTGGGACTTTCATGTCCAGGCTGGCTCTTTAAAACTATTGTTTTAAAATCTCACGTATAGAACACTTATAGATAATGTGCACCCTTATAGTTCACACTTGGGAAGTTTCACTTTAGTAGTGTTAACTAAGTTTGTATTGGAAAGCGATTTTCTATTTTTAGACCATTGGCCCACATGGGCTATACTCATCGTCTTGGGCCTTTGTGGTCTGTGCTTCCGTTTGTCTGTAAACTTTTGTTTTTTTGCTACTCCTCTTTCAGTTTTCATGGGATCGCAATCAAATTTTGCCGAAATATGACCCTTCTAGGTAAACACATGCCAATTATTTTATTTTCACAATTCGCAATTTTCGCCAGTTTGGCGAACCTGTCACCACCTATGCGAAAAAAACAGCCTACGCGCTGTACAGTTTTCCTTCTGAGATGTGTTATGATTGTGAGAAAACAGAAATAAAAACCTTATTATTTAAAATAGGAATTTTTTGGCAAATAAGAAACCAGATATTTTCTGGTAAGCTTTTCGGAATAGACTACTGATAAATACTGCAGTACGGTCATTTTAATAAACAGCCAAATGTAAATTCAGCTTTTTAATATTTTTATTTTTCTTTCGCCAAAAGATAGGGGTGTGTTCCGAGGGCCTTTGGAAAAGTTAAAAGATACATAATTCTATGTATGCATACATTACCTTCCCTATATAATAATAATAATAATAATAGGTGTGGTATAAGTGGCTGAAAAACAATTCTGGATTATATAAATTGAAATACATACAAAATGGAGTGTATAGTGACCAACGCTATATTTGAAGTGAGTAAATTTGAAAGATATTTACAAAGTAGAAATATAAATGTATCTTAAAAAATCCGGCCCAGCCCGAGGTGGCCCGAAATTCAGCTTGGCCCGGCAGGGTCCGGACCTCGGAACACAGCCCTGCCAAAAGATAAGAATTTACATTGTTCAAGTTATTTTCACCTTTTGGTGTAAGAAAAATGTAGCATTCTTGATTCTTGTGACATTTGAATTATCGATAGTCTATTCCGGAATAGCCTTCCAAAAATATCTGGTTTCTTATTTGCTTCAGAATTTTTCTTTTAAATAATATAGTGTTAATAATATTTTATGCGATATGAATGCAAAGTTGCGCGGTCATCTCGATTTGAAGCAAACAAAAATGCCAAGAAAATACATAGTAAGTAATGATGATAATAATAATAATAAGAAGAAGAATAAGAATAATAACTAGAACCTCATTTGGCTAGCGAAATGTTAAACACTTGACAAAAATTAAAACGCAATAATACTTCCTTCAGTGGGTTATTTCTTGAATAATATATTGCAAACAACACAGCTTGAATACGTCTTATAAGCCGAGTAGTGTTTGGTTTTTGCTGACTTAAGGTTTTATTGACTGATTAGGTATACGCCGTATGTGTTTACACAGTGAGAGCTCGCACAAAGCTGAGCGACTGTGTGTTCTGTGGTGGCCGTTAAATGCTCCGCATTTACTTGCAAAAAATGCACTCTTTTCACATGGCGTTTTAACAAAGAAAACGAAATCGAAGACGAAAATAAAAAGTGAGATGCACACGTTCAGATCAAGCTCTTGATAAGTCCCAAGTTTCATGGTCCTAGGGCCCATAGTGTTAGAGAAGAAGACACAACAAATCGGAAAGACTGACAAGAAGAAAAAAAAGAACGAGCGGCTGCTCGCACAAATTCAAATAACCCTTGCAAGCCAATGGCTCGTCAAGTGTTAATAATAATAATAATATTGCTTCTTAAATCATCATCAAACAAAAAATTATTGCAAGCAGTAATATATATTACATATATACAAGGCATTATACACCAAAAATTACGTGGAGGTTTTGGGTTCTGGTTGGCGACAACGCTGGTCACCACAGAGCTGGTGTTGTTGGACTATATTTGTATGACCTGGGCATTGAACTAATGGACTGGCCTGCCAAAAGCCCCAGGCCTCAACTCTCTCAAACATATCCGGGCTGTGATGAAGAGGAACGTGGCAAGGCGTCTGGGTGCAGAAATAACGTCACGACAACTACGATTGGTTGGGGAGGGGGCGGCAGTCAGTTCCACAGAGGTCAATGAACAAGCGAATAGCGTCCATTCGCAGAAAAGCTTTACTGTGTGCGCATACTATGGGTGGGCCAACTAGACCATTGGCATTCTGTGGTGATGCGCAACAAAATCTGCCGACATCACATGTGTTTTGTGTTTGAATAAAATATGTTAGAATCCATTTTTCCAGTTGTTCGCATTAACAATTGTTTAAGGTTTGTTTTATGATGAGCGATAATTGCATGATTGCACTGTCCTAGCAGTTCACTGTAAAAAATATGTAAAAACATAATCAAACAATAATTGTCACAATAATAATAAAAATAATAATAATAATAATAATAATAATAATTTAAAGGTGGAATTTTCTAAAAGAATACACAGCTGGTTCATTATTTTCTCATTCTCTCTCTCTCTCTCTCTCTCTCTCTCCCTCGCTCTTTCTTTCTTTCTGTCTCTCCCTCCCTCTATCTTTCTCCCTGTCTGTTTCTCTCTTACTCGGTTCAGATTGTTTGCATGTAGTCGTCTTTAGAATCCTTTTTTTCTGACAAAAATCAGTGGAATTTTCGAATTGCCAAATATAAGTGATTTCAAATAAATCAAATAAATAAGGCCGCGTTACTAAAATACAACAATTTTTTTTTTGGCTGGGGAGGGGGTTTGGGGGGGGGGGGGGGGTTGTGAGAAATCTATATCCTGCGGTCGTCAGCCGCACATCACTATCACTTTGAAGTTATGCGTGCGACTGATTAATACTAACCGATCTTTGCGATAAAGGGCCATGCAGTTAACCGATTTGTGCGATAAAACGCCTTGCAGTTAACCGATTTGTGCGATAAAACGCCTTGCACTTAACCGATTTATGCTATAAAACGCCTTATAATTAACCGATTTATGCGATAAAACGCTGTCCAATTAACCAATTGCATCTGTACCATTGACTTTATTATGTCAACATAACACCACAATAACATCAAAAGTTTATGAACTACATGATACACATTACACAGTCACCATTCGATGTGACTAAAATAACTTTATGAGTGAATTAAAACAGCCTTGACTAATATGTTTATATATCCAAAATGTTCTTTTTTTACTACATATTTTAATCTTTGATCATTTGAATTCGAATACAATAAAATCTGTATTTAATTGAGACATAATTTTACACATTTACCGGTGTGCGACCACGTTCTGTATCACTACAATTTACAAGTTGCGCTCACACAAAAATCAGTATTCTTGATACTCAAGAATGGCCACTTTCACGTACTAGACATGTGTATATTTTCAAACACTTAAAGACATATATTTTTAGATTCTTAGTAATTTGCACAAGGCATGTGATAAGTTGAAAACAGTCACTAAGCCGAGGAGAAAGATGTACTTGTTTCTCATACTCCGGCCGAGTCCCTGAAATCGCTAATAATAATAATAATAATAATAATAATAATAGTAAAGGTACCGGAAATGGCCTTTAAGAGGATTACTGTAGAATAAAATTTTTGCGAAACGAAATATATTTTGGAAAATAAAAACAAGATTTTGTCCGCGGCTAAATGTAAAGTTTCGTAAAAAAAAAAAAAAAATAGCGCCAGCCAACCGGGTCAGTGTAAAAAAAAAAAAAGAGTACGGTGAGAAACGAGACTTTTTCTTGCCTATGATAGGTGTTTTATAGGTCCTACGAAAATGTTTATAATGCGAAATATTACTTGAACGAGTTCAAATTTGCTAACAACTATTTACTATTAGCACGGTGTAACGAGAGGATTCCTTCTTCATGGAATTAAGCATAAAAAATTGAACATAAAAGACAAACTTTCTTAAGTCTTATTTATCGTACATTTTTTGAGCAGCGAATGTCGTTTGCTTACCATGTTACAGCATTGGGGATAGCTCCACTTTGTCTTCAGTTCCTGTTTATCCTCAGTGGTTTACATCTTTAAAAATTAGTTTTAAGTTTCATTCATTTTTTTTAGTATGCGCTTAAATTTGATTTTTATTCTTGATGCAAAAGAAAAAAAGTATTCTCGTTGCACCCAAAAGGCACTCGGCATAAGGACTGTGTACCATTTCTTGTCTACAGCCCCGCTTTATGCACACGTTTTCATAGTCTCTTACGGAAGCGTTGTGGCTCGAATCGCGGATTGTGACTTCAATCAAAGTTAATATATTTGCACTATTACATTCTATCACTCTCATAATTTTACTAGCACACAGTTGTGCACACTGTTTCTTAGCATTTTTAAACTGGTATATATATATTTTCTTAATAAGACACCATTCTGTGTTTTAATGTTTTACGAATAAAACCACATCAAAATAAAACTAAATAAAGTAACACTTGGACAGTCGTCGCCGTCACGGCTCACAATGTTGTTGTATATATATACATATATAATATTTCAAATTACTACCAGATAAACAGCTAATACATTTTATTGTAACATACTGACATTTCACAACCACTTAATGTTGCGGGAAATACGTCAGGAAAACTTAATATGAATACCTAAGCCGTATGGTGATGACACTGTGCGCCTTTGAGCGAAGGGTTTATTTCTATGCGCTTCCGTCTTTACCCATGCATCCCTTTATTGTACTGTAAACAAATCAAGGCACTGCTCTGCCGTTAGGAGGTAGTTGACCAGAGCAGTTAACGACAAATTAAAGAAAAACGCCCCTACTGAATTTTGATACCAGCACGTGTAGTGAGTTGATGTCAATTCATAAACACATACACATTAAAGATGTATGAATACTATGCATAACCTGTCACAATTAGACTATGAAAATGCCAATGGTTAATTGCAATTTCAATCCTTGCTGAATTCTGTATAACAGCAGTGCTTTCACTCGGCTCTCATCAATGGAATACATCCCCACCAAATTTGTCCGTGAAAGTCTTTGTTATGAATTCGGTCCCACAAATTTATTCTTCCTACCAGCTGCATCGCCAGATAACAAGTAAATAAATTAATGATCTTAGCGCGCGGATTATAAACAATTAATTTGTTGGACACCTAAAAAGCGACATTGCCCTTTCCCGAAACCTGCCATTGGAGAGGAAAAGTAGAATAAAACTGAGGGCGAAATTTAGAAATCCCCACATATCAAGAAGTGATTTTTCCATATTAACTCTTGATTGCAATGCACTATTGTCATCACTGGGCTGCTCATTTGGATTCATTTGGGTCAAATAAGCCAAAATTGGTATTTGTGTGGCAAAGAAAACGAGGGTAAATACAAGAACAACGCGGGCTCGTTTACGCGCCATTTTTCGTGTGGATTCTCTCCCACCCCTAGCAGGAGCAAGCTCAGATTGCTCGCTTGAGCTTTGACTGGGATTTATATTTCTCCGAACACCCGACTGACAGAGGTTTTCTCTGGCGTGGCTCTCATTTGTCTTACTGTTTCCCTCAGATTGACTTCCCTCAGTGTTAATTTGATTTCCTGTATTTACGACAGTCGGCTCTGTCGGATTTATAGCAACTCTACGTTGTATGCGAAACCTGCTACAGCAGTGCCTTGCTTGCAAAATAAAGCTGTGATTGCGTTTAGATAATGCATGTACTAGATATAGTGTTGATATTAAAAGTAAGACATAGGGAATTATTACTCGAAAGGTAAGGTCAAGAATTCCAATAATATGGAATAGGTCTTGTGATACGCACCGCATTTCAAATACCACAATGCCCGGCTGTTTCTCTAAACCAATCAAAGGGCTACAAAACACACATCCTGCTAGAACAATTGCAATTACATAAGCCTTACATCTGGTTAGACTAAACCAGTTCTCAAATGCAATGGGCTTGTAGAGAGCTATTACGCGCTGCACATTAAGCAGTACTAGAGTCCAAATTCCAACAAACAATGCCAGCATAAAGAGAAAATAAAATATTTTACATGTATAATCTGAATATGATACCAAATCTAATCCAAAATTTTCCCAGATTATTAAAGCAAGTAGATTCAGGTCCAGAGCACCTAAGTGACTTATGGTGAGAAGCATCATTATCATATCGGCACTGGTTATTTGGTCTATTGAGGCAATAACTATCACAGATAGAACATTGCCGATGTTTCCAAAAACAAGCATTGTTGGGGCAATAATTGACCAGATCTGAAAAAGGAAAAGAAAATGAATTTTTAAAATATTTAAAATTCAATTTTATGAAATATACAAAAAGTGACAAAAATTTAACAGGCTGGAAATAGTAGTGATTTACAGAAGTGTTATACTCAACGAGGTGAGAAAAAGTCTGTTATGTCTCCCCAACCGAGGGAGATATGTTTGTACGTTCTTTGCGTGTGTGCATGTAAATAGGTGTGTGTGTTTCTATCAACTTTTGATGCATGTTACATGAAAGTGTGTGTGTGTGTATGTGTGTGTGTCTTTCTGTTGGGAACAAAATGTGTGCAACATAGCGAACGAACGAAAAGCCGAATCGACTTCAAACTTGATCTGTTCATTCCTTGGACAGGTCAAACTTTTCTCTTAACTTTTGTTCATGTTACGTTTTTAAGGAAAGCGTATGATTTCACTGCTAAAAATTCTTGTTTATGAAATTGCTCACCCGCTAAACATCGGAGAAAGTTCAAACTTGGTGCGATTCTTGCTTGATGTTTTCGAAAGATTCTCGCAAATTTTGTTGCGAGTAGAACCAATGAGTACAGCGTATAACGACGTCACGTAAAATATGTATATATTTGGACTGAGATCTTGTGTGCAACATATTCCAATAACGGAGAGTCGTATCGACTTGTAATTCTATGTGGGTATTCCTTGGATCAGTAGTGCGACTGTGTCAACATTTGACGAATGTGGCGAAATTTAGAAATGCGCATAAAGTCATGACGTTAAAATCTTGTATGTAAGAATTTTCAGTCGCTGAACATCGGAATGGTTGAAACTTGGTGGAATTATTTTTGTTTGGTAGGTCAAAAGATTGTATCCAATTTTGTGGCGAGTAGAACGAACGAAAACAACACGTGACATGATGACGTAAAATATGACGTAAGATATGCATATGACTTGAACACGACGGGTATTCCTTGGATCAATCAGACGGCTTTTTAATTTTTGACGCGTGTAATGAAATTAAGACAGGCGTCATTTATCTGTTGTTAAGTAAAATATTTCGATAGCGGAACGTCGGATCGACTTCAAACTTGGTATAAAGTATGTTACACCGTTTTTGCAACACATTAAACTGGTATACAAAATTAAGAAAGATGAAAATTACCAAAAGTCCCCTATCTCTTCACCTGCGACCTTTCCCATTTTGTCAGCTATTTTGTTAACTGAGCATAGTTGTTAACTACTCTAGGAATTTCAGCGTTTTTCGGAAAATTCTCAATTTTTCCTGCATTATTTAGACTGCATGAAAATATTAGCAGCTTAACAGTATTACGTATCAACCCATTGCAACTTTTTGCCTGTGGCTATTTCGTTGCCTGCAATTGATCTTTTTGTGCGTTTATCATCTACAGGTATAACGTAGCATGTTCCTGAGTCCGGGGTCAGTGTCAGATGTGGTGCATTATGAAGTCGTTATCCCCCTTCTCCCACTGAGGTGAGTCATGTGTTTCGCAGTTATGAGGAATGTCTTTGTAGTGCTTTTTAGCCGATGAGAATGTACGAAGACAAAGAAAACAATCATGGCTATAACTACACGTAGGGTAGAATGTTACAGTAACCTTGGGTAAAAGGGTGAGAGTCGTACCTACATTAAAAATGTTTGAATTACTGGAAATCGACCGTCCTGCAAAATGTTGCATTTTTTCAAAATGTTCATGTTTTATATTTTTTCGTTTATTTTGCGATTTCTGTGAGCTCACCTACAGGTGGAACATGTATATTTTGTTTCCAACCTATAATTAGTAAGCATAATTGGAGAGCTTACACCTGTCGTTTCCTACATGTAATATATGAAATTAAAATACTTACAATTGTCGTGATTGTCTCGTATATGTCATGCTTTGTTTCGTCTCCTGCCAAAAACAAACTATCCGTAAGTGTCGAGTTTAATAGACTCGCCAATGTTCCTTCGGTCGTCATGTTTTCTACTTAGTTTGCAAAAATTGGTTTTAAACGATGCGAGAACTATTGCAATTTGATTTGTCGAATTTATATATATCTGATGATAAATTTACCTTGTGTACGCACCATGCACATAACTGACTTGTGTGGCTATTCCACCAACACCAACGACATGTTTTCCTAAAGTGCGCAAATTTGCAAGCAAAATTAAGCTTTTTATTCATGAATCAAGAGGATATGTTAACAGCCACATTAAATCATCTTAGCCTGGGAGTTTGTGCATTAACTGATAATAATGGGTAAGCTGGTAGTAATTAGAATGCGATTCATGTCAGCGATAAACACAGGAAGTTTTGATGCTTTGGTAGGCGTCAATGCACATTGTTATTGTTGTGGATTATTCGACCATTGTGTGCGTAAATAAGGGCTTTGTCATGGAGAAACAATTTAACAGGACCTCGGAATATTGCATGCGTAGCTTGCTCGAAGGCGCTAATAAATTACATGTAATTTGGAAATAGCTTGTGTTATTTAACAAATTACCAAGAGGATATATTTCTATCAGAAGTCTCAATTAATTAATCAGTCCGACGAGATTTCTTTTTTAAAATAGACACTGCAGATCGGAAACCTTTATTCTGATGAACCAAAGCAAATTAATTAAGGAAATAATCTTTAAATAATTAATTTTTTGTCAAGGGGTGAGGAACAAAAAAGCTTCTGCCTTCGGCAAACAAAGCTGGAAAGCTAGAAGGCAACCTTATTTCATTTAGCCTTGATATGACGACGCAGGTGTCAGTGGATTGAGCTTACGCACAAAAGGCATCATTTTAAAGTAATTGAAAAATTAAATTTAAGCTGAAAGTAAAATGAATTTTTAACAAAATAATTTTGAACAAGAACCGAACATTTAAACTGGTATTCTCATAGGTCAGAAAATTCAGCTAATGCACAGTTTGGGCTTTCTTCCGTAGCAGCAGAGAGCGTCGAGCCCTTTGAAACACAGAAGTCTAAGAAAATGGTTAAGGAAATTTGGACGAATTAATTGTTTTTTTTTAGAAAAGTAATCACGAAGAGACAATCTGAAGCAGCAGACTCTGTTTACCT
Source organism: Protula sp. h YS-2021 (assembly GCA_949752745.1). Taxonomy (NCBI): domain Eukaryota; kingdom Metazoa; phylum Annelida; class Polychaeta; order Sabellida; family Serpulidae; genus Protula; species Protula sp. h YS-2021. The sequence goes on from OX457030.1 coordinate 63,392,289, forward strand.
TGATGCTGTCACATTGTATCCAGTACTGGAGTTGATGTGCTTTCCGGCAATTGTTGAAAGAAATAAAATATGCCCGAATTACTTCACGTCAAGAGAAGGAACTTGAAACTGAACAAACTTAGATCAACCGTTGCTATTACCCCAGGCAGTGGATTGTTAACATCCAAGCCTTATAGGTGACATTGTTTGAAAGGATCGCTGCTAAATCATAAAGCTACTACATCTTGAGGATATGAATGTCTTAATTAATTAATCAATTAATTCTTTATTGCCTTGAAAATATGATACTTGCAAGATCCTTTCGGTAAAGCTCTTATCTTTACTGAGACAGGCACAGTTCACAAGAAGCAAGGAAAATTGGTTTTTGTATGCCGTTGTCGTTGTACGAAATGAAACAGACAACTTGTTTTATCCAGTCTATTTTTATACCCTTTGCATGATTTCTTTTGCCAAGTTTTCATTCATTCAAGTTTTTAATATTTTTGATTTTATAAGAAAATCTGCAATCCATTCAATGTAGCTAATTGCGTTGTGATATGTCGTGTTTGAGAAGCTAGCGGAAAAATCAAGACTCCATCTAACAAACATAGAATCGAAACAAAGCCTTCTATTGATTTGTCCAAAGGGAATACGTGTTTAAAATGTGACTTGCATTTAAGTGCAGCTAACCAAGCCGAAACGATTGCTTGCCATTTTTAGTGACTTGCTTTGCGGAGTCCTCTTTTAATAGCCAGTTACCGCACAATACAGTAGTCCTGGGAAATTCTTAACAACGCCTGATATCACATGCATATTAAATGCGTCAAGATGATTTATTTTTCTCATTTTTAGTAGCAACTTACGGTTAAAATAAAGCAAAAGTATCGCTGTTTTTATACTATAACAGGGGTGCCTAAAATGTTTATATGTGAGTGAAGCCTTTGCCTGGTCGGAAAATGTGTGATTTCCTTAATTTATGTGAAGAGTGTGTGATCACATCGCTTGCCATTTAAGGGGTGAGATTTTTTACACGCCCATGCCATGGTTTAAGCTTGAATTTCATAATACGATTTTTTACACACCCATGCCATGGTTTAAGCTTGAATTTCATAAAACGATTTTTTTACACGCTCATGCCATGGTTTAAGCTTGAATTTCATAATACGATTTTTTACACGCCCATGCCATGGTTTAAGCTTGAATTTCATAATACGATTTTTTACACGCCCATGCCATGGTTTAAGCTTAAATTTCATAATACGATTTTTTACACGCCCATGCCATGGTTTAGGCTTGAATTTCATAATACGATTTTTTACACGCCCATGCCATGGTTTAAGCTTGAATTTCATAATACGATTTTTTACACGCCCATGCCATGGTTTAAGCTTGAATTTCATAATACGATTTTTTACACACCCATGCCATGGTTTAAGCTTGAATTTCATAATACGATTTTTTACACGCCCATGCCATGGTTTAAGCTTGAATTTCATAATACGTTTTCCTTAAATCTGTCGATTGCAGAGCTTCAGTGATAAAAAGCTGTAAAAATCTTGAAATAAGTGTTTTCACTGTTTTGTCAAATTATGTGACAAAACATGAAGCATATATAGTACATAATCATTGTTGGTCATAAATGCCTAACGATGAAAAAGAGATGAACATATGTTGCTGAAAAACCAACCATGATGCTGCCTAATGCCACTTGTAGATACCAAATACGCCTGACTATTCTGCTGTCATAGTACTGCCTATTACGAGTTTTTTGTACATATGAATAAAGCGCGCAATTTCAAAATAAAGCATTTAACACAGATTTAAAAATTTGTTTCAAGCCTTGGTTTTATGTTATTTCTACAGATTTCGTTCAGTTTTATCTGTGCAATATTTTGTTTTAAATCTCTGGATCAATCTTCCTTTGTAAAAGGTTTTTACAATTGATAAATAAGCATATGTTAATGAACGCGTTGCGTCAAAGTTTTGACGATGCTGCAAGTTGTGATGCAACATCCCTTTTGTTATTCCAGCAGTTTTGCAGGTCATCGAAATCAAACTAGTTGTTTAATAATACATAGATATTTCCATATACCAACTAAATGTGTAGATTTTCATATCATACTAATATTTTAAGTTTAACTTTGACTTTTTTGACGGATGTCTTTGATGACAATTTAGTGTTACGTTAATGTCTAAATATTAACTATTATATGTCTCTGTCTTGACATGTTCTTTTCCTAAACTTAACGTAATCAGAATTTAATTTCAGATAAATTTAAAATTAAATACGTGCATCTCATGCCAGTGGTAGGTTGCTTCTTTTGAGGTGACTACACTTGTGTTAAAATAAGCAAAATCATGTTATCTTCTACAACAGAATATTGTTAAGAATAACCTTGAAGCTTGGTGAAAAACTTCTGAAAATGGAAACTATGTACAATGTTAATATTTTCCTTTATATCTTGTTTATTTACCTTTCCTGTTTTGTCTCTCTTTTTTATGTTGTTGGAGACCAGTTTGTGTCAGTTACATCTCGTGTCAGAAACTTTTGTAGCAAAAAAGAAGATTCTCTTAAAAGAAATCAATCACTTTTTTCTCTTAAGTTGTAAGCTATTTGTTGTGACGCATCGGTTTGCTTATCATTTGATATACAATAGACAAAACTTTAGCATATCGACACAAGGAAAAAATAATTAAACTGGTAATTGAAAAAAACTCATAGGAATAAGCATATATATACACAGATACAAACAAACATGGAGGTTTTAGAGTATAAGATACATTAAACTGGTTAGAGCACTGTATATATTCAATGCAATAGACATCATGCAATAATGTGTTTAACATTATTTTTTATACTGATCCCAAAGTTCGCATTTATACCCCGTTTCATCTAAAAGGGTATGAAATCTTGCTTGAGATATATTTAATGGCTCAGGTATTCTCTTACAGATTTTCGCTTAACTCAATTGAACTTCCGAGTATATTCATTGCGGATTATGTTTTATTCATTTGCGGGTATTTTGACCTCCCTAGTTTTTGAAATTTAAGTTTTGAGTCCAGTTCAATGGTATTTTTTATTTTTGGGGCAGATACAGGTTGATGATGAATGTTAAAATACACACAGTACCATGTATTGCCCAAACAAAGATGGCGAAAAAGGATCGTTTAGCAAGTTCAGTATAGAAGGATATGATGTCATCAGCAATGCCATGTCATGCAAGCCTTAAGTATGTTTAATTTTTTTTTCTATGCAACTAAAATAATAAATCCACGAACTTCAAACTTATGCGGAGATCTTTTTGAGGTTTTGATTCATTGTGATTTTTACTTTGATTATTATTTGTTTTTATATGTTGTGTTTATTCTTTGTATATTTCCCATTTTCAAGTATTTTACACTCAGGATACTTATTTGTAGAGAAGATACCAACTTTGTTCAAAAGTCACTTCACTGTGGGTGATTATGGAGCTGTAGCTGGAAGCCTCAGTATGCTCCTTATGCATAGAATAATCAGTAAATATCCACACTTACTTACTTTATTATATTTCTAAAATAGATTCCTGCTTGAATGAGTAGCTTGAATGAACATTTATATCTGTGTAAAGGTGTCCAAAGAACATATTGGAAGGATTTTATACAAATTAATATTTTAGCCTAGAATCTCATTTATAACTCACTCTTGCAAGATGATATTTAAATCATATGAATATGTAGTATGTTACATATTTATGTCAGGGTCATTGAAAGAAAAATATGGAGACGGTCAAGAAGTAATTGTGTATGCGCCAGTTGGCAGTTGGCAGCAGACGTTTATATTGGGGACCTCCAAACAGAATATTATTTTTAGTAGTTATATATAACGTTCATAGACGAATTTTATATAGCGCGAACGAGAAATTAGTCAAGATTCTGGATATTGAAATAGTTTTGTTAAAAAAAACTGGGTTTTCATAAGTTTAAGTGGCTATTGACTTTCAACAATAAGTATTCATAAAAGGATAAATTAATCACTATTGACAATGTGCTATCCAACGATAGCTGAATTAGATGTGACACATTCACAATGCTATGCACCCACAGAAAGACGAAAGACTAAAAAAGGTACAAGGAGTGGAAAATCTAGGTCAATAAGAACACTAGTCACTAATGTTCGATCATGTACACTACGTAAACAAAATCTTGCCAACACAAGTAACTTGATCGAAATAAAATCGCCGTTTGAGACACAAAATTCCACTCCAAATGGCACGAAATTCTGTGTCATAATTGCAAGGTCTGACCGAAACAAAGTAAACAAACTGAATGCATATATTTCTGAAGAGAAAATTCAAATTATTGCTATCAAAGAAACTTGGCTTTCCCCCAAGGATGACCAATTATGCATCGAATTGGCCCCTGTAGGATACGACATCCACCATCGACCTCGTCGCAATCAACGAAGCGGCGGTGTAGCTATCTTATCTGAATCTAGATTGAAAGCTATTGTGCAAAAACTGAAACTTTTGCGTCTTTTGAGAGCATAATTGCCAAGTTTGATGTGAAACCTAAGCCAGTTTTAGTATCTTCAATATACCGACCCCCAAACAAAACAAAAACTGTATTTCTGGACAATTTTGCTACTTTTTTTGGAGGAAACTACGTTGTTCAACTGGGAATTTTAATCGCAGGTGGTTTTAATCTGCATATTGAGGATACAAAGGACACACATGTTAAATTTTTTTTGGAACTATTGGAGCACTTTAGTTTGGTGCAAAATGTTCTCCCACGCACTCTTCAGGTCATACCTTAGATCTGATAATTACGCGTTCTGATGGCCTTAGCCCAATATCGCCACCAACTACAGATGAAATGTTGTCTGATCATTTTTCAGTTTTATGTTCTCTGCGAATCGTAAGGCCGAAGTACGAATTTAAGACAATAAGTCGCAGGAAAATATAGAAAATCGATATGATTGCGTTCCAAAATGATATTCGCAACGCTCCAAGTGTTATATGCCCTCCAGAAAACATGAATGAACTGGTCGAGTTATTCAATCCAAATATGTCTTCAATTCTGGACAAACACGCGCCTGCTGATGTCTGCGCTGTAACACTGCACCCACAAAATGAGTGGTTTGATAACAAAGCGAGGAATTATAGAAAAATAGTTAGAAAGAACGAAAATGGATAAAATCCCGCTCAGATGAGGACGAACAAAATTACAAAAAATCTGAAAAACTCTTGCGGCGCATTACTTGGCTCTAAAAAGATAGCAAATTTTAGTAAAAAGGAGCACGATCAAAAGGCACTCTTTCAAATCGTTAACAAAATTCAGAGGAAAGATAACAAACAGGCCTTTCCAGAAAGCAAAGATGAAAAACAATTCAAAATATTCCGAATAGCGAAATTTCTTCGGCTTCACTATCGCAATCCGGTAATTGTGATAGGCCAAACTTTGTACAGCTCACAGAAGTTACCGATGAGGATATCATTAAATTCACACAGAGGACGCCTACTAAGTACTGCCCTCAGATCGGCCCAATCCCTACGCAGCTTTGGAAAGACAATATAAACGTTTTGGCTCCAATAATAAAACGCATAGTGAATATATCTCTTCACACTAGCTGTATGCTAATGCTATCATCAAAAAAGCAAATTTAAAACTGGAATTTTCAAACTTTCGACCAGTTTCAAACTTGCCCTTTATTTCGAAAATTAGAGAGCGTGTTGTTACGGGGCAAATTAATAGTTTTACAGCTGAAAATGACCTAGCCCTACAATCTGCATTCAAACGATTTCACTCAACCGAAGCAGCACTTGTTAAAGTCCAGGACCAGATACTTACCGCAATAGATGACCAGCAAGTTGTACTCACGGCGCTCCTCGATCTAAGTGCAGCGTTCGATAGTGCAATCATGATATCCTGCTAACACGGCTTGAAATGGACTACAACATATCTGGTCAGGCCCTTGACTGATTGGGCTCCTATTTGGCAGAGAGGACGCAAAGGGTGAAGATAAACGACGGCATCTCGGATCCAGTCACCCTTGAGACAGGTTTCCTCCGAGGATCCAGATGGGCCGTCCAGGCCAATAGGAAGTATGTAGGGCCACTAGGTGACAGAAAACAAGTTAATATTGAACGAAACAAAAACTGAATTTGTTATTTTTGGGACTAGGCAACAATTGAAAAAAAAATGGATATGATTCAGTTAATATCAGCGGTGAACAAATTCAAGCGAAAATTTGTGTAAGAATTCTCGGATCATACTTTGACTGTGAACTGAAAATGGTCAATCAGGTCTCTCACATTTAAAAAAAAAGGATATTAACAACTCCGTCAGATCTAAAACCCTAGTGCACACAACAGTTATTTCTCGTCTGGATTACGTAAGTGCCTTGTTATACGGAATTCCAGAGGTTCACCTAGATAAACTCCAGCGCCTCCAAAACCTGTGCCGCTCGACTTATTACTGGTGATACTCGAAATGTCACTGGACAGATAGTCTTAAAAAAGCTTCATCGGTTACCAATAAGATCGCGGATACAATATAAGATCCTGCTGCTTATGTTCAAGTGTCTCAATGGAATCGCCCCTTCTTACCTCGCAGACTTGCTTAGGATACATGTGCCGAAAAGAGTAACGAGATGCTCCAATTCTAGAACTTTACTAGTTGAAAGAAAGACTATACTTCGCTTTGAGGCAGATCGTGCATTTAGTGCTTCTAGTTCACACCTATGGAATGCTCTACCATATACTCTTAGATCAATTATAAACCTAAGTCATTTTAAGAAAGAACTGAAGACATTTTTATTTTTGAAAGCCTTTACGTAATATTAAGAAACCAATAGTAATCATTGTCAGTATTAATTAGCATTTATATCTATTTGCATTTTGATTTTAGAATATTATAATGTAATTTTAATTGTAATGCGCCATGATCAAGTATTTGCAATGGGCGCAATAGAAGAAGCGATAATAATAATATTAATAATAATAATAATAATAATAATAATAGTAATATTAAATTCAGCTAAAATATTATATTCTATATTTATTCTATATTTATGTCTCCCAAGGGGAGAGAGTGGTTGTCTGGATAGGTTGAACTTTTATATCAAGCGGAACTCATTCATTTTGGAGTTTGTTTTACTGCTGCACATTGGCTTCGCGCCCCGTAAAATATGTAAGATATATGTTGCAAATATAATTCTTTTGAAGTCTACATGTCAGCATTTATCTAAGGTGTTTTAGGAAACTTGAAAGTCGGATTAATTTGATCTTTTTATTCTTTAGATAGGTTGAAGTTTTCTATCAAGCTTTGGCCCATGTTACATTATGAGGGAACGAGTATGACGTCATTACATAGAAATTTCGAAATTTCTCAACCTTTGAGCAGTGAAGAAAGTGTAAACTTAGCAGGATTGTTGCTTTGTAGCTTCAAAAGGTTATCTGAACTTCTATCGCGAGTAGAACGAACGAATGCGATGTATGGCGCTAACATGAAAAATTTATGTTTATTGAAAATCTTGTGTGCAAAATATCTCGACAACAGAAAGTCATATCGACTTAAAATTTTATAGTGCTATTCCTTGGATTAGTTGGACGGTTCTATGAACTATGGTGTGGTGTAATAAAATTAAGAAAGGCGTATCACGGCATAACGTTAAAATCTTATATGTAACATTTCTAAACCGTTGCAAATTGAACACCGTTGAAACTTGTAAGAATGTTACTTTGTTGATTCGAAAGAATCTTTCCACAGTTGAACAAACAAAGAACGGATTGTCATTTTATTAGATAAAAAGGTAAGTTGACAAATATCTCGGTAGTTCAGAGTCGGATTAAATTTAAACTTGGTATAGCTATTGCTTAGATAAGCTGCATGGTTTCTGTTGAACATTACGTTCATAGAAAATTATGAAAGGCCCCATTGCGCAAAAAATAACACATGAAACATTTTGCAGTCGCTGAATTCAATGCCACCCGTCCCTGTCCCTCCCAGCTTTCCCGTTTTGTTTGCTCTGTTGTTAACTAAGCAAACTAGTTAACTACGCTTGCAATTCTAGCGTTTTCCAGAAGATTCTCAAATTTCCTGTATTCTTTAGCCGTACTTGAAAGCATTGGTAGCTCAACAAGGCCATTTTTCTTACATTTTGTGTAATTTGAGCATTCCGAGCATTGGTAGCACAACTATCGACCCAAGGCCATTTTTCTTACATTTTATATAACTAAGCTTTTCGTGTATTGGTAGCACAACTATCGCCCAAGGCCATTTTCCCTACACTTCGTATAATTGAGCTTTTCGTGCATTACTTACCTGCAGTTATTAGGTAACATGTCAATGAGTCAGGGGTCAATGGCCGTTGTAGTGCATTATGAGGTCATTAACTGCTAATACAGGCTAGAATGTGGGAGAGTAAAGTTTTCTCTTTATGCTAAGAAATATAACACATTTGGTTCATGGAGATTTTTAAGGAAACACTTTCCCCACTCGTTTATCCCTATTAAAGTGGGTCATCTGATATCTTGTGTTATGACAAGGAGCTCACCATTTTGGCACCATTTTGTCACACTGAGCTGCGTCATCTGTTTCACAGTTATACTTACAAGTGGGATGCAGTCTATTACCGTAAAGTTGGTTTAAAGGGTTAGGTTGCGTTTAGAGCCGTACCTACGTTAGATGATGGGAACAGCACGGAGGTTAGCAAAGCATTGCAATAAATATTTTTTTGTAATTACCAATTTTAAGACCCGAACACAAAAACGTAAGATAAAACCCTTTTGTGGTAGACGTGCTTCATCGGTTGATTGTTTTAAGTTCAAGTTGAATTATGGATATGAACTTGCACTGGACATTTTACATATAAAACACACATGAGAACACACCCAGGATAGACCTCGAAGCGGCCGCTCTGGCTTTACCGCACCTCGCCATGATCGCTCTTTCTGTATAATTCACATGCGTGATCGCTCCGTAGTGAGGTAATGATATAAGCCATTAAATTAATCTGGAATAATCTGGCAGGTATAATCTTGGCAAAAGGAAGAGTAGTAGGCAGCAGTGGTACTCTGAACCCTGGCGTATGGTGGAAGCATTCATCGTCATGAAAACGTGGCCCGAAAAGTGGTTGAAAACTTCAGTTCGCTACTCAACCGCCTCTCTTATCCGAGGAAGGTGTTGAAAGCCCGCTACAGATACCCGTCATGTCAGACGTTAACCTCAGTCAAGGCACTCGGACCTGATGGCAATCCTTCCGAAATCGACAAAAATGGAGGCGCACATATGGTAACCAAACTGACAAAATTATCGCAGTGTTTCTTGAAGTAGGGAAAGGTTCTGCAAGATACGAGAGACGCCTGCTTAATATATGCATACAAAAGCAAAGGAATCATTCAATTTGTTATTATCAAGAGTTGATATGATCTTTTCTATAAGATAACGACACGAAAAATGTATGAGCAGAACATCTCTACTCGGTGATCTATTCTTTGGCGATGACTGTGAATTGTCTGCGTTAAAGAAAGACTTGCTGATTTTGTGAAGAAGTTTACCTTACCAACAGCCTGAAACACTAAAAATACTGTATCGTCATGCCTCTAATTTTAGACACATTGACCAAATATTATCTATCAGTGACACCAGCCTGAACTCTGCGAAGAAGTTTTTGGCGCCGTTTGGAAGCATTAATGCAGAGATATCCCAACGTACAAGGACAGTTCCGAGTCTGGTAGACTAACACAGAACAGGATTTATAGCAACGGGTAATCAAACCTAAGACGAAGATAAGTGTTAATAATACTGTAGTTACGAGAGCGAAACGCGACGCTTGATATAAGACACATACGTCGGCTTGGCGTGTTTTACTTAGATGTCTCCTCCCAACATAGAGTAACAAGTGGTAAGATAAAGTACCAAACACTGAAGTGTTACGAGCAACTAGCAGAGAAGGTATAGGAGTCAAAGCTGAAGAAGTGATAGCGTCGTAACGCCCGTCAGTGTCTCCGATAAAGAGATATGTTAAAGGTCAATCTGAAGTGACATATAGACACAAATAACTGGGTACGTGAGGTCCAGTCCACGGGTTTGTGGAGATATATGTGCCATATAGCATTTAAAGCACTGTTGCAAGGTCCTGACGAATGGTAAGATGTGTCATCCAAAACAGGAATGTCGTCACATCACTATGTCTAAAAGACTGATGTCTGGTGCTCATTCAGCGAAACCAATAATAGACACCACCGAAACACAGAAACATACACACATGCATTCACGCAGTCATCAATAAGACAACATTTTGGTGATATATTGTCGCTTTTTACAATGTTGTGCAATAAGTCGACAAGTTCATACAGTTTAACTAAGATATTCTGTCAATATTTTAATCCCTGCCTAAAATAATAAAAATAATAACAATTATATTATTAATAAGAAGAAGACTAATAATCATAGTACAAAGTTTTACCCATTGTTTTTCACCAATTTGAAACTGTTATGCATTTTTCTCAACAAGTAGCAAGTTTATATTCTATTTTTACTATATAAATCACGAAAAAGACACACTCAATAAAAATGAACTTTATTATACTAATTATAACATAGAAGGAAAAGAATATAGAAAGCAAATTTGAAGTTTATATCAAACAATGGATTATTGGGGTTTATCAATTGCAGAGTTATCCCCAATCTTATGACTTTTTGCGTTTTGTCGACCTGGTGCCACTTTTTTCTATTACACACACACACACACACACACACTCACACACATGTATATATATATATATATATATATATATATATATATATATATATATATATATATATATATATATGTGTGTGTGCATAATATAAAACATTTCCAATATAAATATTGTTTATTATAACTTATAGACGAGAACCTGTTTCTCAAAGGCGAAATATTAAACATTGGCCAAAAACTGATAGCTTTGAAATCACTTTTTCCCTTCAAATAGAATTTTAAAAACTTCAATTTGATTTGCTTTTCCTTTGCAGATATCGATATTTTCAAGATTTGAAAACCTTTCTAAGCTACTGGTTTGCCAGTTTTTTTCAATAAAACAACTTTGCTTCTTACTCTATGAAACCGCGTTCCTTCACCTCCCCCCCCATCACTCGATCCCCTCCAAACCTTTACCAAGGATTGTGAGTAGCTGAAGCTGGTAATTTATATAAACATTTAGTGTATTTCCAATGACAAGGTATGATTTTGCATCAGCATGTGGTCACTATGCTAAGCGTATTTAGTATATTGAAATAAAACACATATCATTTATGCAGTGGTACATGCTACATGGCAAACGCCTGCGTGTTGCTTTTAGTGATCAAAAATTATTGATTTTGCCTCTCGTTTTGATCAAACATCAAAAGTGAGGTGCATAACTTTAAATTAAATACTGCATATGTGCGAAATTTGGTGGTCCAGAGGATAGTCTGTCAGAGTTGTAGTAAAAATAAAATGACGTCACAATAAAGAGAAAGAATAGATCCGAATCATTGGCCCTGTACAACTTCAATAAGATACTGCGTAATAACTTTTTATAATAACTTAGTCACTGGAGTTAGGTTTTATACAACTATTCAGTACTTATTTATGCTGTCTCGCATGCTATTTAAATTAAACCAGTTGTATTAACAACAGACACCTTTGAATACTTAGTTTTTCCTTTTGTATGCCTTATGCTAGGGGAGATATAAATCAGTTCTTGCTAGCTACGCTTCGTGTCATTAACTTTTGTAGTCTGAAAAAAAAAGATTCACTTGGAATACACCAATAACCTAGTACACCTAAGTAGTAAGCGTCTTTGGTTGTTGAGACGTATGGCTAAGTTTATCATCTTATGTGTAGAATATTTAATATATCAAGGCACCATAAGATTACATTAGGCACAAGGATAAATAATAAATGTGGAAATTTAATACTTATTCAACAAACATAAAGCAAAACTTGGAAGCTTTAGAGTAAGTATAAAATCCGTTAAACTGATAAGAGAACCACATTAAACTAAAATATAAGAATTTAAAATGATTTGCACACGATATTGATAATAATTGCGGCAAACCATTACTAAATAATTAAATAAGCTAAAAAATGTTACATACCCTAGACAGCACAAGCGATAAACGGGCAAAGAGTCACAACAAACCACTAATACTTATACCATGTGCCACGTCAATAAGAATAAGTCGGTTCATTTTTATATAGTGTTGGGGTTAGCTGTGGGGTGCGCGCACACACACATGAAAAAAAGAAAAGAAAACAAACGAAACAAAAAAAAATCGAAAATATTGAACACGCATAGCCATAGCGATACCTCGTGAACGAATCCCACTGGCCCATATGTCGGCTGTTAGAGTCGTCCTTCTCACTTAAAAGACTGACTATCACGTTAACGTGAACTCATTTGAAGACACCGACCTCTCCATCTCCCCATCTAACATCTTACTTTGATCTTTTTGTCAACACCTTACTTATATCTCACATCGCAAGCTGTATTCCAGATTTGACTCATCAAGACCTAGCAGTTTCATCTTCGCCATTAAAATTCTTTAACCGCTGCGCTTAAGAATCAGTAGGGTCATATCCAGGTCTAGAAAATTGATGCGCGCATAACACGTGAAAATTGCAGAATTTTTACGCAGTTCCAGTTTAAATAACGATGTTTACATAATGTCTGTCTTTGTTTGATACACTGGACTGTCGTTAAATGGTTTTGAATGTGCAAAAAGTTGGATGTTTGAATCATGCTTCAGTTCAGTTTCAGCTTTCTTTGGGGTGAGTTGGAATTTTTTTGGCTTGCTGGGAGTTTCAAAATGTACCAATTCAACTCGCAGAAATATCTTTAATATTCCAGACTGAGTAAATATTCAAAGTTTTACTTCAAAAATTGACAAATATGTCAAAGTTAGACCGGGTCTTTTTTGTAGATATAAGCAATAAACCTCTGTCTCGATCCTGTTGAACCAGGCCAAACGTTCAGTTCTTAGTAGATCAGGTCGAATTTTAAAAAAGTATTCTACTCACAGTTTTAGAGCGTGGGAGGGGGGGGGGCACAAGTCCCGTTCAAGCAAGCTTTTAAGCTTGGAAAATAAAACAATAGGACAGGTGCGCACATGCATATTAAACATACATTAGACCTTCCCCGAAATTTATTCATGATCTACATTTGCGAATTGTTGGTGATAAGTGTGACCCGTAGTCCTATTCATTTAGGTTTGGTCGAGAAACCAAGAATTTTGGGAATTAAAATTCTTGCAGAATTTAATGTGGGGGGGGGGGGGGGGGCTCAGTTTGCTTCTAGTTTGCTATCTTTAAATGTATTTGTTCTTGTTCAATTTTTCGCGTAATAAAGTTTTTTGTAATTAATTTATATGTCTTGTTTTCAAACGAAAAATTAATTGCACTTATTTTTGGGATTTGTACTATATGAAATTTTACGATTCAATGCCGTATGTTTTGGCAAATATTTATTGACAGCAAATGGTTATGAAACACACAATACTATGCATTCGTCAAATAAAGATCGCGAAAACGAATTGTTTAGCAAGTTCATTATGGGAAGATATGACGCCATCATCTTTTGTTGATTTGGATCCCTTTGTTTTTAGTCTTGGTTAATTTGGTTAATTTTACACTTGTTATACAATTAAGATTTGTGTTTCTTTTCATAAAGTGAGTATTGATGAATAAAATCACAGTCCACATTCTCACTTTCTGATGCGTTTTCCTTGACGTGTATTGTATACAAGCAAAATAGAAGCATTTTTTCCATAGCATTGCTACTCAAGAGCAGAGGAAAAATAGGTCATTACGACACACCTGCCACCTTAAATAAGGTAAACACATCCAGCCTTGAAGAGCGGAGTTCGGACAACTTCGTGATATATAACCAACGACTTTGGACTATACAAGCGTAATAGTTGTTAGCTTTGATGTTGCTGCTTCTTGGCTTTGAAGTAGTTGGTATGATTCTTGGAGAAACCACCGTTTTGGACTTTCCATTTGGTTTTGGTGGATCTTTGCAAGAACGCAAGAGTATCATTAGATTTCAGCAGCCATTAACAGCAGCCATGAACGGACCCAGAAGTCTTTACGTTAGGAGATAACCAGCATCTCGTTTTAAGAATCTCTATTAAAATACATTACGTAAGATTCTTAAGAAATTAGCAGCTTGTGTTACGTTATGGGCTTTGAACTTGAAAACAACAATTAATTATATCCAGCTTTTACTCTCTCATAGGTGGCTAGGATAACAAGAATAATATTAGTTATTGTTTGCTAAAGAAAGTTTTTAACATATATGAAATGACCCATGCTTTCTGACCTTCTGTTCTGTGTCAGTCATACGTCTGTGAGTACTTACGTAAAATTAATCCTTCTTTTCTGACTACATTTTCAGAGCTAGGAGGACGATAAACCAGAATGTATCAATCCATTTGGGTGACAATATGGTGTTTACCAATAAAATGTGGTCTTTGTGTTGGAAAGGCTTTCTTTATCTCGCCGTGTTCTTTCTGGATTTCTCGATCTCGATTTCACCTCTCCATTTGCTTGACGCCAAGTCTAAGAGATGGTAAATCTTGTGTTTCAATCTTGAAAGAAGGGGATCTTGTCGTTTCATAAGATTCCTGCAAGTATTTTAACAAAAAAACACGATGTCAACCAACTATGACTTTTCCAAGTTCACCAGCATATCTATCATAATAAAAGAAGTGATTGGTTTGTCGCTGTACCGTATCTTTTATTAGGGTTGCTAGGAAAAGCAGGATACCTGTAATCTGGGCCACACTTTGAGTATTCTTATAACCTTACAGAATACGTAAGGATCCATTGAGAGACCAAAGGGCAGAACCAGAAACCAATAGCGTTTTTAGCCCGTCTGAAAGCACAAAAAATTCTGGACCAGGGATGGATGGGGATTTTAAGTAAGCATCAGAGATATTTAGTCCACATAACGTAGCTGATAATACCATATAATGCCACTTTATTTATTGATGCTATTTTATATTTTTAAAAGGGCATATGAAAAAACAAGAAGTACCATCTATATAGCTTTTCACACGTCTACGCGACTATTAATAGATGTAGCTTTGATGAGCAGTGTTTTCCTGACGAATCCATTAATTTGGAACTTTATTTTACAGCTGCCCATTGGTTTAGTACTAGGTAAAATATGTCATGTATGTAATTGCTAAGAAAAATTTTCACATGTTTAAATCTACGCTATAGCAATGGCTCAAACATCAAGTAAAATATTCAATATTTTTAAATTTTGGTATCAATATGGATTGTTATGTGTGTATCGTAATGTATTACTAAATGAAACAGATTTATGTTGATTTGAGTTTGTGATACAGTGTAATGTTTTTGAAATTCTTATATTTTATCCCATCCCATAGCGAACCCTCGATTCGGAATTTAAACGTTTATGTTGACCTATGAGTTTTATATAAGTGTGTCAATTTAAGACCTTGCCAGTTAAAAGAAGAACTCTTTCGCATACATTCAAAAGATCAACAAAATCAAATGTTTGAGAACGAAGCAGAGCAAAACTGGGAAATGTTTTACTAAATAGAGCGAAAGAACTAAAACAAGGTGAGATGTCTGAGTTTTATTAATCACGCCTCACCCAGCCACCCCTCACTTAGTTTGAGTTTGCTTATTTTGCACGCTGCTGAACAGCAGCTAGCAATCTTTTCAGCAGTTTATAGCAATTGCATTGTCATAAAAATATATGTTATAAAGTATTTTTGGGAACCAAATTTGGTGGAATTAGGTCTCACATATATTTGATACCTCTCACTCTAAACAGTAAGTACTTTAGGTATTTCCATATAAATCAACAAGCTACAAACTTTATGTGGATTTTCGGCTCAATATTTAATCGTGTGTTTAGGTGGACATATGACTATCATGCACTCTGCTTTTTTACATGATAGATTTCACAGATTTCATGGAACTGACAAATGTATGGACAAGCGTATAAATCTGGCTTGTGTCTTGTGTCAGTGACACGTCAGATATGCTCGTGTCGCCTTCATGCCGAATTCATATGGCCTTACGTGGAAGGTAGGTAAGCGAATGTATATTTTTGAGTATTGTACATTTCTGGAAAGAATTGTCACTGACATTGTTATAGGAATGTTTTTTATATACATTACCACTTCACACAATTAAAATGGAACAATGTTGAAAAATTGGTGTGGAGCGTTTTGTGCAGTCTTACATAGATATAGGAAAACATTTGCAAAACGGGTAAATACATAAGCTAAATAATAGTTATGCATATAAAACGTTATAAAAAGATAATGATGACAATAATAGCAATAAAAATAAAATTATAACATAAAATAGTAATAACAAAACACTAATATCAATAAGAAGAGCAATAACAACTAGACCTTTCTTTCTGTCAGACTCTGAATCAGCGCGACGGTACAAAAATTGGTGATAACAATGAGAGCTTGACGTTGAAAAAGAAGTGTACGAAATGCAGTAAATTACACACTCTTCAAAAATATATACCAAGAATATTATAGACACACTGTTTAGAATCCCGTCTTCTTGGCTACACAGCGATACACGTAAATGATATGCTCTAATCTCAGGCAAAGTTTACATGATTATTAATATGTCTATCAATGTGTAACAAAATACTTTAATAGAAATACCAACACCAAGTTATACTCATTTGTTTGTGACAATTTTAAATTGAGATATTATTGGTGCTTGACTTTTTTACGATGTAAATAGTAGTAGGAGTAAACTAATTCAGCTTAACAAATTAAGAATATTTATAGAAACACATGATATGTTAATTAATATTAAGTTTATATAAATATAAAGTGACTTACAATCTTGTAAATGTTAAGGTTATGGAGTACTCGCTCCCGCAACATACTTACCTATACATGCGACTAAAACATTAAAATAAGTACTTTTAAATAGATTAAATAATTGGTTTCAATCGTTGTGTATCATTTGCGCAGAACCAATGTTTTGAATATACTATATATGTTTTTGAAAAAAAAAAGAAATAAAGAACAATACATTTGATTCGAAATTGCATTGAATTATTAATTTCTGCATACTTCTTTTGAATTTATTTTCTTCAACATTTTCCTTTAATTTCATTGCTTAACGTTGGCACAATAAACGTCTCTCCCTACAGCCAGTAAATAAGCATGTTTTATAGGTGAATCAATTTTGTAGTCATGCCACTGTTATTCCAGCTTCTGAGTGCTGTCTTATTTCTTATTTCTTATTTCACACACACACACACACACATATATATATATATATATATATATAAATATATATATATATATACATATATATATATATATATATATATATATATATATATATATATATATATATATATATATATATATATATATATATATATATATATATATATATATATATATATAAATATATACATATATTTGAAAACATACAGATGTTTCCAAAAAGCTAATTCTTTACGATTTATTAGTTTAGTATACACTAAGGTCTGGTCTTTAGTTTTACTGTTTAGTATTAGTGACCGTTTAATGACTATTAAGTATTTCTACTGTGTAACTCTAACCGGTTTACTGTCTATTTTACTTCTAAATTTGCCTAAATTAACATAAATATGGTAGATTGTAAGATAAAATTTAAAAGTAAATACAAAGATTATAGGTCAGTGAAAGGAGATTTTTGACATATAATAAAAGATTTCTGCAACTGCAAACCGTGTAAATTGACGGTAGGCGACAGTAAAGTGGAAGTAATAACGGATACTCGATTAAAACACGGCGTAACAGAAATATAAACAACAAATTTTGACAAGAATTATAGCCAGATAATCCTTTATGAAGTTCGTAATATTGTGTTAATTTATCAGAATATTGGTCAAAATGAAAAAAACGAATGTAAACACAAGGGTGCCACTGTTACTTTAATGACTGTCCAATCGTTTTAGAATTTGGCACTTATGATCATTAGGAAATGCTACAGGAGGTCTATTGTTTATTATTGTTAGTTTTGGTCAAAATTAACCAAAAAGATAAAATTGTAATGTTGCAATGTTCATTACTATTCTGCAGGTGGCACTCCACCAAGAGTCTTCCACCATATTCAAATTTTACTTGGTAGCTTTTGGTTTTAACTTTATAATGTCTTTATAATGCTTTTACTGTGTTAACAATGGTGGCAGTACAATGTTCACGGACACTTTCGTTCAATTGTGTTAACAATGGTAAAAGAGCCGCAGCACATTATCTGGTGATACATGAAATAATGTTCCACTAGCATTAACATAAATTACTAATTATGAATTAAATAAACAAACCATAAGGCTGTGTTCGTGATAGATGAAAAGGAATCCGAAGCACTTGTCTCTTGTATCGCTCCCGCGATCTGGTGATTATGACGATCTGTCACCGAGGCACAATCCCTCTTGCAAATGTTTAGTTTCTAAGTTAAGAGAACCAACGTGATGAAAAAAGGATTTTTTTGGAAACGTTATATTTGATGGAAGGACAAAGACTGCTAAAAATTAACAAAGCATAAAGAGAAAAAACTTGCGAAAAGGCCCCAGTCAAATCCCCAGTTATGTATTATCACGCCCTTTCTCGGAGGTTATTCACAACGTATGAATAAAAATCGCTGTTGCTAAACCGAGCGGCATATGCAGTGTGACATTCATTGAATTGGAAATCATTTGGCTTGGATACACTGGTGTGTACTTTATCATTTTGATGCGAAACATATAATGAGGCCTTTAGAACTGTCTGAAGGGGCGGATCCAGTTTTGCATGTATGATTAAAAATTGTAAAATCATGCAAGTTTTTAGGGTGGGAAGATTTATAGTAACCAACGGGGCCGCCTTTCAATGTACAATATTATTTTTTCTTCAGGTACTTGGTGTACAGATTTTCATCTTGTGCAGTTTATCAGAAGCGTCAACTGTTCTACAAGAAAAATGGTGTGCGTCTTACGGTGTAACTTAACATAGTCTTTATTCACCCTTGACACATTACATCATTTCAGCCCCCTACCTCATCACATTATAATTCAATCATTAGTGAATCAGTTCATGTCAGTACATAACGTAATAGTAACATGATCTATGACAAAGCTTATTTTCCGTTTGAACATTATGTCTAGATGTTTGCTGAAACGCACCAGTAACTTCACTGTTTAATGCAAAAAGTCTTTTACATAGCAAGGTATAAGAATACTTTTTACTGAAGAATGAATGTTGAAATCGGCACCATGAAATCTATAAGATAGAAAAAAAAACAGTAAGAAAAGAGTAGAGAAGTAGATTAAACTTAGACTTGTTAGACTTATTATCAAACGTTAAATGTGACATAATGGTATTCGAAGCAAATTTGCTAAGGTACTGGTTTTACAGAATTACAAAATTATATCTCAGCATTTTATTGTCTAATAGTACAATTATTGTCGATTAATGCAATAGGCTCTATGCAATAATGTGTTCGTCTCTTCGATTACAAAAAGGGGAATTTTACTCGTTTTTATCCAAAAGAGTATGAAATCCTGTTTGGTGTCTATTTAATTGAGGTGAATTTCCGGGTGCCAAAGCGTAGTCCTAATATTTACTGAGGATTATGTTTTATTCATTTGCATTTTTTTACCTTTGTAGTTCTTCAAATTTGAAATCCAGCTCAATGGTATGTTTTTTGTATTTTTCGCAGATATTAGTTCATGATGGATAGTCATGATACACACAGTACTATGTATTCGTCAAACAAAGATGGAGGAAAAGCATCGTTTAGCAAGTTCGTTGTTGGAGGATATGACGTCATCACCAATGCAACACCCTATGTCATGGAAGCTTTAAGTGTGTTCAGGTTTATTTCAATGCAATAACAACAAAAAAGATCTCCAGGTTTTGATTCATTATGATTTTGTCCTTGAGTATTACTTATTTTTATATTTTTGCATATTCTTGGTATATTTCCAATCTTAAAATATTCTACACTCGGGATACTTATTTCTAGAGAAGATACCAACTTTGTCCGCACATGAGACTTTTACTGTGGTTGATTATGGAACTGCAGATGGCGGCACCAGTATGCCCCTTATGCATAGAATAATAGGTAAGTCTTCATACTCGCTTACTTTTTCGTATTTATAAAATAGATGTCTGCTTGTATGAGTAGTTTGAATTAAATTTATCATAATTTTGAAATGAATATCCGAAGAACATATCAGGGGAACTTTGTAGAAACTGATATTTCAGTCTAGAGCGTCATTTATAACTCACTCTTGCAAGGTGAAAAATGATAAAGTCGTATGAGTATGTAGTATGTCTTATGTTTATGTCAGAGTCATTGAAAGAAAAATATGGAGACGACCAAGAAGTGATGATTTTTTATGAGGATCAACCATCCAATGATTACAATTCCCTTTTCCTAAGGCTTTATGGTAAGAGTCATATATATATATATATACATATATATATATATATATATATATATATATATATATATATATATATATATATATATATATATATATATATATATATATATATATGTGGTCTTACTAACGCCATATATATAATGTTTAGGCATTGTCGAGACCGAATATCCTATAAAATAGGCATTATCGAGACCGCGAAATTATCGGGACCAAAAGCCGGTCTCGATAATTTTGACTTCTGTGATACATGTGATACTTTCGTTGAAAACATGAAATTTTGCTGTTTTGTACAAAATGAATATCTGAATATTACTTTCACTTCAATATTTTTTGTTGTTATTTTAATAGAGTTTTTGGTTGATTATTTTTCTCTTGTATATATTATATGATATATCAAATAGGCAGTATCGATACCGCCTTAAAATTTCAACTTTGTAACTAATATTATATATCCAAAGATTATTTATTTTTATTTTATGCGTGATTTTATATCTTAAATATTGACTTTCACTCGAAATTGCCGGAAAATTTAAAAAAATATTAAAAAGATATGCAAATATATGTGGTCTTACTAATGCCATAGATGTAATATGTATATGCTTGGTCCCGATAATACCTAAATTATCCTCATTTTTATATACCTGGTCCCGATAAAGGCTAAAAGCGGCCTTGTATATTTTTTTATATACACTTAATTAAAATTAACAGCACGTGCGTAATTATTAATAAGAAAGAGTTTGCTTTGTTTGTGTAAGTCTATATACATATATTTTAGCTACTAATGCCATAGATGTAATATGTATATGCTTGGTCCCGATAATACCTAAAATATCCTCATTTTTATATACCTGGTCCCGATAATGGCTAAAAGCAGCCTTGTATATTTTTTATATACACTTAATTAAAATTAACAGCACGTGCGTAATTATTTATAAGAAAGAGTTTGCTTTGTTTGTGTAAGTCTATATACATATATTTATGCTGTCTTATCTCTTTTACAGGTCGTATGAACGAAGAGGAGAGCTTCCTACACAAATTCCCTCACGTCTACGCAACAGTTAGTGGACGAAGCTTTTATAACCAGTGCTTTCCTGAGGAATCGATTCATTTGGGAGTTTGTTTTACTGCTGCCCATTGGCTTCGCACTAGGTAAAATATGCCAGATAAGTTACAAATATAATGTTTGGAAGTACATCTTTCAAAATTTAGCTAAGGTGTTTTAGGAAGCTTAAAAATCAGCTAAAATTTTCTATATTTATGTCTCTTCGACAAAGAGGGATAGTTTTTATGTTTGTACGTTGCACCTATTACCAACAAGGGAAAAGTGTGTGTGTGCATGTACGTGTGTGCGTGTGAGTATGTGCTAGTATGTTTTGACGTATTTTGTTGTGTGCAAAATATGTCGAGCGCAAGAGACTTAAAACCTGATACTTTTTTTGGATATGATGAACGGTTCTGTCAAGCTTTGGGGCATGTTACATTATGAGGCAAGGCGTATGACATCATTCTTGTCTGTAAAATTTCTCAGCAGCTGAGCTGCGGAAAAGTGTGAAGTTAGTGAGTTTGCTGCTTGAGCTCCGAAAGATTCTCTCAGCTTCTATCGCGAGTAGAACGAACGGCGCCATCGTGTAAAATATATGTAAAAAGAGAACAAGATCTTGTGTGCAAAATATCTCGATAACGGAAAGTCGTATCGACTTTAAATTTTACATGGCTATTCCTTGGATTAGTAGGACAGTTCTTTGAACTTTTGGCGGGTGCAATAAAGTTAAGATAGAGTTATAACGTCATTACTTTAAAATCTTATATGTAACATTTCTAAGCCGCTGTAAATTAGAGGTCGTTGAAACTCGTGGGAATGTCTCTTGATAGAATCGAAAGAAGCTTTCCGGAGCAGAAGAAATGAAAATGGAGTGTGAAGTCATTAGTTGAAAAAGTTAGTTAAAAAATTTCTCCATAGTGAGAGTCGGATTGATTTTAAACTTGGGGTAGTTGGACAAAATCTTTTTTCAAAATCTCTCGATAACGGAAAGTCCTGTCGACTTCAAATCTTATATGGCTATTCCTTAGACACGTCGCACAGTTTATGTTTATCATAATACTCACAGAAAATTCAGAAAGGCACCATTGAGGAAAAAGTATTACGGTATATATTTTGCAGACTCTGAATCCAATGCCCCGATGTCAGTCCCCCTCTCACCTTCCACGTTCAGAGTTTTCCGGATAAAAAAGTACGCAGGTAAAAATGCTGCAATCACCAACTTCGAAAGCGGGTGAGAAGGACATACAGCAAAACCTGTTCTAGTGACCCCTTCAGACCCGTAAAAAGACACACAGTAAATCCTGCTTGTAGTGACCAACATCTGCAACTGGACAAAACAGACATGTAGTGAAACCTCTTTTAGGAAAAATGGTAACGATAAAAATGGAAAAGCATAAAACCTGCTGTAGAGTGACCACCGTTTTGACCCAGAAAATACACCTGTACTTGGACTTGTGTGAAAAAAGAGGATTGAAAACTTGGATAAAGGCGATGCCCAACCCGACTCCCGAGCACATAGGACACATTTACATAAGGTCAAAGATCTCAGCGTTCTAATTTGCTCAAATAAAACTTGTAAATGTAAAAAAGGCTGTCGGAAGAGACATTTCCTTTTATTTACAAAAACATAAAGGCAATGGCTAGCTAATAAAATTGTTTGACATGTTCGGACACACTGTGGTTGTTGAGCACTAGCTCTGGCGTTTTGTTTATGTTTTTATTTTATGGCGATGAATTATGATTTTGTTGGCAGAAATGAATATTTTATTTCAGTAAAACAGAAAATAGAAATGGTCTTTGTGGAATTTTGGGCTCGTCGGTGAGCACTAACTGTTAAATTTTGATTTTTTAAGTTCGTCGGGGAGCACGTACTCTTATATTTTGCATGCATTGGCTGATCTGGTTGGCAGAAATGAATATTTTATTTCAGCGAAAAGAAAAAATGGAAAATGGTCATTGGGGAATTATGGATTTAGTCTTGGAGAGATTTGTTTAGCTTACGAAATCAAGAAACTAAATAGGTGTCGATTGAAAGTGTGTGATATGAGCATGTACTCTTATACTGTGCGTGCACTGGATGCTCTAGTTACACTTTTCGGTGTTACAATGTATGTATAGAGGGTGAAGTAGTGATCGTGATGCATAGATCGTTATGTATGGTCGGTAGTAATCTACTGCTACATGAAATACATTTATGTTATGCAATGTCTATGCATGTTTCTGAAAAATTAAGTATTACTTGGTACGATTGCAAAATGATCCATTTTCATGCTTTAATGATTCGAAAGAAAAAATATGCCAGATAAATATTGCACATAGAGGTTTCATGTATTCTAATTTTTTGAAATTGCGTGGCACTGTTCAAAAATATATGAGATATGCTACTTCATAATTTGCAGTATAAATATGCTAATTTTAGGCCTTGCAAGCTGAAAGATGTACTCTTTCACATGCATTCAAAAGACAAACAGGAAATAGAGTGTTTCAAGAGTGAAGCAAAAAGAAACTGGGAAGTGTTCTTACTTAATAGAGCAAAAGAACTTAAACCAGGTAAGATATATGAGCAGTATTAACACCATATCATCCGCCAATAGCCTTAGCTATTTGGTATGGGTATTTGCTTGAGCAAAGAATGTTACTTTTATGTCAGTTGTATCAGTTATATACAAAATCGAAAGAACGGCATCAACTTTACATTGAATTAAGCATTTTTAGGATCACAAAGATTTTGGCATTTGTTTGAACATAGGCTTAAATCGACTTAACTTTCCACAGTAGGTTGCATGTTTTTTACCTATTGAGCAACAAGCTACAAACACACACACTCTATACATTTATATCACTGTAACAGCTATATAGACTCTGCTGATAAATTAATGAATTTTTAAACAGCTGCTTTTATATTTTTTATTTTAGGTGGACATATGATTATCACCCGCTCTGGTATTTTCAACAATGAATTTTACCTGCATCGAGAAAATGAGCATTCTGATTGTCTTCCTAGAGAACTGACAAAAGTGTGGACGATGTTTGCTGAAAAGAAAATCATAAGCAAGGTCGATATATGGACGTAATTTCACCTATAAATAAATATACCTTAAATAACACAAAATTAGTGGTTCATCTAGTTCTAATATATTGTTATGATTTATCATATGTATTTCCATTCAGGATGAATATGAAAGAGCTACAATATGCTTTTATTGGCAACAAGAAAGTGAAGTAAGGGCTCCTTTTCTTGACAAAGACTCAGAAGTATATAAATCTGGCTTGCAACTTTTGTCAGTGATACCTCAGATATCCCCGTGTCGACTTCGTGCTGAATTTGTCAGAACTTATGAAGAAGGGGGTAAGCTTTTTCTGTATTTTTGAATTTTTGTATTTCTAAAATGTTTCTTCTTGCCGATGTCAGTCCGTTTTTCTTCGAGAAGGACATTTTTACGTATAAATTAGCAGCACATATTAGAACAAAATTGAAATGCTTGTGCATGGAAAATGTTGTAGTTGGAGCAGTCTTATAGAGACACAAGTAAACTCTTGCAACGCCAAGCAATTTAGATGTGTACGTAATAATAATAATAGTAATAATAATATTAATAATTATGATAATAATAGCAACAAATAATAACAATAATTCCAGTGAATTTATTTTTTACAGATGCTGCATCAGCACGACAGTACGCAAAGAAATTGGTGTTCACCATGAGAACTTGGACTAACTCAACATTTCTAGGAGCACTCGATGATAAACGCAGTGAGGACCAAAAAAATAAAATAGTCGATGAGCTCTACCTGCAATTAGAGGATGAAATTGTTAAGTGTCCAACATGTTATGTTCAAGATTTTACATATTACATAATCCACATTCAGAAAGACGCACCTAAAATGCAGGAAATATTGTGCGACTAAGAGAAATATCTGTTAACTATTAAAGACAAAACCTTCACGTAACATTCTACTCGTACTTTCTGTAAATTCGTTGCACCGTTGTAACAATGTAACATGTATCTGTACGCATTATATATTCATATTAATTCAGATGTACGTCAATAAACTTTGTTGATATCTGCCCCTGTTTGGAACGGACTGCCAAAAGATAAACACCAACTTCACAGCAGACATTATGCAATAATGTGTTCAACGTTAGTTTCGTTCTAATCTCAAGCTCTTCCTTTATTCCTTTTTTTATCTATGAACAAATCTGAAAGTATAAGATCTTGCATGACTTATATTTATTGGCAGCTATTTTACGATTACAGTGCCAGATCGAAACACAATGGTGTTACATAATTTTAACCACCTCTCTCAAATAAAAAAATAGATGCGTGTTTTTACTGGTAGACCTGCTTCGTCAGTTGATTGTTTTGATTAGAATTCCCTCTCCTTGATCAAAATTGTTGTCGCCACTGAATTATGACGCCACATAATAAACAATAACCAGTGGGATATGTGTTGACATCGTTTTATCGTATGGAGCGAAATTCAATCTACAGTGACTTTCCCATTCGCAGTGAGTTTGATGTATTAAAAACCGAAACAAGTATGGATGTTTAGGAATGTTCACTAGGCATTTTTTCAACATGATCGTCTGGTG
Organism: Protula sp. h YS-2021; assembly: GCA_949752745.1. NCBI lineage: Eukaryota > Metazoa > Annelida > Polychaeta > Sabellida > Serpulidae > Protula > Protula sp. h YS-2021. The sequence continues at coordinate 63,418,345 of OX457030.1, forward strand.
ATGGTACTCAGGTGACTTTTAAATGGTAAAACTGGGAAAGACCAATGTTCAGCTTGCAGCAAAATACACAGTTGACAGACATTTTACTTATTGTGAGTTGTAATTTCTTGTATTTCGCCTTGTTTTGGTTTGTGTTCATTATGACATCAATATTGATGTGAAGACATATTACGTATACTACAATGCTGAGAACATGCACAATACTCAAGATATAACCGAAATTAATCTGATGACTGATGTCAGTGTGCCACAGCGTTTAAATGGTTTTTACTATGACATGGGTTCGAAATGACACTGGATAATTTGAATGTAAAACAAACAGGAAGGAAAGTATAACCGACATTATTGTTGTCTGTGATATCAACATGTAAAAGCCACTTTTTGATGGTGTTAGCGTCTAATTTCACTTGCTGTTCAATGAGAACAGGAAAACAGGATATCGCGACCTCTACAAAACTGTTGCAGCAAGGGCTAGGTATGCCAGACACTTCTAGGTCCTCGGGTCTCAGTATATGCTTTTGCCATAATTACAAATTTTGGCTGCTCAACTTGTTACTGGCCTTTCAGTTTCCCTACTTGGAGCTTTTCAACAATGGATACCATTGAAAGTTGCAGACAGCTTGTTCAATTGTCTAGTCTAACAGAACAGAACCTGAGTGGCACATCTAACCTCTTGCGTAGGTTGTCTATTCGCTATTCTCTCCTTATACTTTGCTCATGCGGATGTGGTACATCCGGAAAGGCCACGTCAAAGTGCGATCGCTTCGATTAGGAGGTAGTCGTTGAGTTGTTGCCCAACCATCTGTGTGTTGTTGGTGTCTCTTACCATCTTACCATTTCCCCGGCATTGAACTGATCCTTCATTGATTGTCGATATTCTGTCGCCTTGCAACTGCAGGTAATGCGTGCTGGTCAAGTCATGTTGCTTCTGGTCTGTCTTTCCATGCTCGTTATTCGTATCTCCGAATATTGTTCGCCTATTCAGGTTGTCTTTCATGACAGCCACTGGTTAGTATCCAGATGTCGTTTTGTACTCACAGTATTGGTTGTGTTGTATCGTGCCTTGCGATCATCATATTTTTCCAATGCTTGATTCATGTTCGTCCTTTTAACTGATCGGTCGGCATGGAGAAGTGTAGTTCCAGCAATACAGGGACCATTTTTGCTAAAAACCACAGTATTAGGGATACCAAAAATCTAAGGAGACCAAAGTAGGTCTCCTTAATTCTTAACCTGTTTAAATATTATGAAACTACATAGGAAACAAAAAACGAATGATTCTATAACACAGTGAATATAACATATTCTGTTTTAAATTAAATTTACGTGTTACCACTCGATAACAAGCTAATTACATATATTATTTTTTTTTTCAAATGGTCTCCCTAAGTGCTATATATAAGGCATGGTCCCCCTCTGACTGGTTGCAGATCTATGTAAATGTAAAACACATGTTTTCCTCTTCTTTTCTATAAAAAGAACTCTCTATAGTTTCTTTCTTGATACCTCTGTGCTTTCCTTTGTGTTACTGGAGATTGAAGTGCGTGTGAACACGTTTATGCCAGCTGCGTCTAGTATCAGTAACTTCTGCAGCATGAAAACTTGCATACTTGTAAAAAATCCATTAGACTTTACACACTTGTAAGCGTAGCTGTTTGTTAGACGAACTAAGTTTATAATGTAGTATGCAAATACCCCGCCAAGAATACTTTAGAGGCAAGGATAAATAATAATATTGTAAATTTGAAGCTATTTCTTAGGATATAAAGACAACTAGAAACCTTCAGAGACAGTATAGAATATATCAAACTGGTAAGAATATCACTAAAATATTAGATTTTTATAAGGTTTTGTGAACTTGTTTTAACAGCACCATTTCGTTATCAAATTCTTGCATTTTTGTTAATTGTTACAAAGGCAAACTATTTGTTAAATATTTAAGCAGGCCAAGAAATATTTCATGCATCAGACAGCCCCAGTAATACATGACCAAAACGTCACGGCAAAAATAAAAAGACGATTGACCCCCATCCCTGCTTTGAGTATTGTGAACGCCAACGCGAAAGAGGCGGCTTATTTTTACCGGGTGTGGGGGTGGGGGTGGTGGAGTTACGTCTAATCGAAATTACAGTACACGTTATGCACTAAAGTGTTTAAATTAGTTTTACTTCTGTTCTTTGATTGTGACGTAACACAGTCACACCAGATTTCCCAGTAGGCAAGCGTAAATATACACGCAGAGTTGCACACAACTTTCTGTTTCCATTTTGCTTGAGAATGTTTTGGAAGAAAAAGCAGTATCCTGTCATGGAAAAAATAAAAGAAAATTAAGTAAAATAATTAATGGAAAACATCAAAACGACTTTAAAATGTTAAGCAAGAATTCGGTATCAATTTCTATTTGTTGTTGTTGTTTACCATGTGCATCAGAGATTTAGATTTTAGTTTTCATAGCATCCTGTCAAACCGATTCGATACTCTTGCCTTGGAGAAACATCTCACTTGAAATTTGCACCGGGAAGTAATTCAGTCTGTTGAATGGTTTACTTTGTGAAATAGGTAACAGTAGAAAGATTTTCAAGGGTAAACTTTGACATCTCATACATTTGCACATGTAGCAAAATATGGGAAGTTGGGATTTGCAAATCACCAAAATAAGCTAAAGATTTAAAAAGTTTATTCCTTTTTTAATATAAATCTTGTGCTTAAACACAAATAATATGCACACTATTTCACATGAACGATTAGAGCGGTTTCTAACCTGAAATCACTCGGACTGCACTGATACTTCACCCTTGTCAACTTATTGTTGCCCTCAATATTAATTGAGGATGTGCAACAGGATATCTTTACCCTTGTACTTTATGCAATTTTACGTGTTGTGTTAAATTCAGTGCTATTTTTTGCAGCTATGAATAGACAATGGATGGCTATGATACACACAGTACTATGTATTCTTTAAATAAAGATGGTGAAAAACAGTCGTTTAGCAAGCTCATTGTGGGGGGATATGACGTCATCACAAATGCAGCGCCCTATGTCATGGAGGCGTTAGGTGGGTTTAAATTTATTTTTAAGAAATAGAATAAAACTATAGTCAGTCGTGAGATTTTATGAATGTCTGTTTAACTTTCACTGGTTTTTTTTTAAATGCTAATTTCCGTTTTTACACTTCAGAATTATTTTCAGAGCAAATACCAACTTTGTCCGAAAAAGAGGTTTTCACTGTGGCTGATTATGGAACTGCCGATGGCGGCACCAGCATGTCTCTTATGCATACAATAATACGTAAGTCTTAATACATAAATTATAATTTTCTAAGATAGATTTTTGTGAGTTTTAAATGCAAGTTTTTTTATACAGTTTTATTGTTATTATACCTAAAGTTTCTTCCTTTTCCTTTGGCAAGACATATTAAGTATAAAATATAAATCTCGTCAAAGGAAATGCACGTAAATGCTTTGAGTCTATCGCCTCATCTATAATTCACTCTTTTAGCATGAAAAATGTTAACCTTGCTTAAGTAGTGAGTAGCTTAACATTATATAAGGGTCACTGAAGGAAAAATATGGAGGCAATCAAGAAATAATGGTTTTCTACGAAGATCAACCAACCAATGATTATAATTCGCTTTTCCTAAGTCTATATGGTAAGCATTATGTATACCTTAAAAAAGGAAGTTTATAAGGTTTCTGAAATATTTTAGACATTTTATGAAGTTATTGACTGAGTCAGTAAACTTCTTAATTTGACAGCTTAGCTCTCACAGATATACAGTATAGACATTGCTTCAGAGTTTTAAAGGCCAACATTGCTTGTTTTAGTTTCTGTCTCTCTGTGTGTTTAGAATGAATATAAGTTCAGCTATAAAATGCTAGCTATTTGAATTAAAAGCAAATGTGTCCTTTTGTAAATTAGAATATCAAATGTATTTGATAACAAGTGGCTGTATTGTGTACTGCTGTACAATATCGCATGAGTGATTTATATTACTTTATATCTTTTAAAAGGACATATGAAAGACAAGGACAGCTTTCTACACAGCTTTTCACACGTCTACGTAACTGCTAGTGGATGTAGCTTTTATGAGCAGTGCTTTCCTGACGAATCCATTCATCTGGGACTTTGTTTTACAGCTGCCCATTGGCTTCGCACTAAGTAAAATATGTTTTCTGTATATGTTACAAATAAAATCTTTCACAGGTGTATATATCCTCTGTCTACATTATTTTAAACAAAGACTTAAAACTTCAACTAAAATATTCTGCATTTAAATTGTAATTGTGATATATGGATCGTGATGTATGAATCATGGTATATGGATTATGTTGTACGAACCATGAGGCATTGATCGCAATTTACGGATCGTAATATATGAACTGTGACGTATAGGTTGTGATGTATGAACCGTGGCGTATGGGTTGTGATGTATGGATCGTGACATATGGCTTGTGATGTATGAACCTTGACGTAAGGGTTATGAAGTATGGGTTGTGATGTCTGAATCATGACGTATTCGTACATCAAGCACATTTGTGTTAATTTGAGTTTACAACGTCTATATATGATGTTTCTGAGGGTTTAAGTATGATCATATATAGCAGGCAAACTTAACGAATTTAAATGAGGCTTAGTTGGGTAAAATTTTTCCATACACATTTCACTCAGTGGTTTTCAACCTTTTATTAAATTTCAATGTTTTGTTCAATCGTATAGCGCAACGTCGATTTCATACACTAAAACACTATAGTAAATTATCTGCTAACTATGGGTTTTGTATTGGTGTGTAAATTTTAGACCTCACCCGTCGAAAGAAACGCTTTGTCACATACATTCAAAAGACAAACAGGAAATCGAGTGTTTTGAGAGTGAAGCAAAGAAAAGCTGGGAAATGTTTTTACTACGCAGAGCGAAAGAACTAAAACCAGGTGAGATATCAGAGCGCTATTACGCCTGCCTACAGTCCACAAACCCTCGCCTCCACCACTTTTAGTCTAAATGTACTTGATTTTTGTGCTATGGTGAAGACCACTCAATATCAGTCTTTTCCGTTTCTTTTTTCAGTTAATTTTGATCAATTAAGTATTTATAAAAAACACCAAGCTATTCGAACTGTATGAATGTCGTCAAATTCAATTTGAATAAAGAATTATAGTTAGACTGAATTCAGTATAATATGTTCTCACGCAGTTTTGATACCCGCACATTTTCTATAGTAAGTACTCCTGATATTTACTTATATTGCAACAAGATATATGCTCTAGTATTTCACGCCGTGGGACGCACATTACAAAGGCTAAGTTCATATATGAATAAATTTTAATGTGTATCAATTTTGTATGGTGTTTTTTTACATTTTTCTTTGTTTTAGGTGGACATATGATTATCACGATCGCTGGTATTTTGAACAACGGATTTTACCCGCTTGGTAGCAACGAGCACTATAATTGCCTTTTCACAGAACTGACAAATGTGTGGATAATGCTTGCAGAAAAGAAAATTATAAGCAAGGTTAAGAAGGATATTTTGTTTTGAACAGAAAGTAAATTCGCATACCGTAAATTAACTTAATATTGTTAGTCCTTCTGGTTTGAAAAATGCATTAGTCTTATTTATAATATAAATTTATATTCAGGCTGAATACGAAAGAGCTGTTTTCTGCTTCTATTGGAGAAGAGAAGATGAAGTAAAGGCTCCTTTTCTTGACAAGAACTCAGAAGTTTATAACTCTGGCTTGCGTCTTGTGTCAGTGACGCCTCAGGTATCCCCGTGTCGCCTTCATGCCGAATTCGTAAACTCTTACACAGAAGGAGGTAGGAGCACATATTTTAAAAACCGTATGTTTATTTTACCAAAGTGTGGCACATATACTCCAAGATGTACATGTTTGAGCTTGAATTGCTATTATATGCGCTATCGTGAATGTGGAAAATGTTCATTCTTACAGCTGTACAGTGTTATGGATGCATAGCTAAGCTAAGGCTAATGACGTTATCCTTTGATCTTAGACTAATGATTTTTGCTAGTACTAAATTGCTTTACAGAACAAAATTGTCCAAAAAAAAAAGAATGTCGATCGAATGTCCCTATTTTGGTTGTAAACCCAATACAGCAGCTGTCAAAAACGCAACTTTTACATTGATTAGTGTTTCAAAAAATGTCTGAAATGTAAGTTAAACCTTTCTCCAGAAAACCTGTGGACACCTCTCTAATTCAGAAAAAGTTTCAGTCCCTTCATTCTCTTCTTTTGGGTTCTCTAAGTTATAAGAACCTTGATAATAACACACCTCCATTTCCCGGACATCCAACTCAATTTTAGGACCGAATTGCATGTTTTGTTTTATGAATAACCCGTGTTATGGGCCAGTTACAAGCCGCTGTTTTTACGTGTTGTTTTCGTGATAATGCTAATTCGAGTTTGCTGCAAGAAATATGACTACTTTTGTTTGCTAACTTTTTTAACCCTCATGAAGTCCCCCAGTGAGCTATGTAGATGCAAGTGTATGATATTGTTCATGTAAGCTATCAGTTCAATTGCCTGATGATTTTATAAATGAAGACAACGAAGAATACACAACTATATATATTTGGCTGCAGTGCTTGCTGGGAAATAATGTAGTATGGGATCTTTCCTTCCCGTTTATCTTTCAAATACCAGTGATCCACTGTCTCGTAATTTTATTAATTTTAGTCGCGGTATGTTTGGATTGGGGTGTGAGTGAATATTACAAACCGTGAAACATGTTTTCTCCTGTTCTATACATAATCGATTGAACATTCAATTCTAGCAAACTTGAATTTGTTCGAATACCGGGATAAATATCTATTTCCAATCCGTGTTGACCAGTTTTTACTCACACAAGTGATCATTTAGTCTCATTAATCCAATAAAATTAAATTGGGATGAAATGATAACATAATATTGGCAAATTAAGGGGTCGGGTCACTGAAGCATCAATGCAAAATTGAGAGAGAGGTGAGATTTCAGGGAACATGTTGCCTGTAAGCAAACCAGCTATTACGCCATGCCCTGACTTATATCATAAGCACAACAGTACATCAAAGACAATTATTTTCAATTCTTCTGAAAATATCTATTAATATGCGGCATCAGCTAGATCTCTGAACATTAAACTACAAGTGTTTCCCTGAATGCAAGACATAGCTACATCATTTTGCTGCCTCTAAAACGACTTCGGTAAGATTAGGCGTATTTAATCTAAACGTCGTTTTGGCTCTTGAAACGGTATGTCAAAGCCATGCTTGCCCTTACAAAGTCATTGAATTAATTGTATTTAACCAACGTAAAGCGACATCATTCTGCAGTTGCAAATCTGAATAGAAGCGACGTTATAACGACGTCGTTATTGTATTTAAAAATGTCCCAATTAAAGAAAAATGTTTTCAAAACATCAAGATGATGTGATAAACATACATTAACCAGATACTTTACCTCAAATTATGATATGTCACTATATGGGTAAGGCATTACCTATTGGTGGGGTCGTCACGTCCACTCATTTCCTTTCATTTTGTGAGTTGTTTAATTACAGACATTTCTGTTCAGATGAGCCAAGTGTTATGTTGAAATAAAAAACTCAAAATTTATCAGAAAGATTTAAACAAATTTAATATTTCTCTAACAACAAAGAACATTAACTGAAAGAGTGGTTGATTTGTGAAACACAATACAAAACGTTCTCGATCCATTAAATGTCATTACCCAAATCATTTTCATAGTGAGAGTAATAATAATAATGACGATAATAAGTTATAACAATAATAATAAATAATAATATGGTGTATAATTCTAACAGATTCTGAATCAGCACATCAGTACGCAAACAAGTTGGTGCTGACAATAAGAGCTTGGAGTAACTCGACATTCATGGGAGCCCTCAATGACGAACGCAATGAGGACGAGAAGGGTAAAATTGTCGATGAGCTCTTCCTGCAGTTAGAGAACGAAATTGTTAAGTGCCCAACACGTTATGCTCAAAACTACGTATACTACATAATCCACGTAAAAACAGACGCACCGAAAATGCAATAAATGAAGTACTTTGTTAATCTAAAACAGCTTGACAAATTATTTTTGTATTTTATTGTGCTTGATTTTACAGCAATGGTTGTGTTTTAATCAATATTAAATATATACTAATCACACAATGAAATATATCAGTTAATAATTTCTTGTGGTCTTGTTGACTTAATGCCACGCTATTCGTCCTTTTTGTTCATTGGCATTGCCATGGCTATACATACATTATTCACAAGTAAATTTTTAATGGTCTAAGTGCAGGAAGAAGATGAGGAACAATTGTTCCAGCAACAATATTGCATATACACAGGAACCCCGGGAAAATACCACCCCACTATAATCAAGACCGCTTTTCGCCAGAACCGACTGTTTTCCATTGCTTTCTATAGTAAAGAAACCCCGCAATTAAGACCATCCCGCTATTACGACCAAAGACCACTTTTGTCAGTACCGCAGGCTATATTTCACCCCGCTTTCGACCAGTCATGACTTGCACATGTTTTTCTTTCAATACATTATCTCAGCTGTGTCAACAACATGAACTCTATTCCACTTAGGAGGATTAGTCAAGCAAAAGATATCAATGTCAATAGTGTTATGCAAATAACAAAAGCATTTTTCTTTGATAACGCGTATCATGTGCAATGAAAATGTGTTATCTTTGGATTTATATTAACTCGTTGAGTTCTACTCATGTTTTAATTGGCCTCTTCATTGATAAACAAACCGTGTTTCTTTCCCGTTATTTCTGGTCGTAAGCAACACACGATGATGTACGCCATCATGTGCCCATGTGTCAATTTTTACTGGGAATCCCGTAAGTGGTTCAAAAGACTTCATTTAAAAATTAATTTTTTTACGTGGATTTGATAATTTGTCTTAAGCCTTGTTTACTATGGGCATAAAAATTTGTGTTTTAGATACAATATTTTGAAATATATAACAGTTTTTCAAATCTTACTCATATGTATATGTATCCACATTGGATTGATATTTATATTGTTTTTGTATTCCTATCGTTCTTGTATGTAATCCATTAAAAATTTATACCATAAGCATGTTATATATATATATATATATATATATATATATATATATATATATATATATATATATATATATATATATATATATATATATATATATATATAATATATACATCAAAATAGTTGCTGTTTCTTACATGTCATTGTCAGCCTATTTTTGGTAATAAAGCCGTGTTTGAAGCCACCCTGATATTACGCATACAACAGGCATTAAGATATGATAAAATCAATAAATGTAGCAAATAGTGAAATTTACAGAAAATTGTTCAATTGCAACAAATAAAGAAAAGTATTGCAAAACTGAATGTTGGTGTTAAATACTTTAGAGAGTATCTTTCTGAATATCAATGAACAATTTTTTTATTTAATGCAAAAATTATAAAGTCATAAAATGTTGCATTATGCTTGCTGAAATCTGACACTGCTACTCCGAGAAGGGCATGATTGCATATAAATTGCCATTACATCAGCAAATAGATAAAATATTACATTTGAAAAATCTGCACCCTGAATTCGTTTAATCTTACAGAGGCATAGGAAAGCCACAATTGATAATGTTATCCTATGTTGAAAGAATGTAGTACCTCTTAAATAATTCCTTGATGTTTAAGCATATTAAGCTATCCAATGAGAATGCCCATAAAAATTATTCAAGTTGTGATTATTAATTCAATTAAATATATGAAATTAATGAAGGGTTTGACCACTTCGTTCTCACATTAAATATTTGTGGCCACTTTAGTGTGGAAGACAATGCTCATAGAAGCATTACATTATTCTGGATTTAAAATATCATAAATTTAACAAAGATTACTTGTAATAAATCAGTGAAATGCTCTAATAGCTCGTATTGGGTAAGTCTAAATGAATAAAATATGCACATCTATATCAATAACGGATATTTAGCGGAATGCCATCTATGACTACGTCAGTACATCATATGCCTTCCATACATGTTTTGAATAACATGGACTGATCCTTTAACGCCAACTGTCACAAAACTGGCGTTAAATCAAGTTGTTGCAATGACGGGAATGTGATCCAAAACAACGATGATATAACTACTGAAATGGTATATCAATGTCATATTGGCTGATTTCAGTCTTTATCAAGACGTTCTGATGTCACTAAATTAAGAGAATTAGTCAACGTAAAGCAGCCATATGTTGCAGTCGCAGATCTGACTAGAAGCAATGCATATACGCAAGCCTTAATATGTTTTAGCATTGCAGTTCCATGTCTTTAATATTTCTATGTCTCTACTTGAAAACATCAGCTATCACAACTACTTCGTTAGGTGAATGTGATATAGATATTAGAAATTTTACAGATATAGATATAGATAAAGAAATTTTATTAGCATCGTAAAATATCCTGATTCTTTTGGATAAATAACCTGATCAGCTCTCCCAACCCCCAGCAAATAAAACCTCTCAGTGCTTCCAACAGACCTTGTTCAATTTTCTACACAACTAAAAACACACAAAGTTTTTTGGTCGGTGAGAGGGCGGTGGTAATATATACCCCTCGCTGCGCGCGCCACCTTGGCGGAGGCGTGCAGTAATGATTTGTTTTGGGGTACTGGGAAATCATTCACTGACAAAAACTGTTTAAGAAAAGAATCACGGAGAAGGCAGGGCTGTTTAGGGCTTTTGCTAGAAGAGCTTAGGAGCGAATTGCAAGACAAAGTTAGTTAGATAGTGAGGGATAGGGGTATCAACAAATCTCTGCTTTTATTGCCCTTAGTCTCCAATTTTTTGTTGTTTTTGGTTTGTTTCTTTTTTTGCTTTTGCTTTATGCCTGAATACAGTAGCAGCTCATTTTGCTTAAGAAACGCCCCCCCCAGCGCAAAAAAAAGCACAATGTAGGTAGTAAACAAGTTAAAAGGTTTGTTTTGTCGTAGTGGGCGTATAAGGCCAATAAAGCAAAATCTTTGGTGCAATGTGCGAAGTTGTCGAGCGCGCTGAGAGCATAGGATATAAAGAAAATGTACACACTTTTAAGCTTAAGATCCTCCCCGACCCATTCCTGAAGCTCCTAGCTGAAAAAGAGTGAATATTGTGACTCTTTAGGGAAAATCCTGCCCCCCCCCCCAGAAAGAAACTCCCAGGAAAATAACAGAGTGCATATTTATGTATCGTTTTCTGAGTGAGTAGTGATGTCTTTTGGCTTCGATGGCGGCATGCTTTTTGTTTCTGATGTGTGTCGCGGCACGACAAATTTATCTTTGAGTTCATTAATCAAAACGTAGCGACAGACAGACATTTAACAGAAAATAAACAACTAGCTTGTGAAGGCGAACTTACTGTAAATGAGTGTTTGGAAGCTTTAACATGTTTTAAATCAAATAAATCTCCGGAATGTGATGGCATACCTGCTGAGTTTTATAAAGAATACTGGACTTCCATTTGTCCCAAATTTGTAGAATGTTTCAATTTTTCTAACAAAGTGGAAATTTATCGCAACGTAGAGGAGTTCTAACTTTACTTGAAAAGACAGGTAAAGACTTTACAAAAATAAAGAATTGGAGACCTGTTAGCTTACTAAACACTGACTATAAGATTCTCACAAAAACCCTAGCCGGGAGGCTTGAAAAAGTAATACCATTTATCATACACCCTGATAAGAGTGCTTTCGTCAAAAATAGGTTTGTTGGTGAAAGAGTGCGTTTCATTGAAGACCTTATTTGACATAGTGATCCTACATAGAAGAACCCGGTATATTAATTCAGCTCGATTTTGAAAAGGCATTTGATTCTATTGAATGACCTTTTATGTTTTCAGTTTTGAGGCAATTTAATTTTGGCCCAGACCTTATTTCACTAGTCAAAGTTTGTTACACTGATATTTATAGCTGCGTAATCAACAACGGGTTTGCATCTAAATGGTTTAATCTTAGCAGAGAAGTTAGACAAGTGTGCGGTCTATCGGGTTCCCTGTTTATTCTTTGTGCGGATGTAATGGGGATAAAATCAGAAACAACACAGAAATTGAAGATATTAAAATCGGTAAAAATGTAAATAAGTTGAAACAATTTGCAGACGATTATACGTGCTTGCTCAAAACTATTCCGTCTGTATATACTTTAATTGAAACACTGCGGGGTTTCTCAGAATTGTCTGGTTTAAAATTGAATACGGACAAGTCTATTCTGGTCTTTTTTTGTCCCTGGAGATACAAAGATTTTAATGTCCTTAATGTGCCGGTGAAAAGAGATTCTTTTAATATGCTTGGCACCAAAATTGGCAGAGGCGATAAAGATAAGCAATATATTAATTTCACATAGAAACGTGATAAAATGGTCCAAATTTTCAAAATATGGTGCCAAAGGGACATCAGTATTTTGAGGAAATTATATATCTCCAAAACTTTCGGCATCTCTAGCCTTATCTATTCTATGTCGATAACTGAAATCGAACATAACTTTGAACAAAATACAACAGGAGATAAACTGCTTTGTTTTGAATTACAAACCCCCGAAAGTTAAGCTTAATGCGGTAATAGCCAATTTTGACACAGGAGGTCTAAGAAGCATTGGTGTTGGGTGCCAACTAAAGGCTTTACGAATTCAGTGGCTATGGCGCATAGTAGAAGATAACAGCTGGAACCAATATGCGCAAGAATGTTTTACTCCTGTTGGTGGATTAAATTTTTTATTAAGATGTGGCTATGATACTTCGAAATTACCATATATTCCTATGTTTTACAAGCGAATGTTAGATTTTGCAAAAGAGATTTTTATATTCAACGATTGTGATAAGATAGTATGGAACAATTGTAAAATATTAGTGGGCAGGAAAAGCCTATTTTTAAAGAATGGTTTGAGAAGGGAATAGTTTTTATTCATGACCTATGTAAAAGAAATGGTAGTTTTCTTTCATATGCCGAATTTGTAAAACGCTACCATGTAAATAGCAGATTAAAATCTGAAGTAATAGGTTCTCCCAGGCCAGTCGTTAATTTTGAAAGCAAAATCTTTAACTAATAAGCGGAAAATTGATTGATATTTCTAAAGCCAAAAGTAGGATATTCAACGATGAATTTTTGAAGACTATCACTCAAGCACCTGCTTCTTTAAGAATGTGGTCATTAGAAGAAGGCTTAGATGAGGGCGCAATTTATAGTAGTCTACCGTTGTGTAGAAAAGCCATAAAAGATATTAGCCCTTCAGATTAAAATTGTCCATAATATTGTAAACACTGGAAGTAATCTAAGAAAATGTAAAATCAGAGAAGTGAACTATGTGAATTCTGTAATTCGAATACTCCCGATACCGTAGTGCATGCACTTATTGAATGCCAAGTAACGAAAACATAGCTCTAAAAGTTATTTAAATGTATAGATCCCAGAAATGTGCTTTCTGAAAATATTACGAAAACAGAAGTTTTGTTTGGAGCTACAGATCCCGCCATTAACATGATGCTATTACTTATTAAAAATATGTTTTTTTATGTGAGAACATATAAAAAGCATTTATCAGTTGATGTTATGCTTTTTGATATACTTAAAAGAATAGTCGTAGATCGCAGTCTCCTGCAAATTTCAGTAACAAATACAGCGAATTTCCGCAACTAGTTGAGCAAAGCGAAAATTTAGAACAAAACGACGTTGAATCCTAAAAGTAAAACTGTGTCAAATCAAACTTGAGGAAATGTTGTGACTGACGTTTTAAATGTTTTATGTGGTTTGTGATTGTCTGTAAATGATGGCAAAATGGGGCAAAAATCGTCATCGCTACCGAATACATATCAGTATCATATGAACATTTCAATTACAACAATTATCATAATCACGGTCTTCGTCCATGTTATTACTGAAATCGCTATTACATATACAATCACAGTCTATATCAATATTATCACTATGATCATTATATCAATCTTTAATTTCGTCACGGATATTACCATATACCGATATTACCACAGATTTTCTGAGACTTTGTTCCCTCAAAATATTTCATATGTTTAAAGACAAGTTTACACTGATTCTATGTAAAATCTAGCAACTTTTTACATTTTGAAAGTCATTTACGAACTGCATATACGTTTATTTTTTCTGCATGATTCTACTTTTGTCCTAGAAACAATCGTTCCACGCAGATCTCGAACTAAACATATGACATGGACACTCTTATCAATTAACAGTGGTGTAATATTTCTTATATCCTCCCCATGCATAATCTTTACATGACGAACAGCGTGCAGTTTGCAAACGTCTTGCATTTATGGTGACGCTGGTATAGCTACCGCAACGTGTAATGGTCTGTTGAAATATGACATTGATAGACTTATCGTTTTCTTGTTTATTAAAAAAGTTTCCTTAACATTTTAAATAAAGAAAAAATGTACAGTTTAGTAAATCAAACAAAAGAAAAACTATATGATGCCATAACTTCGATATATCATGTTTGTTACCATCTCGGCTCAGTAGTTTAAATGGTTCATGAAAGTATTGAAAATTTAAACTTGGCTTAAAAAAGATACCAAGAAAGGAAGAACCTGAGCAATACTGAGCAAAAAGGACTAATTTCTGCTTTTTAATCGACTTTAAATATCGTGAGAAAAATGATTGGAATTAATGTCATCTGCGATATACAACATCCAGTGTTATCTTAAGTAACTATTTGCACGAGAAACTATGGAGATAAAAGGAAACAATATTTTGCTTTTTTTAATTTCTCATCACTGGACTGATCTTTTACTGATTGTTTGTATTCACTTGCCTTGCAGGCGGAGGTAGTAGGTGCTGGTCAAGTCTTGTTGCTTGTTGCTAGTCTTTCCATACTCGTCATTCGTATCTCCGAACGCTACCTGCAAATTCAGGTTGCCAGCCAATCTTTCCTGACCACCACTGAGTGGTATCCAGATGTCATGTCGTGGTCATAGTGTTGGTTGTGTTGTCTCGTTGTTGTATTCCTCCAGTGTCTTGCAATCATCAAAGTTACGCAATGCCTGCTCCAGTTTCGTCATTCCCTTTAACTGATCGATTTACATGAAGAAGCAACAACGGTTAGCTACGCCGTCGGCCTAGTTGAACAGTTGTTTAGTTTACTTTTGTTTGGCTAATATCATAAAACGTTAACATATAGAATGGCGACTTATTGAGAAAATATATATATCAGTTTCAAATTGGTGTCAAACAGTGCGCAAAACTTTGCTTTAATAAAATTACTCAAGTCAGGGATAAGAATAGGGATACAATATGGCATAAATGCATCAACTTTGAATTAGACTTCAGTTAACCTTACTCATTAATTTTGTTCTGCGGAGAATAATAAGTCGACACAAAATGTTCCCATTCATTGCACAGCATTGTTAAAAGCGGTAATGCCAACTAAATGTTGCTTATTGATGTCTGCATGAATATATATATATATATATATATATATATATATATATATATATATATATATATATATGTATATATATATATATATATATATTATATATATATATATATATATATATATATATATATATATATATATATATAGAGAGAGAGAGAGAGAGAGAGAGAGAGAGAGATAGAGAGAGAGAGGGCTATGCATGCCGCAATAGGTTGACAAAATGCACCAAGTCATCAAGGTTGCAATAAGTCTGCAATAGTTCTGAAATAATTCATTAGATATAAATTAAAAATTTTGAGCGGTACCTTCATTTCCTATATTAAAATCAATATATATTTAGCTCATTTTGTTTGATTTTGGCTTTTGTTGCGGTTTTTATGATAAAATTTTGGATCTTGCCTGTTGAAAGAAACGCTCTGTTGCATACTTTCAAAAGACAAACAAGAAATCGAGTGTTTTGAGAGCAAAGCAAAGGAAAGCTGGGAAATATTTTTACTACATAGAGCGAAAGAACTAAAACCAGGTGAGATATCTGAACGCTATCAGCCCTCCCTTCCCCGCACCTCAACATCCACTACCTCCTCCGCTTCGTCTCTCCTAGTTTATATGTACTTTGTTTATTTCTGTGCTTTTTTCGAAGAGCGCTGACTAGCAGTCAAAGCTCTTTTCAGCTGATTTTTATCAACTGCATATTTAAAAATCAAGCTGTTTGAACTGCGTAAATTTCTTTAAATTCAGTCTGAATAAAGCATTTTTCGTGAGACAGAATTCAATGTAATTTTTTCTCAAGTAGTTTTGACACTTTCACACTTTCTATAGTAAGTACTCCTGACATTTACCTATATAACACCAAAATACAACATTTCACGCCCTAGTACGTAAGTGTAAGGGTTGCAAAGGCTAAGTTCCTATATGAATAAAATTTGTTGTGTATCAATTTTCAACAGTGTTGTTTTCTATATTCTTTTCTTTAGGTGGACACATGATTATCACGCTACCTGGTATTTTGAACAACGGATTTTACCCGCTTGGTAGCAACAAGCACTATAATTGTCTTTTCACAGAACTGAAAAATGTGTGGACAATGTTTTCAGAAAAGAAAGTTATAAGCAAGGTTAAGAAGTGTATTTCGCTTTCATCTCAAAGTAAATTAGCATATCGTAAATTATCATAATACTGTTAATCCATATTACCTGATTTATAACATAAATTTACATTCAGGATGAATACGAAAGAGCTGTCTTCTGCTTCTATTGGAGAAGAGAAGATGAAGTAAAGGCTTGTTTTCTTGACAAGAACTTAGAAGTTTATAACTCCGGCTTCCATCGTGCGTCAGTAACGCCTTAGATATCTCCGTGTCGCCTTCATGCCGAATTGGTATACTCTTACATAGAAGGAGGTAAGAGTGTGCATATTTTTAAAGTTTTATGTTTATTTTACCAAAGTGTGGCGCATTAACATTATACATAT
This sequence comes from Protula sp. h YS-2021, assembly GCA_949752745.1. Classification (NCBI taxonomy): domain Eukaryota; kingdom Metazoa; phylum Annelida; class Polychaeta; order Sabellida; family Serpulidae; genus Protula; species Protula sp. h YS-2021. The sequence goes on from OX457030.1 coordinate 63,435,247, forward strand.
TGAAGATATGCATTCTAACGTTGGTGCAATCTTGTGGAGACATAGCAAAACTACTATTGGGGACATCATCCTTTGTTCTTAGACCGTAATTATTTTTGTTTGCACTCAGTTTTTTTACACAAAACACTGTCCAAAAATGGAATGTCCATGGAATGTTATCCAAGCTGTGACCTTTTATTCTATCACATACGTAAAAGTACAAATGCCTCTAATTACGTTCGTCCCCTGCACATTTGTTTGAAGTTAAATGGAAAGTAGCTCTGTAAAAAAACGGTACTCTTAAATTGATTAGTGTTTCGAAAGTATTTTGAATTTAAGTAAAAGCTGCCTCTGGACCTGTGAACAATTCTCTAATTAAATATTTATGTATTTATTTCAATAATGGATATCCAACAGAATCCCAGATATAGCTGCATAAGTTACGGCTATGTCTGTCTTGCATCACGTAAAATACTGTATATCGAAACCATTGGGTGTAATTCTGAAGCAGGCATCGTTTTTTTACTGGTGTTAAAATTATCGGTGCGACAACACCAATATTATAAACAACATCGATATGGCACCTAAAACAGTACGTCCAAGACAATTATTTTCAATTCATTCACTGATATCTATTAATATGGAGCATTAAATAGATCTCTGACAAAAATTAGTGAAAAATATCCAACTGAATATTAGATATAGCTGCATCAGTTGAAGATATGGATCTCATAAATTTTCTTTGGATGCGATTCTTGAATGCCGTGTTGTCTTAGTTATGAGTTGTTTAATTTCGGGAATTTCTTCCCTTATTAGCTGTGTATTATATTGAAAACAAAAAATTAAAACTAATCAGAAAGAAGTCAAACACATTTGATATTTCTCTCAACACAAACACGTCAGCTGATTAGTGAGATAAATTATACAAAGTGGTTGATTTGTGAAACATAATGCATAGTTTCAATTGATGGTTTATCCGCAACTCAAATTCTTCCAACAGCGATGCAAAACAAAGCAATTTATGTGCTCACAGAGAAAAAGTAATGATAATAATAATAATAATAATGACGATAATGATTTATAACAGTAATAATAAATAATAGTATGGTCTATAATTCTAACAGATTCTGAATCAGCAGTGCACAAACAAGTTGGTGCTGACAATGAGAGCTTGGAGTAACTCGATATTTTGGGAGCACTTAATGACGAACGCAGTGACGACGAGAAGGGTAAAATAGTCGATGAGTTCTTCCTGCAATTAGAGCACAAAAATGTTACGTTTCCAACTCGTTAGGCTGAAAAGTATATATATTATATAATTCATGCACAAAGAGGCGCACAGAAAATGCAGTGAATGACGTGCTTTAGTGATTTAAAACAGCTTGAAAATTATTTTTGTATTTTATTTTGCTTTAAGATTTTACAGCACTGGTTGTGTTTTAATCAATATTAGGTATATAGTTCACATATTATAACATGCACCAATTGAGTAATGCACTCCCATAAAAAGAAATGATAAGAAACCATCACCGTGCTCTAGTCACAAAGCCAATTCACAGAAAAACAATGAGGTACTGTGACAATGGCTTTGTGGCGAAAAATTCTCGAGCAAAATCTCGAGTTTTTGGCTTTTTCCCGCTATCTATGAATCGATTTTGCTTGTTTGTGTTATAATGCGGATAGACCCTGATACAGTCGTGCTTGTATGGAATTCGAGCACTTGTGGAAGGGCAATGAACTCACTGCGCATACAAAGCACTCAGTTCCAAGATCTATCCCTATATTGAATTATATTAGACTTGTCATTCTGTTACTATTTTACTATTTGTTGCCATTGATATGGTTATACAAATATTATTCACAAGATAATTTTTAATATGTTTCGTGTAAATAAAAGAAGGCAATGAAGACCATTTGTTCTCAAACACAATTGTCTATGCACGTGTTCAAAACACTTCACCTGAAATTTATTTTTTTATATGGATTTAATATTTTATCTTAAGACTTGTTTACTATTGGCATAAAAATCAATGTTTCAGATACAATATTTAACACTTGACAAGCCTTTGGCTTGCAACGGTTATATGAATTTGTGCGAGCAAAATTCGTCCTTTTTTTTCTTCTTGACACTTTTTCCGATTTTTTGTGTCTTCTTCTTCTCTGACACTATGAGCCCTACGACCATGAAACTTGGGACTTATGAAGAGCTTGATCTGAACATGTGCATGTCACTTTTTATTTTCGTCTTTGATTTCATTTTCTTTGTCAAAACGCCATGTGAAAAGAGTGTATTTTTGCAAGTAAATGCGTGGCATTTAACCCACATCACACACAGTTGCTCAGTGAGCTTTGTGCGAGCTCTCATTGCGTAAATACACGGCGTATGCTAGATAAGTCAATAAAACCTTAAGTCAACAGAAACCGAACACTACTCGGCTTATAAGACGCATTCAAGCTGTGTTGTTTGCAATATATTATTCAAGAAATAACCCATTGAAGGAAGTATTTGTGCATTTTAATTTTTGTCAAGTGTTTAACATTTCGCTAGCGAAGTGAGGTTCTAGTTTGAATATATATTTGTTTTTGAAATCTAGCTCATGTATATGTATTTCCATATCTTTTGCATTCCTATCGTTCTTGTATGTAACCCATTAACAAATTATGCCAAAAGTAGGCTTACCAGATATATTTTAAATTATATACTGTTTGTTTCGTATAATTGTCAGCTTAATAATGGTGAAAGCCTTGTTTGCATTGAAGCAAAATCTGCTATGACGCATAGAGGAATTCAGTTATGATAAACTAAATAAGGCATATAAATGTAGTGAGCAACAAAATGTATAGAAATTATTTTGTTTGATTGCAATAAGTAAAGCATTGTGTTGCAAAGTCGAATGTTTTTTGTTGAATATTTTGGAGAATAAATGAATCAGTGAATAACATAGAAAAATAATTTTATTTAACTAAAACTTAAAATTGTGAATTAAGTTTACTGAAATCTGGAACTCATACGCCGAGAAGGGTATATTTGCATATACACTACCATTACATGAGCAAAAAAATCGACTACATACTAAGTTAATACTAAACACATAGTGAATTACATAAGTTTATGAATTTCAGACTTGTCATTATGTTGTCTTTTTGCTATTTGTTGTCATTGACTTGGCTATAATATACTATTGACAAGAAAATATAAAAACAAGGTAATTAGGACCCTTTGTTTCCGCAACACAATTGTCTATGCATGCGTTCAAAATAGTTCATTTAAGAATTAATATTTGCATGAATTTAATAATTTGTCTAGCCTTCTTTACTATTGGCATAAAACTAAGTATTTTAAATACAATATTTTGAAATATTTGTTTCTGAATTCTAACTCATATATATTTTGTAGCCACATAGGATTGACATTTTCAGTCCATGCTTTTGTATTCCTATGTTTCTTGTATGCAGCCCTTTGATAAATTACATCATAATTAGGCTAATTCTATATATCTGTTTTTCTTTCATGTGACTAATATATAGCCTAATAATAGTTTAAAGCCCTGTATTTGTATTGACGGCAACCTGTTATGACGCATAGACGAATTCCGTTATACTGTAATAAATAAAGTAAATAAAGAAAACAATAAATTTATAGAATTTATAAATCGATAAATAAAGCATAGTATTGTTAAACTGAATGTTTGTGCTAAATATTTCAGAGAGTACTTTTCTAAGTATCTCAGGAAAATAATTTCATTTCACACTAAAATATTATTTCACACTAACTAATGTCATAAAATGATGCAATATGTTTACTGAAATCGGGCACTCATACTCTAAAAATGGCATGTTTGCATATAAACTGCCATTACATGAGCCAAACAATCAAATATTAAATGGGGAAAATATGTACGCTGAATTTGGCAATCTTACACAGACATAGTAAAGTCACAATTGATAATGTTATCCTTTGTTGCTAGAATTGAATATATCGTCACTATTTTACTGTTACTTAAACATAATAAACTATCCGAAATGCAGCGAATAAAAGAATTACCAGGAAAAGTTATCCAAGCTGTGTCCCTCAATTCAATCAGACATATTAAATCACAGATTTCTCAAATTAGGGCTATGGCCACTTCTTTCTCACTCAAATATTTGTTGGAACTTTAATGGCGGAAAGCAACACTCACATAAACGGTTACATTAATTTATCATTCAAACATTTCAGAAATTAAGCAATGATTAATTATAAGAAAGTTATATTCTTCAGATTCATTAACCTAAGCTAAAATAATAAATTTATTTTCATTCAATCAGAAATATATATTAATATTCCGCATTATGTAAGTCTAAACAAATAAATATGCAAATCTACTTCAATAACAGATATTTAACAGAAAGCCATCTATAGTTACAACAGTACATGGTATGTCCACCACGGATGTTTTTGAATAAAAGGGATGCAATTAGTAGGGGAGAAATGAGAGTTTTACCCCACCCTGTGACGTCATAGGTCCGTGACAACCCCCCTCCCCCCAGGGGTCGACTCTCACCGGTAAGAAAATTTTGCCATTTCAGTATAGTTATCCTTTTCAGACAATTCTAAACAACTATGTTTTTGAAAATTTTGCGATTTCAGCATAGTTATCCGTTTCAGACGATTCTGAAAAACTTTCGTTTTTATGAACCCCCTCCCACCTCCCCTCTCTCCAGGGATCAACCTTTACCGGTAAGAAAATTTTTACGATTTCAGCATAGTTATCCGTTTCAGACGATTCTGAACAACTTTGGGTTTTATGACCCCCCTCCCCCCTCCCTAGGGGTCAACCTTCACGGGTAAGAAATTTTTGTGATTTAAGCATAGTTATCCGTTTCAGACGATTCTGAACAACTTTGTGTTTTACGAAGTCTGAGTGGTATAAAAGGCGATGTATGAGAACATATTTCAACCATTTCAGTTCAAGCAATTGATGTGACAACAACAATGGCTGATAGTTCAGACTCACAAGTCTTCTGTCATGAGTGTTATGCAACATTTCCATCAGTTGAATTGTTGGAGACACATACATGCAGTCAAGCTGAGATGAGAACTGTAGTGAAACGTACTCTTGTAAAGCTTGATCGACAGAATGAAGCAAAGAGACGGAAGATGGAGCAAGATGGCATTTACATACCGAGTTCAGTTCTCTGCCACGGATGCAATGTAATATTTCCCTAAATGGGAGAGTATTGTGCATAGATGCACTCCACCTCAAGAAGAACAAACTGTAAAGAGGCGAAAGACGGGACAAGTAGGGAAAGGCAGAAGGGTTAGTCTTGGTGAAAACGCGCAGGAGAAACGGTTTGAGCCCGACAATGGAACACATTTACTGCTTGAAATGCGACAGCAAGAGAACCGTATCAAGACACATTTGCTGGAGACTTTAGAACATGCAATGAAATGGTACATTGTAGTGCATGCTCGCTTCAAGAAAATGACACCAAATGCAGAAGGTGTCATGATAGAACAATTGGATAATGCATTTATCAGCAGTCCAACGTATGCAGCGTACAATCCAGCGGATATTGATCAGGACTTGCCAACAGCCTGTAAAGAGTTGTTTACCAAGTTTGACGAACATGAGCTACAAGGCTTTGACTGGTTTCTGGATAATATACTGTACACTGAAGTACATACAGCTACGTTAGCACCTCTGGAAGCGAACAGTTTTATCCCGCTGCCGAAGAAAGTGAAAAATACAACGGGTGTGTTAAACATTAAGAGTCAAGACAACAAGAGTTTTATTTGGTCCGTTTTGGCTCACCTTCACCCTTCAACAAAAAACAACGCACAGCGTGTAAATCAATACAGAAAGTTTGAGAAGGAATTAAAGGTAGAGGGCATGACATTTTCGACGCCGATTACTAACATTCCAAAGTTTGTAAAGGAGAATGATGTGTCTATCAACGTGTTTAGATATGAGCAAGATGTAGTTGTTCCGATACAACTTAGCCGAAACGTCAGTGCAAGGGAAATCAACTTACTTATGATTAGCAGTGGTTAAAGACATTACTGCTTGATTAAGAATTTCAGCAGACTTATGGGCTATCGATCAAAGCATAATGGTGCAGCTTTTTATTGTTTCAACTGTCTTCACGGGTTTGTGCGACAAGATCTTTCAGATGAGCATCGTGAAGTGTGTGGCAATCATGGAGCACAACGTTTATCATTTCCCAAGGAACCTATTATCAAGCTGAAGAATGTGGCTAAACAACAGCAAGCACCTTTTGTCATTTATGCTGACTTTGAATGTTTCACGCAAAAGCATGAAGGAGACAAGTATCAACATCATCGTCCAAACAGCTTTGCCTATGTGGTTGTCAGCTAGTACGAAACACGCACACCAGTCGTGTATCGAGGAGACAATGCCGTGAAAGTCTTTTTAGACCATATGGTCAACGCGCGTGACCATATTGTGCGTGGCTTAGAGCTGCCGAAGGATATGGTGATGATCCATGAGGATCAAGAGAATTTTAAGAACGCCATCGATTGCTACATTTGTCGTGAGCCTCTAGGAGCAGATCGTGTGAGAGATTATGACCATATCAATGGTAAATACCGCGGAGCAGCGCATAATGAATGTAACCTGCAATTACGACTGAGAAAGGATAAGCAGGGGGATAAAGATTCTTTTATTATTCCTGTGTTTTTCCACAATTTGCGAGGCTATGACAGTCACCTGATTACGGAGGAAATTGGGAAATTCAAAAATGAAACGATTACAGTCATTCCCAACACCATTGAGAAATATATTGCATTCACCATGAGCAATCTGAAATTTACAGACAGCTTTCAGTTTATGAGTACCTCTCTACAGAAGTTAGTATCCAACCTTGCGGCAGAAGGGAAAGACAATTTCTACAACATGACTATCCACATCCACGATAGTGACCAACAAGATTTACTGCTGAGAAAGGGAGTGTACCCCTATGATTATGTGGACGAACCATCCAAGTTTGCTGAAACGCAGCTCCCGTCAAAGGACAACTTTTACAATCAGCTTAGCGAAGACGACATCAGCGACGAGGATTATGCTCATGCGCAGAAGGTGCTTCAAAATTTTCGTCAAGTATGCCTCAACACGTATGAATTGGATCCTGCCCATTATTATACAGCGCCAGGACTGTCGTGGGATGCTATGCTAAAAGCGACGAAGGTGAAGTTGGAATTAATCACTGACATTGACATGTAGCAAATGGTTGAACAAGGCTTAAGTGGAGGAATATCTGTGATCACGCACAAGTAATCCCTACGTGTCAGACTACAATTCTGAGATGCCAAACAAATACCTGATGTACCTGGACGCAAACAGCCTGTATGGCTGGGCCATGTCGCAAAGCATGCCACGACGTGGATTTAGGTGGGTGAGCGAGCCTGAATCCCTCGACTTCATGGAGTTGGGATGCTTTGCGAAGTGGATTTAGAATACCCACATTCAATCCATGATCGTCATAATCACTACCCAGTGGCTCCAGCGCGGAAATGCGTCAAAGTAGAAGAATTGTCCGAGTACAGTCAGAAGTTACGGAAAAATCTGAACATGAAAGGCAAATCTGGTGAAAAGCTCATACCTAACCTATGCAACAAGAAGAAATATGTGCTTCATCAAAGGAATTTGCAGCAGTACGTATCACTGGGGTTGAAAGTTACCAATGTGCACCGTTGGCTACAGAACACATTATTCGAGGTCATGACCACCAGTTTTTTTCGGAGAAGTTGAAGAAGTAGCCCTCTCTCCATATGATGACAAGCGGTACGTGCTGAATGATGGCTATTCCACCTTGGCGCATGGACATTACAAGACGACATTATAAAAGGGGGGAGACACTTCAACGTAAGTTATTTGAGGTGTGGGCACTGAAGCGTTAACATGGAAGTCACAAGTCGTAAGAGATCTGCAACTGATATGGATACTCTTGCTGATACAGTTAAAGACTTAAAAGTTAAAAATCCTACCACTACCATCAAAAAATTGAAAGTCTAAACAAAGTAAGGAAGGAGTGGTGAATATTCGCAAATACCTCAGAGATAAATGGACTGGAAGAAACCTTCCTACGAAAAAGGGTATTTTGATGACAATACCTGAATGGAAAATGCTGAAGAAGCAGGTGAAAGAAGTGGATAAAAGGCTTCGAAGACAAGAAGACGGCGCATAGCAAGGTATTATAATCATGAATGCACTCGTGTTTAACGGTGGTGCTTACCTTGCTGTAAATGATAGGAATGAAGTGATAATAAGTTCTCGGATAATAAGTTCTGCTTATCGGTTTGAACCTGAAGTGTGGAAAGACTTTAAAAACATACCGCTTAGACCAGGATTTGAACGTAGACTTGAAAATAAAGTTGAGGTGTAAGTGGTTGGACATGATTCTGACATACGTGTTAGATTCTGGAAAAATCTTTTACAGGATTATCTAGAGGATTATGATGGATTTGTGCCAGATACTCTATATTCAGATTTTATTGACTTTGATATGAAGAATTGGCACGCAGTCTTACGATTCCTAGAAGCTATACAACATCCATTATTCATCATCTTGCGAGCATAAAAATATCTTCGCAGACTAGGAGACAGCTCATAATTGATCTGACTGTTGAACGAGATGGAAGACTTTTTATCGGATTATGAACCTATTACAGATCGCTTCTCATATATGAGAAACTTATGTGATGACATTGTGTTAAGACATTTTGGAAAGTATATCAATCCGTGTTGAAAGACCATCTAGAGAAGTTGAGGATACCTGGCTTTCTCCTTATACTCTCAGAGGATTTAGAAGTGCGTGTGACTGAGAACTCTCTAGACGTGTTTGTACGATTTCGTCAGTATGACTAGCTTGCAGAACGATACGACTACATCACCCTCAACACAGTGGAATGGCACGCTCTGTTACAAGCATTGGATTGGAAAGAACCTGACGCTTGAATTCAAAAAGGACTTGAAGGTGCATCTCATGCGGGGTACCAAGTCTATTGAGCTGACACATCCCATGTGCGTTATGGTGACGGACATAGACATGAATGAACATGGATATGAACTGAAACTGTCTGAACATGAAGATGTTAAAATAACAAAGTTTGGCAACGGACAGTGTTATGCTACTTCTCATAGCATTTATAAACGTGGGTGTAATGTCTATGATACATATATTAATTTAGACTGGTATGAATGGCATTCATTTATTAACGTATTGAATATGTTTGCAAAATAAGAGTTTTGAAATGTAACTAATTCCTCATGCTATGTGTTGAATAAAGAAGAATGTAAAATAATTTATAACACAATAAGAAGAAAACTTTATAGAACTGTCTTGTTTTAATTCATAATAAATGAACATTGACAATTACCACACTTTAACTAATACAACACCATTAAAATAATGTCTATATACAAAATCCTTTACTTTTTATGAATGGCATTTACCACAACTTAACTAATACATCATAGTGATCTATATACATAAATAAAATAATGGTTTATAATGCCCATATACAAAATCTTTGACCACAAAATCACCATCACTTCTTCTGAATACATCTACAATATCAAACATATTATGATCTCTGGCTCTATGTAGTACATAATATACACAATAGAAACCGCCAGTATTGGAAAGGGACTGTTGTAATGGTATGGAATTATACACATAGTCTTTACTTAAAAACTTTTCTAAACGATTATCTATAGGTGCAAGTCCATAAGAGTCAAAATATTCCACAAGTTTGTCAAAGTACACGGCAACCCAATGTTCACCAGGTTCATCATGATCGTCTGTATTGATGACATAGGCTCCTTGCTGTAATGTTGGTAGATGGTCCATAGGGAATACTCCGTGGAATAAATCTTTTGTCATGACATCACGGGTCAATATGGCACCTATCTGCTTCGTGTTCATGACTGGTAGTCGAATTGAATTCTGCGATTTACACTTATTTCAATGATGTTGTCGAATTCAGCATACACTATGACATTGACCGTATTTTGCAAGGCACCTCCAAAATTCATCTTCAGCCGCAAGTTTCCATGCTTGATAAGGGAGCAATGATCATCATCATCATAATCAGGTGTCGAGGAAAAAAAGCATAACCTTTAGGCCAATCTTCCCGTTTTATGATTGATCTTTTCTCACCATTCAATTTATCAAAAGATTTGTAAAGAGTTTCAAAAGCCTCAAGATATTTTCCCTGATTTATGTTGAGCCTGAGAGGTTTGGCTAGGATTGGTCCACCATCAGCGTAAAGTTGCATATAATTAAGATAAAAATGTTCAAAATTATATGAATTTCTCAACACTGACCCAGCAAACGATTCATTATGAACCATTCCAATGACAATACGTTTGGTAATTGATCCAAAAAGATGTTTTCTTTCATAAAAGATTGAAATCCAGCGGGAATGGCCAAAATTTTACATTCTTTTCTGGTAATAAGAAACTGGGCAGGACTTTTCATGAATGCATCTGCATGCCCTAACTGAATACCTGGACTAGCTGTTACTTTGCGAATGGTTAAAAACGCATCTATGACTTCTGCCTTAAAGGCTTTATTTGCAGCCATTAAAACATATTCTTTTTTCCATGCAAACGCAATTTCATGTTCATGCAATTGGGAAGATAACGATCCTGCTCAAACAAATCTACCCTTAAAGCACCAGTAAGCATAAATTCACGGCTTAGACGTTTATACAAATAACGGTTATGTAAACCATTTTTTCCTGCTTCACCTATTTCACCACCATTAAGATTTACATGAAAACGTGTTCTATATTTTTCATGATTGGATCTTTTCACCGCATGAGCATTCATTGATCCAGCAGTATCTTTATAGATGAGGCGCATAGAGCGCTCAGAATTGAGACTTTCTTCCGAATCATCAATGAGGTGGGATATAATGCTGGTATACCCATGAGAATTATTACTGTGTGAAATCAAACGATCATTCAAGAATAATTCAATATTGGACCATAACCCATTAAACAAATCATTGATGCATGATACGTTATCATCTGCACCACACGGTGTACCATCAGCTCTTACAATGCGGCATACAAGATGAAGTTTGCTGTTCTTTAAACCTAAATATTCTTCTGTACTTACAGGAATATAAAATTCCATTGGAGCGCCCTCTCTAATGACAGTGAGTGGTTGATAGTCTACATTATAACTTTTTTCTACAGCAGTTTGCATTGGGGGTATGCAAAACCATTCCAATGGAGAAAAACTACATTCACAAGAATGATCATGAATTAAAGACATTTTCAAAAGATATCTTTCATATGTTTTGTTGATGTTATCCCTATAGTCGTCTTTCGTCTTCTGACACGTTTTGTCGGTTGCACTTTCTTTTGTCCTTCTTGCACATCGCCAATCACATGCTGTACTACTCGGCCCGTAACATCTTTCGCGACATCTTTTGCAGCCTTTTTAAGATGTGGCGCAACGATTTTAGTCCCTGCCTTAAGCAGTGGAACAGCTTTACGAGTCAATGATGCCAGTACTAAACCAATACCATTACAATATTGCATTCGCGCCTTTGAATACTGGCCAATCCCCACCCACTTGACGAAGAAAAATTTTGCGGTATGCAGACGGATCGTGTCTGTATGCTTTCATAACGCTTTTTTCGAAAATGAAGTTTACATGTGACTTTCCCGGTTTGAAATGACACATTGTGATCTGTGTCATCCTTAATATTCATTTCTATCTATGTCAAATTTTGATGTGTTCACAGGAACATAATGAGGTTCACCATACGTTTTCATGATAATATCACCATCATTACCTTCAATGAAAGCAGAACGTAGCAAAGGAATATAATATTCTCCAACAACTTGTGGCTCGGAAATACTGCAGTACAGATAAAATGTGTAAAATCCCTGTTTCACATCTACTTTATGTTCAACAGGGCCAGATTGTCTATACCATTGACCTGGTGTAAATCCTAAAATTTCAGCTAATCCAGTAGAAAATGCAATATCATAATTATTTTTCAAAAAAATAAAAATTCGTCGTCCAATTTTATCATACTTTAACTGAAATGACCTTGCATCTATAGATTGTTGTAATTCTTGATTTTTTGCACTACATATCTCTGGTATGGATATGTAGTAAGCATATTGAATGGTAACTTGACGAGACGTATCATCTGATGATTTCCTATATTTAATGTAATATTCCATTCCATGTCTCATGGTTGTCCATGTATGTGGATATAGAATTTCGGCTAAGGCTACTTCATAATTTCTTTTTAGATATATGGTTCGAGGCATACCAATTTGATAAGTAGAATCCTTATTAGTAGGATAATAGTTCATACTAGCATTACTTGGCAAAGTAACGTAAAAACTTGTTGACTCCATGATGACTAAACCGTTTATGTGATGTAGATAGACTGAATGTGTATATACATTATGTCTGGCTCAAGTGATCTTCACTTTCTTCATGATCTATATTGCTGTCTACTACTTCTCCTTGACAACAAGCACTTACACAACTGATTTTTACAGGAATATTATTTTTATTTTCATTGTCTTTACAACAACACCATAACTCTTTAAACCATGTTAAAAGTTTCCCATCCTTCAGGAAACAGCCTTTGTTGACGCTGTTTTATCTCTGTTGCAATATCTTCACGAGTTGTCTTTTTGCCAAAAAAACAGCTTTTGGGATATTAGCGTCTACAAGTTCCTCAATGAACTGCTTCCAGCCCTGCGGCGGTTCTCGTCGTTCTTTTCTTCTTGTAGCAACCAATGCTTCTTTCAACAAATCAATAATGCTGGAATTTTCAATGAAATCTCAGTTTTCAGTACAAGTTCATTTTTATCTGTCCATCTCGTACCATGTTTCTTAAGTTCTGCCAGAAGTTGTGTTAGTTTTCCATGACTTATCGGTTGAAAATAGCTTAGAAACCGTTGCGACTTTTTTTATTTTTGCTGTACAAGATGATGCAGCAGACTTTCGTTGATGTGACTGAATTGTTCGTAAATGACGAAAAAGAAGTTGAGACATTTCCATTGCCTGCTCACGAGTTCGTTTTCCACGTAAAAGTTTATTCACTTTCGTTTTGATTCCACCATCTTTTCCCTTCTTTTCCAACAACATTTTATATTCATATTCAGGAATGAGGATCATTTTCAAAGTATGTTTCATTTTAGCAACAACTGAGCTAACAAAGGTAATGCAAATTTGGCAATAGCTCAAATGAATCCTCCTTTCTGATTAATCAACTTCTTCTTTCTTCGAAGTGATATCTTCTTATCTGCTAGAGTGCGAAGAGTATGACGCTCACGCTTGAATTCCTTATACCTTTTTGAGCTTAACGGTAAATGTCCTCGCAATATATTCAAACAAATTTCAAACAAGCTAGTTAATTCCTCCTTCGTAGCTTGCTGTAACGAGGATTTACTTCGTTTAGGCCCACTGCGTGCAAGCAAGTGAAGACAAGGCTGGTTAATTTGAATACGTTTAGACATCTTGGCTGCGAATGGTCAAGTGACTTGGTTCTTGTTCATACGCTACTTTATCAACATATACATAATGTGTATCTTTTGGTAAAATGCCTGTACGAATACGCAGTTGATCATTTGTCTTTGATTTTAAATCAATGAATAAATAGCCAATAGGTTTACTTGTAGCATCTTGATAGGCTTCTATGAGAAAATGAGATATTCCAGGATACATTTGCCCCGCTAATGTACTTATTTGTTGACTGTCTCTAGGATTTTTAAACAGAATGTTGTAATGCGTATTCAAACCAATATTTCGCATTTCTATACCATGATGGAATAAATTATGCACAAAAAAAATAATGCTGAGATTTTGATGGCTGCTGCCAACACTAAAGAGTCATACGCTCATCACATTGACATTTGGTCATTAAGTCATCTATGATGAGTAAGTTTGTTTTTTTTCGGGTTAAAGCGCTCTTCAATGTCGTCTGGAAGGCCTTGGTAAAATTTCACACCTTTCATTCCCTTGTAAAAAGGCTGATCTGCTGCATAGAGCCATAAAATGGTTTTTAGAGAGGGATCAATTAACGTTTGCTCTAGAATTTCCTTGACCAGAGAAGTTTTACCACTGCCTGTAGGTCCAGAGATCAAACATGTGAATGGATGCTTCATTTTTGAATGTCTGTTTCTTTCACCCAACTGTTAAATTTTTGGCCAGCCTAACCACTTGACAAATAATTCTTTTACACCTCGTCTTTTTCGTGTTTTCAAGACCTGTTCAATTCTGTAGATGGATTCAATATCTTTTGTAACAGCTTGCAATTCTTCTTCATAGAAATGACCATCAATATCTTCGTCTAAAAGGTCTTTTACACGATACAAGTGTATTCCTTGCTTCTTATAACGATGTGTAATAATGTGTCCATTTTATATGATAATCTCGTTGAAACATGTATTCCATGTGAGAAATACGAACATGTTGACCAATTTTAAATTTGTAAGGTTTTTTTTCTTCTTCTTCGGTTTGAATTTCAATTTGTCTACATACATATACTTCCACACTTTAGATTCATTTTCCTTTCGAATATCTGCAGGAGCATACTTATTAGGGAGAGAGCCATGTGGTCTATGGTTTTAATTGTATACCAATTCTTGAAGGATGTCTGCATACCGATAAGTTTGATTATGTAGAAAATATCGATGCATCATTCCCTTTAGAGTACGAATGACTCTCTCAGCAAAGTTGGCTTTAGTTTTATTCTTTGTCGTATAAGCATGAATTCCCTCATTCTTAAAAAATGCTTTTACCCATCTGTTTTTAAATTCAGTTCCTTTATCCGACCTTAGAGTTCGTGGTCTTCGGCGTGTTTCATGAAAAATTTTCTGGAAAGCTTTATGACGCTGGTATGGGATTTGTAAGGTATTGGCTGCACCCATATATATTTGAAAACACATCAATGACAACTAACAAAAAGCGGATGTCATCGTTATGAGAGGCTATGTTTCCAATGTCAGCCAAATCAATATCCCACATGTCATCAATACCGCGTGTAATGGCACGTTGCCTTTTAAACCTATATTTTACAGGTTCTAGTAAACTGAATGCATCTTGATTCTGTAACCATTTCTTCACTTTGGAATGAGTAATTGGTTGATCATGTTTTTTAGGACCAGCAAATGCCCCGGTTTGACCAGGTTTAAAGTAAATATTGGTTAAGTAATCCTTCGACGTTGACATGTTAGCACTAAGTGAAAACCACTTGTCAACATACCTTACAGTTTATTTCATCTCATACCTCAATCAACATATCTTACATTTTATTTCGTTGTCCAATTAACACATCTTACATGTTTTTATAAATAAAGTACAGACACAATGGTGTGAATAATTGGCGACACTAACCAACTATCTTAATTCTTCAAATGTTATATCATTTAACCCATACTTCTCACAACGTTTATTGGCATTGTCTAACACTTTATCTAAATGAATATAATATTTAGCTTCATTCCAATATGTATAGACACTTGTGAAATGGCAAGTATGTTCTTCACACTCTTCATTTTGACAAGCAGGATATAACAAACAAGCAAATTTTTTTACAGCTAATAACATTTCTTCACAATATGTTTTTTGCACAATATACTGTTTCAATGTAATGTCCGCCATTATACTGCAATATACAATAACCACTCTCTCACTTCATCAAACAGTCTTGGATCAAATCGAGCAAAGTGAAATGCTGATTCCACACCAAAATCCATTTTTTAAATAACTGAAAAATACACTTAAAAATGAATAATAAAAATAAATAAAAAAGTAGGGGGAAAAGAGCGTTCTACGCAAGTCATAAAATTCCATCCTTGAAAAAAACGTGTATATCAATTTCATCCATATTGCCCCTTGATGTTTAATAGAAGATTTATCTAAACTTTCCGTGAAAGGAGTTTTTATAGGGTTTTTTCCATATCCATCTCCCATTCTTCTGAAGTGTGAGCATCCTTTAAATGTCTTTTAAGACTTTGAAACTTGTTGAATAACATGTTCATCAATACCATATGACGTCATATGATCAAAAATAATAATAATTTGAACACGTCTTTTGAATGGACTGCTCATTCGAACATGTGTTTGAATGGGCTTGTCATTAGAACACATGTTCGAATGAGCGCGGTCTTCCTACATCACCAACCAGCGAAATATACCTAGGTATATATATATATATATATATATATATATATATATATATATATATATATATATATATATATATATATATATATATATATATATATATATATATATATATAACAAAGAATTTCGCTTACCTCACTTCGCATCTTCCAACCAACCAACCAACCAACCAACCAACCAACCAACCAACCAATCAATCAAATCTTGCTGAACGTTTTAGTGAATCAATGGTTCAAATCGGTTAAGTAGTTTTTTTTAATCACACAATTTTCCTTACCCAAAAAATACTCAAAATATGTTCAGAACCGTCTGAAACGAATAGCTATGCTGAAATTGCAAAATGTTCTTAATGGTCGCTGAAGGTTAACCCCTGGGGGGTTATAAAAACCGATGTTGTTCAGAATCGTCTGAAACGTGTAACTATGCTGAAATAACAAAAATTTTCTTACCGGTGAAAGTTGACCCTTAGCGGGGAGAGGGGGGGGGGGTAATAAAAACAGAAGTTGTTCAGAATCGTCTGAAACGGATAACTATGCTGAAATCGCAAAATTTTCCTACTGGTGACAGTCGACCCCTGGGGGAGAGGGGGTGTCATAAAAACCAAAGTTCTTCAGAACCGTCTGAAACGGATAACTATGCTGAAATCGCAAAATTTTCCTACCGTCGACAGTCGACCCCTAGGGGGGAGGGGGAGGGGGGATTGGAGTCATAAAAACAAAGGTTGTTCAGAATCATCTGAAACTTATAACTATACTGAAATCGCAAAATTTTCTTACCGGTGACAGTTGACCCCTAGGGGAGGAGGGGGTTGTCACATGACCTATGACGTCACAGGGTGGGGTAAAACTCTCATTTCTCCCCTACTGCGATTCTTAAACGTCATTTTTGTCGTTAAATCACTTTGCTGCAACGGCTGGAATGTGATCCAAAACAACGATGATATAACTACCCATATGTCAAAGTCATGTTATTAGATTCACGTCTTTACCAAGACGTTTTGATGTCACTAAGTTAAGACAACTTAGCCCATTTTTCAGTCGCTACACTATCGTCGCTGTAGCGTTTGAATATTAGAGTTCTATGTCTTAAATATTTCTAGGTCTGTGGCTCAAAATATGAATTATCAAAACTATTTGTTTGGGTGAATTTAATGTAGATTTTAAAGAAATGTTATTAATATCGTAAATAGATCGATTTTTGGATAAATAACCTGGCCACTCTCCCCTACCATTTGCAGATGAAATCTCTCAGCGTTTTCGATAGACCTTGTTCAAACTTTTACACAGCTAAAAAAGGGCACACACAAAGCAAAGAGTTTTTTTGATTAGTGTGGTGTTGGGCGGGGAGAGGTTGGCGATAATAGATATCCCAGTACATATCCCCTCCCATCCCACACCTACCGTAGGATGAAACTGTGCGACAGGGTACAAAACCTTAACAACAGGCATGTAGCAGTATCAGTACTTGCTGCGCACGTCATATGTAACACCTGTAAATTAAATACTGAATTGTGACCGCCACACGTGAAGCAATGACGTTTCTACAGTTACTATTAGTTAAAAATCCGTTTAAAAGCTTTGTTGTATATGTTGTTTGAAGACAGAGAAAAATTATACGTTTTCAATGCCTGTTGATTCTCAAAGTTTTGTTGACAAATGAATAGAAAAACCGACCTTTCAAATATCACTGACGGAAAAATGCTAAGAAAGATATTGAGGCATTGTCTTTGTGGCTAAGCATAATAAACTATTCCCAATAACGAGAAAAGTATCATTTCTGAGAAATGAGCATTTGATTATGTTTCAAGTTCATGGTTTGTAGTTTAAGCTGTCCCTCATGCCAAGTTTAAGTTAACTTATTTATCATAACATATCCTGTTTGTTAGTTTTTAGCTATTCTTCTCTGATCAAAAGTATTGCATTCGCTTTTAGGCATAAACTCGTTTGCACGTTCTTTTCTACCTCCTTTAATTATAGATTTGTATTACATTTTAAAGCCAGTGGTTGGTGGGATCAGTCAGTCAACAATATCTTTATAACTGTTACCTAGTTACATATTCAGTAATTTAAGTTCAAATGTTACTGAGAAGTGCCACTGACATACAAAAACTAAATTTTGAAATAGAGCATATCATTCACATATGCACTTCTCAAAAACAGGAAAAAACTTCAATGCAACATTGGAAATAAACATAAATCTGATTTTCAATTGATTAGCTAAATAAAATATTTCGGTGGGGACTGAGCAAGAGTGTTCTTTAGTTCTTTCAACTCTTTAATACTTCCAACTTCTTTGTATCCAAAATATTTTAAGACTGGTCGACAGTATGTCTGCATCTCTTTTACTATATCATAAGGTAGAATAGTTCTCCATTTCTCCGCAGTGGCGCTTGAGTTCCTGATAACACTATAGCTCCAGCGCCAATCATCAGTGTTTTCAAAGTCCCTTTGCGTCACGTTTTTAATCCATTCTTTTACCTCTATCCCAATAGGTAGCTTAAGCCTCAAGTAGATTTTCTCAGCCATTCCTAAAGGATTGTAAGCAACATCTTCGTATCGTAGCGCCGTGAATAATGTTTCAAAGACTTGCTGAGGCTGTGAGGCGTTCAAGTATTTTATTTGTTTAGAGAGAAGTTTACAATGATCCTGCGTAAAATCAAGTAATTTATTCACATTTTGAGAATCATGTAGGTACTGCACATACGTTTGTTTTTTCCTGTATGCTTCTATTTGTGTCCTAGAAACAATCGTTCCACGCGGATCTCGAACCAAAAATATGACATGAACACCCTGATTAATTAACAGTGGTATGATATTTTTTATATCCTTCCCACGTATAATCTTTACAACACGAACAGCGTACAGTTTGCAAACATCTTGCAAAAAGGTAACACCGGTATTGTTACCATAGCGTATAATGGTTTGTTGAAATATGCCATTGATTCGTTTATCTTTTTCCCGTTCATTAAAAAGTTTCCTTGATATTTTGAACAAAGTTGAATATTTACAGTCCAGTAAATCAAACAAAAAGGAAACAATATTGTGTTGTAACTTTGAAATATCCTGTTTATTACCACTTCTGCTCAATAGTTTAAATGGTTCATATAAGTAATGGAAATTTGAACTCTGCTTAAAAAAGCTACCAAGAAAGGAAGAACCTGAGCGATATTGAGTAAAAATTACTAGTTTTTGCTGTTTCAATCTGCTGTTACTGTCATGAGAAACATGATTGCAATTAATATCACCTGCGTTATTCCACATCCAGTGTGGTATAAAGTAAATATTTGTAAGAAAAATTATCCACATAAAGAGAAGAAGAATATTCTGTTTCTTGAATTTGCAAATCATGTTGTTATTCTTATTTCAAAGAAACGCTCTGTGACTGCCAGAATAAAAAAGACACTGATATGAAGACTATTCACTGGGTACTGATATATCTAATAAATGGACTGTCAATCATATACCAGTATATCGTAACACGCCTTTTAGGGTATAATGATTTTTTATTGACTGCAAAAAAAAATGTAATCCGATCAGCAATTAGTTTTTCTTCGGCATTTCAAGGAACGCTTAAAAGTGTGCCCGTTCAATAGATCTCTTTGATTTGCAGCTCAGTATGAGATTGTGTCGACAACATGCGGTAAAATGCACAAGCCTTTGTTAATCCCAAGTACAGTAAAGCATAACACACTTCTCTTGGCGAGGGGAAGATTTGTGCAATATAATTCCATAAGATCGGTGTGTTCAGAAAAAAAACTGCATGTGTAATAATATAGATAGCAAGATAGGCTTTCTTGAAACTAGAACAGTGCAAAACTATTTCTAGATCTGCCTACAGAATTATTTTCGCCTACAGAGTCGTTCTAAAATATTTTCTTTAGTTATTCCTTAGCTATTATGGAACATATAACTAAGCTAGGAAAAAAATCAGAGGAAAGTCACTAAAATAAAAAGTTGTGCAGACAATAGTTCTTTAATAGTGAACTGAATTACGCGACTTTGTGTGTCTCTATATCAAAGTGTAAATTTCCATGCTGAAAGGTACTTGTCTTGTTCTCCCAATAAATGCGAATTGAAATGCAATAAATTACTAACGACTAAAGAATTGAAAATAAAAACTGAAAAGAAAAAATGCACTTGCAACAGCCCAGAAGAAAATGCTATTCATATATTTACACATGGCTTAATGTGAAACTAGAGGATGCGCGCAAATTACACAGACACATAGAAACTTGTACAAACACACAAGGCTAAAATGACGGTTCCGTCCTAAGTAAAACTTCCTAAGGAGAAAGGATTTTATCAGTCTGAAGTACCATCGAATTTATGCAAATTATTGCAGCTTCTAGATGGACATTATAAACAATACCAGCACTAGTCAATACCAGTCTACCTTTGCATTAGAATACTGGCAGTACAGGAACACAACATGAACAACGACTACAATATCGCTTCTGGAGGGACAGTAACTAATTGTACTGAAGATATGTAGTATGCCATTTTAACATTTAAAAGGTAATGAATGATATCAAGATTTAATGCTAGCTATCTGTAATTACATTTATGATATCTCCATATCAAGAAAAATTTACAGATTTAAAAAATATTTATTGATATCAAACATGATTTAATGACCTCTAAAATTGATGTTTAGAGATCAAAAGTTCAATTTTTCATAACAAAAATAAAATATTTGAAAGCAAAATGAGCTCAGTACTCTGGTATCAAGAATATATTTTAAATAACTTTATTTCAGAATGATACTTTTTAAATTTATATTTCTGAAAATTATTTTTTGATGTCAGAAGCAAACATCTGTGAGTGACTGGACTCTGTATACGGAATCTTTCTTTTAATTTTCAATGCACAAAAAGAAGCAATTCTTAAATTTAAAAAACGGTGCTGTTATTATTGATATAAATAAGTAAATTTTTTATCTCCAAAATTTAATTAATAATTCGTCAATTTTTTTCAAATGTGTGGCTCTCTTAATTGTTAATTTTTGCCATCTAAAATTCTTGATCGCAAAATATAAATTCGTGATATTTACATTGATTTATTGATATCTTTAATTATGTTTGTTATCAAAATTAGCATTAAATGTTAAAATGGTATTCCATATCAAGCGACCAATTTTAACATGGTTGTATTTTGTTTCTGTTTTGAAGCCGGTTACTTGCAGTTAAAAAGGGTTTGCAACGGCAAACAGCATTTATTGCACTGGTTTTTTGAGGAACATAACATAATTTTACATGCGGTCTTTTTATCAAGACACATCTCATATTATTGTTTTCATGAGTTTTTATGTTTATTTAGTCCATATTACAAATTCAGGTGGGGATAAAATAAGGACATTTTAGTTCTTGAACAATTTACGGAAATGTCTGATATAAATAATAGACGAGGAAATTTCCAAAGATCACAGGAGCTCTTCCACAAAACTACAGTTATAACTCCTGGTATAACCAGTTGATTGTATTCGCGCCTTATTATCAACGCAGTATCAGGATACGGTTTTTGGCTAATAGCTGGCAGTATATAAATTAATACATATATTATTGTTCTACTGCACTAATTGTCACTTCACTTTTTAACGAATAAAGCTGTTATGTTTTATGACATTGGGAGAGGTCAGTGTCTCATTTGGGAGGTCAGTGACTCATTTGGGAGAGATCAGTTGTTCAGTTGAGAGAGGTAGGTAACTCATTTGGGAGGAGTAAGTGACGCATAAGGGGGAGGTCAATGATTCATTTGAGAGGTCAGTGACTCATTTAGGAGAAGTAGAATCATTTGGGAGAGATTAGCAACTCATTTTGGGGAGGTCAGTGACCCATTTAGGAGAAGTAAGTGACTCATTTAGAGAAGGTCAGTAACTCATTTAAGAAGGGTGAGTGATTTATTTGGAAGAGATTAGTGGCTCATATTATTCATCTCGGCTATATGTGGTTGACTTTTATTTATTCTTTATATTCTATTATTCAGCCACATTGCTCTTCCTCTACTTTTTAATGCTGCTATTCAATAATAGTTGGATAACTTGTACTTGAAGTCTGATATAGCATGCCATTTATGCCGTCATCTCATAATGTCATCATGTCATGCACTTATGGAATTCATGTCATGAAATTTATGTCATGTCATAATGTCACCAGGCCATGTACCTTATGGAATGCATGTCATGACATTCATGTCATTTCATAATGTCACCATGTCATGTAATGACGTCGACAGGGATCACGCTTATCTCAACCCAGTAGAATATTCTGCCAAAATCGATTTGAGGTTAAGACGACAGCCTGATCAAATCACATCAAAACTTATTGTAATTTGGTTATAATCAGACAAACTCTTAATCTATGTTTTTCACACAGCGTTCAAAAGACGATGAACAAGCAACGCGTTTTTTTTGGTCGCAATCAAAGCCCAACTTTCTTCGAAGTCCTATCAACTTCTTTAGTGCAATTTTGAGAAGACGCCGGAAGATCAATGCTATAGTGGTATTAAAATATTCAAGATCGTATAGACTCGGGGAAACAACCGAACAAGAACATAATCACGCTATCACTCATCGAAAATGGAAGCCACTGCAAGTCGTTTCGAATTGTTCACGAAGACGTAAACTATCGGAATTTCAATAGCACGCACGTTCTATGCCACTTCATTTGAAAAAAGCTGTTCTTGAATATTGTCCTCTTGCATATTCGGATGACAAAAAATTGGGAATGTTTTCATGAAGGGGTGTGTCCGCCTCGAGACTGGAAGATCGTGGGTTCTAACCCCGGTCGGGTCATAGCTAAGACTTTAAAATTGGGACTCCTCCTTGCTACCCTGTTAGGCACTCCACATGTAAGGGTTAGAAGGACTGCTGGAATGCCCCATTTCAGTATAATGTGGCAGGGAGATCCCGATATGACCATAGCAGTTGAAAGGGATCTAAAGAACAATAGAATACAATACAATCATGAAGGGGTGAACACGGCATAGTATGGTTGTCACTGCCAAGATGGTGAGTCCAGACTAATATTTTCCTAACGTCTACACAACATTGTTTAAACGTTGGGAGATTTTTCGATTTCCATTTGCAACTTTTCACAACGTTGAACAATCGGCATCTGCTCAGATTCGGCAGTTAGACGTTGTTTTCACTTCAATAATCAGGGCTTCTTAGAGATTGGTCTGATGTTGTGAAGCAAAATCGGTGGTAATTTGCGTTATTTGCGTGCCTTTTAATCTTCTTTCTACAGCTTATAACTAGAAGTGATAATTTCCCTTTCCTTTTTCCAATGCTTAATCCCCAGCCTTGGTATTCACAAAAGCTACATAGTTGACTGTACCTCAGAAGCGACATTCAGTTGATCTAGTTTTATTGCGAAAATAATTTTTAGATGGAGTTATTTTATTAAACAGGACAAAATTATCAATTTGCTTTAGAATACTCTGGCTGCTAATTAGCGGTTAATGAAATCAGTTAGCTGTACAGTTAAACTTTGTGAATACGACCACAGATCACAAAAAATCAAATAGTACTCTCAGGTAAACAAACACATCAGAAATCGCTCTTCTGAAGTGATAACTAGGAGGTGAACCTGGTTGGAGGTTTACAAGAGCTAAAGCTATTTTTCAGGGTTATGACTCAGTAGGTGAGATTTTCTCACTTGTAACAAAAGTCTTGGGGATGGGGACTACTCTTTTTTGATGCTAACGGCCGTTAGATGGATTTTCTAACGGCCAGTTTTCTTTAACAAAGCGGTGTGGGCACTTTGTCTCACCCTTCCCTTCAAAGCAAGTCATGTTTAAAATTGTGAAAGACAATTGAAGTGTGGAATGCACACTTAGTTATGTAGTCAAAATATTGTTATGGTATTGAATCAGAGTTGAAAATGAGGGACCTTCGGTATACCGGATACCTCGTTAAATCGAATACATTAGCGTGTTATAGTTCAGTTACGTAGATGAGGTGTTATTACATTTTGAATGTTGGTTTGCCACCTTATTTACTCTACAATATAGGTCTATACAACTCGCTAAACTAAACGACAAATTAGCTGAGCCGTGTCAGTATTATTGTGGTTTATTTGCACATTTTAGATGGTTGATTTGCTGTCTGATTTACTTTGTCGTATTAAATACAACATATGTACAACTCAAAACAAGACCGCAAATTCTCACTCTGTTGACTTCTGTTGGTATTTTCTTTGCATATTTGAGTTAATAATGGATTCAATATTAACATTTAATATTGCAAACCTCTGAGCAGATATATTTTATATCACTTTATTTCATGATTATGTCAGACGTCTACATAATCAGTATGCACAAAATACCTTTAGAAATATTACAAAAGTAAGTAAGGTTACTTTAAACTGTTGCCTTTACAACCCCTACTTATTGCTGAGCATTAATTGTTTTGTTTGTGTACATTATTTTGGAGTTTCACGAAAGATGCAATCCACTGTTTACCCTCCGCATCGGCTTAATTGTTGAGCATTTGTCGAATTGTTGGAGTACATTAGTTCTGAATGTATAGATTCGCTGAGGTTATCTGGCTTACTACATTCGCTCGCTGATGATGCACTTGGAGCGAAAGGCAACCCACCTGGATGGAGTTATTTTTTAGCATTAGTTACTTAGAGATTTGTTTTGCACTATATTGATTGTTGAAGCATGAATGTTTGGAAAATGTTCACTGTGCATTTCATTAAACGAGATCGTCAAGTGTCGGTGCGCAGATGAATAGCAAATCTGTGAAGGAAACAATTTGAACTAAATACATATTAAGTATAATATAGCAAAATAGCTACATATCAAAATTTTAAATTTATGACAAATATTTACGCTATTTTAGACTTATGCTTATGGCCACTCTAATGACAGTTTGGCTTTGTTCATTTATTGTTGTTTGTGTAGCTATATATATATATATATATATATATATATATATATATATATATATATATATATATATATATATATATATATATATATATATATAAAATTCTGATTATATTAATTATTTTGTGAAGAATAGAACATTTTTATTTTGTGTCACTCATTGTCAGTTCGGTTTGATGTTTCGACTGTAGCAGCCTTGGCCTTTCACCTTTTACCTTCTACCATCTCTTCGAGATAGACATTTGGAGTCTTGGTGCAAAACTACCAAAATAGGCCAATGTGCAGTCTTAACTGTTTGGAACAGACTTCCCTCGGTATTTGACACTTTTATCGTATAGTCCGGTTTCCCAGTGATTCTGGTCCCCCGTGATTATGGTCCGTCCGGACCCTCATTCCTAGGAACCACGGTCCCCCCACGGACCACAGTCACTAGTGAATATGGCCCCCCTCTAGTGAACACGGTCCCCCGGGAGACCATAATCCCTTAGGAAAAATGGTCCCCAACTGAATTCAGAAATCTTGCGAATAAAATTATGCTTCTCTTTGCATGAATTCTTCATCTGGCAAAATTTACTAACGAAAATTGTTTTCAAACGCTTACATCATACCAATTAGCGATGCATGAAATTAAAAAACTGTACTTACAAGTGACACTATTCACTCCCAAAACTCATAGCAGATTGAGAAAATTTGTAACTGGTAAATTCCTGATTTAATCCTTTTCGTTACCCCATGAATCCACATGTAAGACTCTGTAACGCAACTTACATGTGGTGTTTGAGATCCATAATATAGGGATTATCAGGCATGAGTAAATCTTGAGTAAATCTATTTAAAACCTAAGGAATCCACACCCAAATTTGCGCTTTATAAGGTGCCCATTTTTTTCAAATTATCATTATTAAGAAAACATAAGCGATGGAGAAAGTGAGGAAAATCAAAGTAAAAAGCGAATTCTTGAACATGCAAGTGGCTCACATATAAAGCTGCTTTGTTGAAAATTAAAGGATATAGCAAGTTAAGAAAATCTACTCAGAACATTTATATCAGTAACCTTGCAGATCATTATGCTCCAGTCGATGCAATATAATATATAGAATGTAAGCATCTGTACAGTGTTTTGTTGTATGTAAATAAATGTGATTGGAATTTGCAATAAAATTTACGAAAGTAACTCTTATTTACTCCTACTTTATTTAAAATCTATAATTTGACAGAGTTCAGGCACCATAAATAACGCACATCCATGATATCAAGGGGGACCGTAATCACTAGAGGGGGACCCTAATCCCTAGTGATCATGGTCCCGGGGGGCCGTAATCACTAGGAGACCGTGTTCACTGTCACACCGGATCGCCTGCATCAACAGTATGGCTGTTGACACGTGGGAGATGCTTGTGCAAATGCTGCTGCAGCTCTTTCGTGTTGTTTTCAGTAATGAAAAATTACTGTATTTGCTTCGGTTTGAACATACAAAGAGACATAAAGGCGAAAAAGAACGGAGTTGCACAACTTCGGATAAAATACTGCATATGTGCGAAATATGATTGCCCTATGGCCAGTATGCCAGGTAATAGTAAAGACAAAATGATGAATCAGTAAAGAAAAAAGAAAGATACAAAACATTAGCCCCGTACAACTTTATTATACTCTTTGCAAGTCTTTAACTTGGCGGGTTTTGTTAACAGGGATTTGTTATGAAAATATTCTGTAAGAACTCCATCGTTGGCGATAGGCTTCGTACAACCTTTTAATTCTTATTCATTGTCTTGTATGCTGTTGAAAATAAACATTTGTTTTAATGATATTTCCAAATGCAGTATTGCCTTAGTGTTATCGGAGATTGAAGTTAACGTAAATGATTTCATTTTAGATAAAAATGGTCCATTAGCATGCCTTGTATGAAAAAGGTTTATTTGTGAAAAGCAATCACAATATAAACATAGGTGTAGCTTTCCTTGAAACGGGTCGATAAATTCACTTTTTAATGTGTAAACTGCTTGGCATATCAATACACACAAAAGGCATTTTGGGTCAAGGATAAATAGACAGAATATTTAAGCTTACACTTGGGGCCATTAAAAATACGATTCTAAATTACTAAGAACTAAGGCTAAGAATAAAAAATAAGAATACTTTAAAAGCCATTACTAAGATTCATTCAAGTTGGCAGTTGGGTCAAAACTAACACAGTTTTGGACATCCTTTATCCCAGTAAATACTATTACGCCGATAAAATGCCCCTTTGAGGTTGTGTCAGTGACCCAGAAAAAGCACATTTTTTTCTGGTTGTAATTTGGTTTTGGTTGATCTCGAGCACAGATCAATGTCTTTGACGGGTTGTTTTTCTCGCTGAACCGCCTTTGCAACATTAAATCTGCTGGTAATTTGGTTGTGATTTAAAGCAACCGTACGCAATGTCTTTACCACCCGTTCAACAGACTTTGATAAAATCGCTGATAAGACGTGACCTTGATTTTCTTTGCCGAAAAGCCAACCTTTTTCGACTGTTAATGCAACATTAAATATATCTAAGAAAATCGATAACTTGTGCAGACGTCGAAAAAACGGCATTACAAAGATGTCTGCGTGACAAAAGAAACTGCAGAAAAAGGTAAACCGTCGGGCCGGAAAAAAGCAGATCTTTTCTGATCTCGACCATATGTATTGAGGTAACTGAGTATATTTTGTTAGCACTGGATTTGGTTTCCAAAACACGTTCTCTTCTCCATGTCTGACTTATCGTTATCCTTCAAATTGTTCAAATAAGATTTGAATTATTTAATATAATTAATAATAATTATAATTAATAATACAGTGAAGACAATTTTCCCCCTGTCTTACTTTCCACTACTCATCATTTTCTGTTCTTAAAAATGTAAAGCTTTTCTCTGTTTTTCTATCAATAGTGTTCCTCCATGTTTTCTTTACTTGCCCTTTTTAATACCTTTTGCTTTCCTTAGTGTAACCTTAGGTTGACGTGTGGGTGAACAAGTTCATGTCAGTTACGTCTCGTGTCAGTAACCTTTGCAGCATGCAAATGCTGCATACTTATAAGCAATCTATTGCCCTTGGCCCAGTTATAAGCGTAGCTGTTTGTTGAGACGCATCACTAAGTTTATAATATAACATGTTAAATGTCCGGCCAAGAATATTTTAGAAGCAAGGTTAAATAGTAACATTGAAAATTTAAAGCTAATTCATAGGATATGAAGATAAACGGAAACCTTTAGAGAGGATATAAAATAGATTACACTGGTAAGAATATTTCTAAGCATTAGATTTCTTATTAAGTTTTGCGTACTTGTTTTGACAACAGAACTTT
Source organism: Protula sp. h YS-2021 (assembly GCA_949752745.1). Classification (NCBI taxonomy): domain Eukaryota; kingdom Metazoa; phylum Annelida; class Polychaeta; order Sabellida; family Serpulidae; genus Protula; species Protula sp. h YS-2021. The sequence continues at coordinate 63,463,614 of OX457030.1, forward strand.
GTTGTCAAATTGTCGCATTATTGTTAAGAGTTACATTATTCTTAAGATAAACTATTATTGGATAATTAAACAGGCAAAAAATATTACATACCTAATACATGGACAAAAAGTCACAGTTGAAATAAAAATATGATTTACACCTCGCCCACTTATGAGCGTTGTAAACGCCATAAATCGCGGTTGATTTTTACCGGGGGAGGGGAAGAACGCCTGTTCGAGATTGTGCAATAGACGCTATACGTTTATGTGTTGAAATTACTTTTTGTTCTGTTCAGTGATTGTGACGTCACGTAATCACAACAGATTTGCCAGTAGGTCAACGTAAAAATACACGCAGCGTTATGCACAGGTCCCCGTTTCCACTGTGTCTGAGAATATTTTAGAAGAAAATGCAGTAACCTGTTATATATTACAAAAGAGCAAAAATATCAGCAGGACTGTATCAAGTTGGGCAAGAATTTGTATCGAATTGTTGTTGTTTACCCTATGCCTCAGAGATTTAGATTTTGGTTTTCATAGAAATTAACAAAGTTTATTACTATTTGAACATAAATTATATTTAAAAGAGTATTGTACAATAACTGATGAAGGAGGACAAACTCTTGTTGGTGGATGCAAATAATATATGTTTTAAGCATTCTTTAATCTGAAGTCACATGCCGCCTTAATAGGGGCAACGCGCTTAACACGGCTTGATTCCGCTTTTAGTTGGCTCTTGTTCAGAGTCCCAATTAAAGCCCCAGCCTCGGTGGCCTAGTGATTAGGGTGTCCGCCTCGAGACTGGAAGATCGTGGGTTCTAACCCCGGTCAGGTCATACCTAAGACTTTAAAATTTCGACTCCTCCTTGCTACCCTGTGAGGCACTCCACATGTAAGGGTTAGAAGGACTGCTGGAATGCCCCATTTCAGTAAAATGTGGCAGGGGGATCCCGATATGACCATAGCAGTTGAAAGGGATCTAAAGAACAATACAATACTGAATTCACTCGGACTACACTAAGGTTTCACTCTTGTCAACCTTCAATTGCCAAGGCTTGCTCTCCATATTAATTGTGAGTTTGACAGATGATTATATTTCAGTGATTTACGGTTATTTAGCCCTTGTACTTCATGAAATTTAATTGTGTATTGTGTTAATTTAAAAGCTATTTTTTGCAGATATTAATTGGCAATGGATGGTTATGATACGCACAATGCTATGTATTCATCAAATAAAGATGGTAAAATAGTGTCGTTTAGCAAACTCATTGTGGGAGGATATGACATTATCAACAATACAGCGCCCCACGTCATGGAAGCATTAGGTGTGTTTAAATTTATTTTTAAGGAATAGAAACAATACAGACATAGTTGATCTAAAGATTTTATGTTTTATTACGCTGTGTTTCATTTTGAACTTTTGTTTGACTTTCATTTGTTTATTCAATGTTAATTTTCACTTTTACATTTATTTTGCCATTAAGATACTTATTTTCAGAGCAAATGCCAACTTTATCCAAAAAAGAGGTTTTCGCTGTAGCTGATTATGGAACTGCCGATGGCGGCACCAGTATGTCTCTTATGCATACAATAATAAGTAAGTTTTGATTATCTTAATTATAATTATGTAAAATTTCTATTTAAATGACTTGTTGTGGGACTTTTAACGCATGTTTGATTTTGGATACAATTTGATTATTATGATAAATAAAGATTCATCTGCTTTTTTGCAACGTAAGACTATTAAGTATAAGATATAAGTCTCATTGTCGAGGAAAATACACGTAATTTTTTTTTTGTGAGTGTGCAGCCTGATCTATGACTTACTCTTCTAGCATTAGAAATGTTGAAATCAATTGAGTAGTGAATAGCTTAATATTTATGTAAGGGTCATTGAAAGAAAAATACGGCGACAATCAAGAAATAATGGTTTTCTATGAAGATCAACCAACCAATGATTACAATTCCCTTTTCCTAAGTCTTTATGGTAAGCATTATGTTTACAACAAACTAAGGAAGTTTATAAGGTTTCTGAAATATTTCAAACATTCTATAAAGTTATCAACTGAGTCAGGAATTTGACATAGTTTCTAAACCTTTTATGGATCTTTCTGAATTTGACAGCTACAGAATAGTCATTGCTTCAATGTTCAAGGAGATTTAAAGCCCAACTGTGCTTGTTTTATGTTTTTGTGCATGAAACGAATATAATTTAAGCTATAATGCCAATTATTTGAATTTAAAAAGTATGCTTTTAGTAAATTAGAATATCAAAGGTATTTATTAAAATGTAGCTGCATTATGTACTACTGTACAATATCAAATGACATTTACATTACTTTATCTCATTTAACAGGACATAGGAAAGACAAGCACAGCTTTCTGCACAGCTTTTCACACGTCTACGTAACAGTTAGTGGATGTAGCTTTTATGAGCAGTGCTTTCCTGACGAATCCATTCATTTGGGACTTTGTTTTTCAGCTGCCCATTGGCTTCGCACTAAGTAAAATATGCCATATATGAAACACAAATGCACACATACACAACACACACACACACACACATATATATATATATATATATATATATATATATATATATATATATATATATATATATATATATATATATATATATATACACCTACCTTGCGACCTGGGGAGACCATGCTTATAAATAATAGATGGGGAGACCAAATGTATATCCCTTCTCTTCGATGTTTTTTCTTTTGTTATCGCATAGATATCTTAAATTAATATTATTGTTATTATCTGTTATGGTTGTTTTGAAAAAAAACACAACAATAACAAGTAAACAAAAATTCGAGGTCTCCTTTATTCGACCAACTTTTTTGCCAGAAACACTCCCATTAAAAGAGACCGTCTCCTTAATTTTGTATATGAGCCCGGTTCTCCAAATGATCATTTTTAGCAGAATCAGTGGACTCGCTAAATCTTTTTTTTTTTTTCATTTTTGTAACTTAATAATTTACTGGCACTTTATACAAGTTTTAGAGGAGAGTTATTCGGAATAAAAACAATTCACAGTTTCGTCTATTTCCGCGAGAGTTGTGGTTACAAACTTCAAGTAATTTTGTTTGTATTGTTTACATCTACCCGCCAGAGACAAAGAATAACTTAAAAGAAAGGAGTTAAACTAAATAACAAAATACTTGAAACTATTACATGCAGCCTGAAGACTACTTGACATATTACTGTCGTGCAGAGTAAGCTCTTATCTTATGTTTTAGCACAAAACCTATATTATCGCCCTCTTGTTTACAGTTATCCATGACAAAACTAGTCCCAGCGGACCCTTTCTATTCTTGAGAACAAGTTCACGTCACAACCTTACATCCACCGATAAGATTTAACACTTTCATCACGTGATCAAAAAGTACCAGTGCTTGCGTGGGGGAAAACGCAATTTCTCGTTGTTTTAATACCAAATAGAACAGTGTATTTTTCTTGTTGTCAGCCAATTGCATACCTTTTGGCCTATTTGTCACATGCCAGGAAGCTAGCTCTTTGAATGATTTTTACCGTTTAGAAAAATGTTATTACTTAGCTTAAATATCGAAGAATTTGTATTGGTATAAAACTGCTATAAACTCCAAATATCGCTCATTATGGCCCAGTTACCCACAAGCCAAATCTCACTTAGGGCGTTGCTAATAAAATTGTGCAAAAGTTCTGCGTTTCGAATAAAAGTAACCGGGTAAAAAATGAAAGAAATGATAGAGAGATTTCACCTCAATGCCAAATTTCTCTTGCACCAAAGAGCAGTCAGGTTTTTAACAACTCCTGTGCTATTTAAAAATGTGTTATAAGTTTTAAATAGTTTCAAGTTTCAATTTCTTTATGTTCCAAGTATAAGCTGTTTTTGCGATATTTCTTCCATATTTTTCTGTTATCTATTTCATTTTTTTGGTTCCCTCGCAGTCGAAAATCAAATTTCTTTCGCAAATTATTCGAAACACCCAAAGTGTGGCTTATTGCATGAAGATGACCTGATCAATCTTCCTAGGACAGAAATGATCACAGTTCCTGTAATAAACCAGTTCGGGCTGTTCCGTATCTTTTCGGTAGAGGTATTGTTTCGGCTGCAAATATTTTTGGGATAAATTATAAAGAAATGATAAGGAAAAAACATCAATTTTCTAATTTTCTTTCAACATGCACGCTTTCAAATTTATGAAGCCATCATATGATCTTTTAAAAGCTATTTTGCATATTAATCAGTCCCTTTAATAACCAGCACGTGAATATGTTGCTGGCAAAATGGAATTTTGTTGATTTTTTCGTGTTTTTTTTCTATCATTATCTTTATATCCTTTCCCACCTGAATTCAGGCGAAACGTAAAAACTTTTCTGAAAAAGTCAAAGTGCGAATTGGCTTATTGTACAGTCATAAGCCAATTCGCAGATTTGGATCTTTCCAGTGGAGGTGTAGTTTTGACTGCAAATGTTGGGAGATAAATTATAAAGAAATGATAAGGGAAAACATCAAAATTCTAATTTTCTTTGAACATGCACAATTTCAAATTTATAAAGCCATCATATAATCTTATGAAAAGTATTTTACATATTATTCAGTCCCTTTAATAACCAACATGAGAGCATGTTGCTGGCAAATGGAATTTTGTTTATTTTTGCCGTTTTTTCTATCAGCTAAATTCAGCCGAAACGCAAAAACTTTTCGGCAAAAGTCAAAAGTTCGAATTGACTTATTGTTGCTGTGGGAGCTAATGGGAGATTTTATATCCTGATCCCAAGAAAACATATTTTTTTCAGTACAAAATTGTTGTTTAACCATAGAAATTGTGCGTTGTATTTATAATTGGGTCATTTGTGTGATGCACTCTTTCTAAATTAACGCCAGTGGCCTGAGTCATGCGCCGAGATCAGCAAAATTGACATCAATGACACGTTCTGGGACTAAGTTAAAACCAATTATCATGGCACCAAATTGCCCGTAATTTCACTGACACAGTTCGGTTATTGCCTGCAGATATTGGCAATAATTTTTGTTTAGGGACAGGCCGTAACCATAACCAACCTGGTATATTCACCCGTAAACCAGTGGCGGTATTCGCGAAAGTGTAAGTTTAAACTTAGAGTCAATCTAAGTGCAAAAATGTAACAGTTAACTTTCCCATTGGCTAAACTTAGCGGTATTCACAAAATGTAAGCTTAAACTTCCATTCAAGTATAAGTTCAAACTTCTGAGTTTACTTCGGACTACACTTAGATTTCTAAGTTCAATCCTACGCGATATTTAAATACCTGGAGTGCTTTGTTTATGAAAGGGTTTTTAGGAGGGAAAGTGTTTCGAGATAGGAGTAATCCGTTGTAAGTTGACAATGACGACGAACTCTCAACTCGATATAGATTTCAAAAGAAGATATTCATTTTTTGTGGAAAATCTCGAAAATTTGGAGTCGGGAACAAGAAGAACCTTTGCCGCCCCGAAACATCTAAAAGTTTTCATCGGCCTTCGATATTTACATTGACAACCAGTTTATACGATTACGATTAGTCGCACTCTTTATGAAAATTTTGCAATATTGACTAAATGTAAGTTGATAAACTTACGTAAGTGAATATGACGTAAGTAAGTAAACTTAAGTAAGTTTAAGCTTGAGATGTAAGTTTAATATCTAAATAAATAAACTCAGATGTTCGTGAATACGGCCACAGATACAAGAGAATGTACCTGTCGTCAACTGCACCTCACGACCGCCACTCCCGAAAAGTTAATTTCATCCCGTATCAAAACATCTATTTTACAAAATAAAACATTTCCTTAAGTGTTTATTCAAACACTTATTAACACAGAATCAAAACAAGGGCGAAGATGAGAATTTTTCTTTGCATGTATGCTTTTTTGGGTTCGACTGCCACAGGTTGCTTGCCTAACATTTTTTATGCAATAAACTGGTAATCTCCGGGCGAAGCACAGCAAGAGAAGTACCGAACTATGCCACAACAGCATGTGAAACTTCTGAAGTACCGAACTATGTCATACCATATTAAACAGTGATGGTTCATTTTTCCGTTTCTGATATTTCCGCGATATAGTACCCCAGCTGACCCCTCAAGGCCACCGGATGTTTACACATGAAACGATATATTAACTTATGAACGTATATCACCTACGGCCGCATTGAAGGCCAGACTTGGAAATCTTAATTTCGAAGTAACTACAATTTGCCATCCTTTTTGGGAGGGGGGAAATGGGGGAGCTTTAATATATTTTCTGCACCCAAGGAACGGGGAAGGGGAGAAGGGAAAAATAAATACAAACAAGCTTTTTTTGGCTTTTCAATCTTTATTGAATAAACATCAAGTTGATGCCATATAGCTTATTTAAATCGTTTTCCGCCCAAGCATCACATACCAAATAACAAATGTACGGGCATATACACAGGAAAACAATGGGAGATCCATCGCGTCATTTTATTTCTCAATCTAAATTTACTTTGAGATTACTACACGACTATTTCTTTGAAGAACTACTAAAATGACAAACTTTATTGTATCAAAATAAATGTATTTTAAAAATCTTTCAAAATCGCGTTTTGTTGTTTTTGTTTTATTTCTATTATTTTTTTTTTTGGTTTTACCAAAGGTTTTAGAAAAGGTTTTTTAATTATTATTTTATAGAGAGCATGCATGAAAATAGTAAATAGGGAGACTTTGGTCTCCCTATTTACTATTTTTATTTATGGTCTCTCTAACTATTTTTTACCTATGGTCTCTCTAAGTGACACCTTTAGTGTCTTTTAACATATACGAAAGGTCCCCTATGTTGGCTTATTCTGTGTGCATATATCATCAAATGTGTGTATATGTTATCAACTTTTTTGTTAGTGTCATTGTAGGTTCAACTCCTGCAGGGTGCACGCATAACGATTTCTTATGCGGAGTTACTGCGCTCTCCGGTGGTGGCACATCAAACTTTAGTAATATAGTAAATAGGGTGACAAATGTGTATCATATATAATAATCAATGATATATAACCCAAAAATACAACTTTGGTAGACCATACTTTGGTCTCCCTATTTACTATCTTTTATCTATAGTCTCTCTAAGTGACACCTTTAGTGTATTTTAGCATAAACAAAAGGTCTTCCTATGTTGGCATATTCTGTGTGCATATATTATCAAATGTGTGTTTATATTATCAACTTTTTTGTTAGTGTCATTGTAGGTTCAACTCCTGCAGGGTGCACGCATAGCGATTTCTTATGCGGAATTACTGCGCTCTCCGGTGGTGGCACATCAGACTTTAGCAATATAGTGATAAAATAAATGCATATCCCACCAACACTCCTCACTCCTCAATAAAACCAGTAAACGTCACTTTTTTGTTACGTTTGAGCCGCTCGATCACTTTCTCAACATATCTTCTAACACTAACTATTGTTTCAGTTCCTGCACCTCCGTCCCAATCATTTGTTTATTTCACTTTGCTGGAGGGTGGCGGGTGGGGTGAGTGTTGCGCTGGTTGCGAGGGCAGCGGATCACAAACTAGCCGTTTCAGTCGTTTGTGTAAAGAACCAAGTATCACGACAACTGTACAACATTTGGTATTTTGTCACTAAGATCACGGCAAAATATGGCAGGGTCTGTAAAATTAAATTTCAGGTCTTTTGAGCGTCCGTGATCAGTTCGCGGTCATACTGTAGAAATCAGATAACGGCAGCTCTGTAGCAATCAGGCACAACGCATGCTTTGTGACGAGGCTGTCGGAGTTGAAGTGGAACAGGTGCAACACTGCGAAGCGAGGTTGTCATAGTGAATGCCATCCTTCCTCTTGTGAATGGGCGAGTGGTGAGCAAGCGCCATTTTCTCGTATTTGTCCTCTGCTCAGCTCTCAACTGGTTCTTCTTTAATAAGGAAGCCCCGATCTGCCCACTATTGATCCGATGCATCCGCATAATCTAGTATTTTAAAAAAGAAGTCAGAAAAGATCTGTTCTGTTCACGCACTCTACTCAGTATTTTGTCACTTCATATACACTCGAAAAAAGCAGCAGTTTGAATGGAGGCTTCTTCCGCACTGGGTACACTGAATTGAAGATGGCCAAGTCTCACTTGTCGCAAACATCGATCTTTCCTGGCGTTTCTAGTCTGGCAATGACGTCATCATCATTTGTTTTCTTGTGCTTAAGGAAGAAGCCACCCCTGAATATACGAAACGAAAAAAATGCCTTGATATGCTCATTTCAATCTCTGAAATATCAATTCATGTACTTCATTATCGTACCGCTTTTAAAGTAATTCTAGAACAAATTGAAGTACAGTACCATACATCTCCATATGCTTCAAAAATAAAATATTACATGACAAGCCGCATCAAGTTCATCTCCTTCGTCACAACTTAAATTCCTATTAGGCATACTGAAACAAAGTTTACGTGTCAATCATTAATTCTAACATTTTGAACACTTTAACCTTGGCTAAGATATAATATTTCATACCTGTTAACAGCATTAGATACTGGCACTGAGGACATGACAACATCTGTTGAGGCTTTCTTGTCACTTGAATTCTGCGGAGTCTGGTTTTTCATTCTTGTAAAACCTCGGGCCGCATATATGCAAGGTTTGACTGAAGTTATCCTGCAAAAATATATCCAATAATCGTTCAATAATTTTCAACATATAAAAATAAAGCGAGTGACAACCTTTTAATTAGTACGAGTACTATTGCTCCTTCGTTTGCGCGGGCCACAGCGTCATATCTTTAACATGTAGGGACCTTAACCAACATCAACAATAACAAATACATGTGCTCTGTAGTTCCAAAATATTATTTTGGAATATTATGAAAACAAGTTGCTGATAGTGCACCGTGAACGTAAATTGGCATGCAGCAACTGAAGTTGGCTTTTAGCCTATCTAGATCAAATTCACTTCTTTTCCTCCTCTCATGTATTCACCCCATCCCGTGGATTTTAAATTGGCTATCCCTAAAAGTATGAAAGTATGAATTGACTTATTCAAAACTATTGTGCTCTATGTTATAACTATCATTATATCATGGAACAAGTAGTAGTACTAGTCAGTCACCAGACTCTATGGCGTCTAAACCGGCCAGGGATTAGTATTTCCATGAATAAAAATTTTACTATCTACAGCCAAAGGAGATTAAAACACCATGGAGCAGAAACTGACACACTTTCAGTCAATGGCAAAGCTCGAACCAGCAACACGGGTTATCTCCTGGCTTTTTCGGCCAAAAAGAACAAAGTATATTGATGTTTTAGTGTTTATCTACCGTTTCAGCACAAGTCTTTTATAGATTTCAGATTTATCTAGAAATACATAGAGTATGACATCTTTGCAATATTAAAGGTGTGTCATCTCACGATGTTATAACACCGCACAAGCGCCAAGGATGCTAGATAACTGAACTTCTAATGTAAATGGTAAATTCCTCAACGTGCTCTGAAGCTGGGCTATGTTCTTGAAATATGCTAGTGGGGAGAATATTACAATCTACTATTGTGGCCGCAATGAAACTATATTTATAGATGTCAGTTCTTACTTGGAGATGCCTAAAAGCATGTTTGTGGGTGTTTCTTGTGTTCCTAGTTGAAGCTGCTAGTTTTGCTGTAGGCATAACTGCTTTGTTGGTGAGGCCTTTTTTGTTTTGTTTTTAAGGGATGGCCGGAAGACTCATGTGTGCTAATTTTGAATTCCGTGGTGGTGAATAATCTAGTGCAGTCGTTTAGCTGAGCTAACTTGAGCGAAAGTCAATCTTCTGCTTTCCACCAATGTCCAGTTTCGAACCAGGGATTTTAGGATAAGCCAATTCGCACTTTGACTTTTGCCGAAAAGATTTTGCGTTTCGGCTGAATTCAGGTGGGTCAGGATATAAAGAAATGATAGAAAAAAAACGGCAAAAATCAACTAAATTCCATTTTGCCAGAAACATCAGAACAAAAGGTCGTCTGAAACATCATGAAAATAACATTAAATCTTTTGTCCGAAACTCATGTTAAACTAATGGACAAAAGTCAAGAAAATTATTGCACTGGTGTAAAGGCATTCTAGAAAGCGATAATTGAGAACACAAGTTACGCAATAACTCTTCAGTACTAATAGACTTTGATTGATTTCACTCTACATCACGTGTAACAAAGTCATGACGTTCTACAAATTCGCCACACTTATCTTCAGGAGACATGCCAACCAAATTGTCTACCGAGGGCTCACTAGACGGATTACTGAAGCATGCTCAAAACCACACCTATCAGATCTAACTTCCATCTTTGACACCAAAACAAAGTCGAAGACAAAGTCAAGTGTTACATCAAAACAAATTCCAAGGCACCATAACCATTTTGCATTACAACGCAAGTAAAAGGAATTGTATACAACATTTCAGTGTTGCTTCATAGGGACACAATTAGTGATTGTAATAGTTTTTATCCTAAACAATCACAACTTTTCCCTTCACATAAACATTTTGGTGTAATATTTTTGTAAAGTAAGTATTCATGAAGAGCAAGACAAAGTTATACCGCACCGCACCAGCAAAAAATATAACCAAACATTATACAAATATAAACTGTAATTTAACATTTTGGATGCAACTTGCAATTAAGAACATGTTGCTTAAGTTATGTAATATTCAACATATCAAATTAATTATTCAGAAAAATCGCCGAATATCTAACGTCCTAAGTGAGTTGACCAAATAATAAAATTTTCGAATGGGGTATTCATGTTTCTATAACACACTTCAAGTTAAAAAAGTAATAAATCTATCACAGATACATGAAAACAACAAGAATTGTTACAACGATAACAATTCAGAAAAATAATTTAACAATACAACAATATTGTCTATGAAACAGAGTCAAAATTAAAAACAGAACCTTTTAATCACGCGCACTTTATGGAAAATTAAATGACTGACATACGTTTCCTTTCAGGCCAATAGAAGAGAGCAATTATTATTTTTTGTAAAATCGGTCTAATTTAAAAAGATAATGAGAAAACTAACGCTCATAGCACCAAATACGATTTAAGACAAATCTTAATCTTTGACGACTATTTGAGACATCCTAAATTCAAAACCAATCCAGAACATAATTCAACAATTATTTTTACACGATCAATATCAAAAAGGTTTAGGGAACGAATTCAAAAAAAAAATATTTGGATGGGCGGGTAGAAATTTTACACTTTAAATAAAGGTATTTTCCAAAATTCAAAACGAGGCGACCGTACGGAATTCCCTTTTGTCACGTGCTAAGGTGGTACTTTCCTAATATGAGCTCCAAGGAGGTTTTTTTGCTATAACAAATTAAACAGAAGCGCTAAAATAACACACGAGCGTTCGCTTTCGTACCGCAAACTGAACGCACGCAACATCTTTCGATTTTTGACGCGACACGGTGTTGAAACGAAAACGCGAAAAAAAAAATCAACGCATATATGACATCATAACGCAAACCTGAAATCATGTGACACATCGATCGTCGTACAAATTAATCACATGATCTCTGACTCCGCCCCTTTTGAAAATGATTGACAGTTAATATGAATAAATTTTATACACGACAGTAAGAAACGTATAAGCCAGGCCTGTACTACAGAGACAGAGGCAGAGTACTCGTTTGAATATAAGCCGGGCTTGTGTTACAGAGAGAGAGAGAGAGAGAGAGAGAGAGAGAGAGAGAGAGAAAACTCGATCAATAACGAAACAGTACAGATCAGCTGACAAGCAGCAAGACCGCTGCCTTGGCCTATACATAGTAAACAAACAGTACACGGTACACGGCAAAGTTTTATCGGTAGAAATAAAACGCTTTGAAAATAGATCTGGATAAAGTTTTATCAAAATAATGAGCATAATGGAAAGCTGAATATACCTTTTAAGATTTGATCAATTTTGAGAGGTTTATTTTAAGTAACAACACGATAAATTTGAGTTGAACACAGGATACTTGAAACATGTTTTAGTACAGTTTTTTAGGTAAGCTTCAACGCAATATGTTTCAAATTTTGGGGCCGTTTTAAACGACTGAATTTGGGGAGATCTCGTAAGATTAACTATTTTAAATTTTCCAAAAAATAAGATGTTTTACGGAGCAGTTTAACGCGTACGCGGGACTGCCGAATATAAACCAGGCCGCAAAAATTGCACACAAAAGAATGGCCTATAACTCAGTGGTCTTGGCTGCACTGTACGTGAGGGAGAGAGCTTTGAAGGCAGCTGGGAGCAATAAACATCAGCTGATTATATTAAACATTAGTACAGTAGCTTTAGCCGAAAATGACCGAAAAATAAAAAATGCAATTTCTGCCATAACATGCGTCCCAGGCTGTGAAACTAGAAAGATTTCGTACACATTTTACCAAACTTTTAACTCGAAAAAAAAAAAACAATAATAAACACCCAGAGCTGAAGGTGACCTGTGGAATTGGGATTAAAGTCCTAAAAAAAAGACAATCTTTTTTGACAACCACATGCTGCCACAGACAGGGTGGGGGTGGGGGGGCTTCCGAAGCTTTAACTATATTTCAAACAAAATTTATCACAAATATCGAACAGTTACACACGGTTTATAAAACATTCGTTCACCAGTAGGGAGGGGAAGGAGATCATTTTTTTTATTGAAACATATTTTATTTAACATTATAACATGCCCCAAGTGACATAACATGCCCGTATAAAGAAATTATGACACCACATCGGAATTTTAAGATCGCTAACAAAATTAACCTGACATTCATGGAAAAATTATACAGAATTCAACTACGTCTTTCACAAAACAACTAGCGTAAGCATGATTACATATACATGTCCACTGGGCATATTGTAAACTTTTAACTCTGCATTTTCACTGAAAACTATTGCAATGTTTGTTATTTACACAACAGCAGGAGTCATTAATTTGACTGGAAATCAATGACAAGTTTTTTTGTTTTGCTTTTTTAAAATCAAAACTCGGTGGTAAAAAGAGAGAAATATTCTGGGAATAAAACAACAATATTTACTGAAAGTAAAGGGTAAATTTTAAACCTGTCATTGACTAATTACGACCTATTTTGACTAATTATGAACCTTTTTGAACACCGCTTTGGATTCAGAGGTTACTAGCACATGAACCCATCTGAACTGCACTAGGCAGTTATTATTTTCACTGCGGTCTTCGAGAGTCTCACGTTGGAATTCAAGGCGCTGAAGTCATGAAAAGAAGCCAAAAGTTCACAGTGTCATTTTACCACAGATGAACTGGCGGAAAAAGTCACTGAAGGAAAATTGCGGAAAGTGGCGGTATGATACATCTGAGGCAAACCTTAGTCGAAGCTCATCAACACCAGAAAGGTTCTGCTTGGTTTGGTGCCATCGACCCCATGGTGCGTCTAACCCCTCAGGGCTCGCTTAATACACATCCTAGAGGCTTGAAACTAGTTGCAAATGAAAGTCCGTGAACAGGTCCTTTATCCACTAAACCAATCACAATGAATTTTTAAGAATTTCTGCTATAAAATTGAGAAATTGACCATAAACTGAACTGCCTAACACTCTGCACAACTGGGCAAAATAGCCCTCAACATTTCACAGATTCCTGACACTTTTTTTTTTCCAAAATGTGACTCTTAAAGTACACATACTGAACTGACACACGGGGCGAGGGCAACAAGAAAAATCTATTGCAATGTGATGGCTACTGTTCTAGAGGGGGGGGGCTGTAATCAACCAAAAAAGTACAAACAATTTATACTCACAAATTAATACGATAACTGGCGTTACTATCCAGCAAAAGTACCCAAGCGTAAGATATATTTCTACCAGAAACCTTCACTTTCATAGACACGCCTAACAAATCCATTTTCCTTGAATCTTTTAGAACCAATTATTCCGCTGATATAGCGACGTTATTTTACCCAGACAGCAGTACACACAGCCTGTCTGAAACCCAGCAACAGAGGTTTGCTAGTGCGTGTTTTACAAACAGGAGTATTTAAGTAACGCAACGCGTATGCCAAACACTGCACACACAGAGTACTGAGGACACAAAAACAAGTATATGAATCAATAGCGCACAGATAGAGGCCTTAGTTGGGTTATGTCAAACATTTCGCCTGTATTAAATTAAATGCGATTTAGATATACAACTTACTGTAGCCTCATTTAAATCTTAGGATTTTCACAATAGTAGTCGTTTGTTTTGACTATAAATCAATGACAAGGTTTCATTTTTTCCCAAAATTTGGCCACCGAAAAGCAACTTATTACATGAACTAAACAGAGTGTTTATAAGGGAGGTTTTTTTGGGATTGGAGGGGGATTCTGTACCTGTCATTGAAAGCCAAAATTCCACTTATTACTTAATTTCAACCGAAATAAACACGCACGCCATCCAGAGGTTGCTAGCACTTGGATGAAATTCTATTTTTCTTTCAATATATGGATTTTGGGTTCGGATGTTTTTTTAATTGGTTTGCTGGATATATTTGCTTCTAATACTTAACTTAATATTCGGTTCACGATCAGGTACAAGCAACTATTCAGTGTATGCCTACAGACACACAGATGTCAAGTACTTGCAGACACTCTCTCGACCCATGTAAAGTTCTAGCTACCTCTTACCACTAAGTAACACTGCAAGTATTCTCAGCCTATGCTTACATGAACGCTTATATTTTGGAAGTCAGATCACGCACGCAATTTTCACATTCAAATCACAGGTTTTGTATCTCCATGTTTACACTCAGACTCTTCACGCTCGTTGTAGTGCACATCCAATGATAAAATAGTGCAAAATGTTTCAAGCGATACGTTACTAGAGCATATAAAAAGAATTAGATCCCATCGCATTTCTGCTAAAACACAAAAATTATAGAAAAGAGGTGGCAAATAAGTATCCATATATTGCTACATATTATATCCAACATCAAAACATAAATTCATACGCCCAAACTTTTTTTTATTCGAAACAGTCAGAAATTTGCACTTCCGCAACTTCTTCCGCAACATATGTGTTTCGACTGTTTGCGACGCCGCCGCAGGCCATTCAACAAGTGAGATACAAAGCATACCTAAAATTCCCGAGAATTTTCTTTATTCTTATATATATATATATATACTTTAAACTGCAATACCATACTATAGCATTACATTTAAGAAAAAAATATTGTGCAACTATATCTACTTATTCTCCGTATGTAGGTTTATTAATACAATGGTCTCCCAATGAAAAATTATGACATTAAAACTGTGATATTAAAAGTAGCCTACAGAGTTATGTTTACTAAAATCATGTATATAGCAATGGGTCTAGGACAATTTTTACTATTTTGAGTAAATCAATAAATAAGATAAGTTAATAAATTAGTTGTAGCTACTAGGTTTTAATTAAGGGGAAATGGGCTGTACTGTGATAATAACACAAGGTGGTACTAATCTTTTGTTGTTTTTTTTTTCAAAATAAAACGTGACAATGTTGAAAGGACAAGTACACGCCTCCAATTAAAAGATAAAGGGGCAATAACTTGTTAGAAAAGAGAGAAAAAAATACAAATAAAAAAATAAGACCAAAAACTGAATTGGGGAAATAGGCCTAACAGGGAATTGTTCTACGAAGGGAATTGTTCTGAGGAAGAGGAAATTGCCGGGGAGAATTGACTGGGGGAATTGTCTGGGTTGCATTGTCCTGTTCCCTTTAGCAATATATTAAAACTTAATACTGCTAGTACAAGTGCTAAAAATTAAATTCTCGGATTTTTTTTATTCGAAACAGTCAGAAATTTGCACTTCCGCAACTTCTTCCGCAACATATGTGTTTCGACTGTTTGCGACGCCGTCGCAGGCCATTCAATAAGTGAGATACAAAGCATACCTAAAATTCCCGAGAATTTTCTTTATTCTTATATATATATATACTTTAAACTGCAATACCATACTATAGCATTACATTTAAGAAAAAAGTATTGTGCAACTATATCTACTTATTCTCCGTATGTAGGTTTTTTAATACAATGGTCTCCCAATGAAAAATTATGACATTAAAACTGTGATATTAAAAGTAGCCTACAGAGTTATGTTTACTAAAATCATGTATATAGCAATGGATCTAGGACAATTTTTACTATTTTGAGTAAATCAATAAATAAGATAAGTTTATAAATTAGTTGTAGCTACTAGGTTTTAATTAAGGGGAAATGGGCTGTACTGTGATAATAACACAAGGTGGTACTAATCTTTTGTTTGTTTTTTTTTCAAAATAAAACGTGACAATGTTGAAAGGACAAGTACACGCCTCCAATTAAAAGATAAAGGGGCAATAACTTGTTAGAAAAGAGAGAAAAAAATACAAATAAAAAAATAAGACCAAAAACTGAATTGGGGAAATAGGCCTAACAGGGAATTGTTCTACGAAGGGAATTGTTCTGAGGAAGGGGAAATTGCCGGGGAGAATTGACTGGGGGAATTGTCTGGGTTGCATTGTCCTGTTCCCTTTAGCAATATATTAAAACTTAATACTGCTAGTACAAGTGCTAAAAATTAAATTCTCGGATTTTTTTTATTCGAAACAGTCAGAAATTTGCACTTCCGCAACTTCTTCCGCAACATATGTGTTTCGACTGTTTGCGACGCCGTCGCAGGCCATTCAATAAGTGAGATACAAAGCATACCTAAAATTCCCGAGAATTTTCTTTATTCTTATATATATATATATACTTTAAACTGCAATACCATACTATAGCATTACATTTAAGAAAAAAATATTGTGCAACTATATCTACTTATTCTCCGTATGTAGGTTTTTTAATACAATGGTCTCCCAATGAAAAATTATGACATTAAAACTATGATATTAAAAGTAGCCTACAGAGTTATGTTTACTAAAATCATGTATATAGCAATGGATCTAGGACAATTTTTACTATTTTGAGTAAATCAATAAATAAGATAAGTTAATAAATTAGTTGTAGCTACTAGGTTTTAATTAAGGGGAAATGGGCTGTACTGTGATAATAACACAAGGTGGTACTCATCTCTTGTTTTTTTTCCAAAATAAAACGCGACATTGTTGAAAGGACAATTACACGGCCTCCAATTAAAAGATAAAAAGGCAATAATTTATTTTGAAAAGAGAGAAGTAATACAAATAAAAGTAAGAATAAGAAAAATAAAAATGAATTGGGGGAATAGACATAGGGGGAATTATCCTACGAAGGGAATTGTTCGGGAGCATTGTCTTTATTTTATATATTTTAGATATATTTATTTTAAACTGCAATACCATACTATTATATTTCATTTAAGAAAGAAATATTGTTCAACTCTATCCACTTGGTCTCCGCATGTCTTGTTTTTAATACCATGGTCTCCCTATGAAAAATTAGCATTTAACTTAGCTTATATTTAGATGGCTGCTAAAGGGAGTATAAGGCATGGATATACAAAAAAATGATCGAACACATATTTACAATGCATACAAGCCTGTCGCCTAAAGGTAAAACCTAGTAGCAAAATTTGTTACTGTTTTGAGTAAATTAAAATCAATAAATAAGGTAAGTTTATAGATTAGTTGTAGCTACTAGGTTTTAAGTAATAAGTATTAAGAATTTTTTGCTTATTTCTCTGTGGTGGAAAAGTGGTCGGTTGCAAAGTGATCAGTTGCAAAACGATCTACACCTATTTCTCATCGTTAACATTTTTTCAACGATTCATAGTGCAATCGTGAATTTATATTTAAAAGATGATATTTCAATACACCTCTACCCTGTTGGCATATTCAAGTGTAGTTTCATAGCCGCCGTTTGCAACCTATTCAGCGGTAGCAGACCTAAATAGATACACACGCGTTCTATTTCAGGCCCAAAGTTGTGGAAAGAACGAAATCATCGCGAGAGACGCCAAGGTCTGAGGGCGCAGAGACGGCGGCAATGCTTGACAAGGAACAACGTCAAGCTACCTCATCGCAACATGAGGGTGCCGAAGATATGTCATGAGTACGGGATGACACGACGAGCGTGTATTGTGCGACCATCAGGAGTTATCAGTGCCGGGACCTTGTGTTATTCTACCCAATGGCACATTATGACAATTTAGCTCACAGTGACATCATACTATGACATGAGCACGTGGTTGTTGTTAAGTCACAGTGAGATCACAGTGAGGTCAAATTGTTGACTGGGCGCAAGACATCATATATTTAGTGATTAAATATACTGGGTGCTATCCGTCCGATGTCGAATTGATCAAGCCACTACCATTTTTGAGAGTGTTAATAAAAGAGAAGTGAAATATGATGTACTGTTTTTATTTGTGTTTCAACCATTTTTCAACCATGAAGCAATGACACATTGGTTGTTACTTATCTTTAACCCCAAACCATCAAATACAGGCACATAGGCAATAAATATTAAGAACAAAAATACATATATAAAGTGATACATAAAATCTCCCTATCTCCGAAAAAATATCATCACAAGAGGTATTATTATACGGATAGCCCATGGGCTGGGTGCTTCTATGGGATTCGAGCAAACGTACAATTCCCTTTTTCCGTGAATTTCCTTCGTAATCTTTTAGTCCTTTAGAGCGCGCTTGAGATTTTGGGCCATTCCTTTAGTGCGTGCGCAAAAATTTGTTACTCTTTTATCCCCTCTCCCCCTATGTATGTCAAAAATTGAGCCTTCATTATAGAGTTTAACAATAGCGTACTCACACGGATAGACATGCTCCCCTCTCTTTTTGCGCACGTGCAAAATGGATGTTCACTTTCCGATGTCGTTATTTATTCTGGGGTGTTATGTTAGTGCTTCTTGTTATTGAAAGTAACAAAAGTTTAAAATGTATGAAATGAATCAATATAAATCTATACACTGTTGCTGCGATTGAGATATGCCATACTCATTCATGGTACATAAGGAGAATTTACATAATTATTTGTGGGGCCGTACATTTGGAAGGAACAATGTCACAATCGTTCACAAACAAAGCATTGCGTATGTCTTTACTTACAAATGTTTTTATCCAAAGAATATAAATGAGGTCTACCTATTTTCTTTTTTCAAGCATGGTCTACCTAAGTCTGGTATTGGAGATCTACAAATAAATGAAACGTTAAACTACGCTATCACAGTCGATAAGTATACTCAAAATTCTTATTTGAGAATAGTAGGGGTGTGCCGGTTTCAGCGAAATCCGAGCAAAATTTCTCTGTTGGTTGATAACCGAAAACCGAATTCCAAAATTTCGGTTCTGTTCCGTTGTTTTTTTTTTAAATTCAATACTGTACTCAAATAAAATGTGAAGAAGGAATTATGTGGTCGTTGGAACGTTGCCAAAAAAGGGGTAACACTGCAATGAAGTGACATCCTGCTGCCTACGTAGTTGCGTAGCGACGATATACTTAAGGGCCCGCAAACTTGAAAGACTGGGTACTTTTAAGACAAGTGTTCCATCACCCCTCAACTTCATCATCTAGGTTAACCTGCTGTTTCTTTGATAATAGTACCTCAAGATTTTTATTTATGTTGATGTGCACTGTCTTTCTTTCGTTGGTCACTTTAGCTCGTATCTTTTTGTACTGTTCATCTTGGGGTAAGTGTTCGATAATCTTTGTGGATTTCATGCCGAGGAATTCTATAATCTTCGCCTTGCCTGAAAGGAAAGAAATGGACATTTAAAATTTAACCAATTGACACCGTAATGGACAGATGTGTATATAAATATTTTA
The DNA here is from genome assembly GCA_949752745.1 of Protula sp. h YS-2021. Taxonomy (NCBI): domain Eukaryota; kingdom Metazoa; phylum Annelida; class Polychaeta; order Sabellida; family Serpulidae; genus Protula; species Protula sp. h YS-2021. The sequence goes on from OX457030.1 coordinate 63,483,313, forward strand.
GAATAACTAAACCGCCCAGGTCAATTTTCCTATACCTTATAAATTACAAGCTATAACAATTTCTAAGAACAGATCACCCTGAAAAGTCCTTCAAACTATTTATACTTTTAATATTCATAATTTTGTTTGGTTAAATGAGTGAGATACATACTAGGATAAGGCCCTTCACTGCAATAGTATCTTCTGCAGACCACTTGACAGCAGATCAAGTACCTAAAAGGGAAACACAATGTGTGACTACATAAAAATAAAACAACATACCAGTATATTTATAATATATCATAGTGATAATATCATCTTTTTAGCCAATCTAGACAATCATACCCCAGATTGTTGTGAATATTTAGTACGTACGCAAAAATGTGTCAATTTCCGATCCCCAGTGCGTACGCTTTGGACCATACCCCCTGCCAACTGTTCGCACGTACGCTTAGTAAAATGCAATATTCATATGCATATTGAAAATTCTCTTAAAAGGGTAGAAATAATTAGAGTACAATAAAAGTAAGATGCAAATTGTCCTTTCAAAAACTGAAAGCTCTTCAATTTTTATGGAATACAGAATGTACCCTCTTTCATGAAATATTGAACTTGATGTTTGTCCTACTGTTAATCCCTATATTGAACCAATTAAATTAATGAAACCAATCAACAGTAAAGTAAATATACCCGTCTATACGCAACTGTAAACGACGACCAATTTCTGAATAACATTATTCAGTTTACCTGCATATTTCCGGTAGACTTTTCTTTAGCAGCAAGAAGCTGAAAATTATGAAGAAGAATAAACGATCATTTTGTTTAAATTAATATTTTAAGATAACAATTTTTAAATCTTATCTTACCTCCTCATCGAAGTTAACATCATTTAGGTCTACCAAAATTCTGGGTCACACTAACACTTATAAATTAGTAAATAACGTCTCTCAAAGTGGCACGTTCTATATCTCTTATGAATGTATGTACATATTTTGTATGTACGAAGAATAAAGAGGGACCTCTGATTGGCAGCTCTCCCACCCCTAGCTTAATTTATAGGCCAAAAAATCTCATAAAACTTTTGAAGATAAAAGATAAAGTACAGATATTTCATAAATAATAAATAACGCACCATACGCTGAGCACGAGCCATTTCGTCCGACTTCTCCTGGAACTACAAAATAGTAATACTTCATACCAGATACGTACAATGACAGTGCTTTTATTATATGCCTAAGGGGCCATACATTTAGGACGGATTTAAGGAGGGGGTGTCTAGACCAGTGCGGGTGCTAATGTTCAAATCCATAATAACGTAACTTTTGGTGTACAGGGGAAAGGGGGTGAAAATTTTTCAAATCTTTTGTGTACATCCTAACTGGATGGCTACGAAAACATATTTCTTGTTTCAACTAATAGCTATATTATTTTGTCACAAAAGTAACAGTCATCACAACATACAACAAGCTGATTTTGATATACAAAGAAGTCCAAAGTATCTTCAATCATGTTTTTTTTTCGCTGAGTTTTTTTTTTGTTGTTGCAAATTACAAAAATCCATTTTTAGAAGCTACGTAAACAATTTTCAACAACTGTTTTTTTAACAATGGAACTGTAGTACAGTCTTACAGACGAAGTCTTAACTTGCGAGATCTTGCAACAGAAAAGATTTTAAATAAAAAACACATACATGTTAAGAAACAGAAAATCCCCTGAATAGCATATTTGTTTGTGTTAGTGCAATAAATTTTAGGTTTTAAAAACCAAGTCTTATTTTCCTTAATTATAGGGCTACCTTTCAAAATGAGTGATACCGCACGCAAAATCTCTTGTTTACCCATCCTAAAGCTTTCAGAAAATCTACTTCGCAGAAAAACAAAATTCCTTTCTTATCGCCACAGACATAAGTTTGAATTTCAAGGTCAAAACACTGGCAAAAGGATAAGGTAGCCTTAAAATTTTTTTCTTCATTAATATACATGATGTAGCGTACTTTAGGATGAGTACTCATGTTCTAAAACAAAAATTAAAATAGCATGTTCAATATCAGTCATTTGATAATGAAGGAGGACAGAAAATCGATGAGAAATATATACCAGCGTCTTGATTGCTTGATTGACTGATTAGTTTAACTACACTAGCACCACATTAAGGTAATATTGTGTCAGCTCTGTAACAATAGGGTAACTCATTCCATATGTTCTTTCGATAACTTATGTGTCTGCTTAATATAACTTGATGTTCGCCGGAATGACACTTGGAGCACACTTGTGTTATTGTGTTGCTGGGTTGTGTGGTATTGTGGTTTGAAGATAATAGAATGTATGTTTATCGGTGACCGAACTGTTGTTATGATACCTATTTGTCGCGTATCGTACTGCCCTCCTGCACTGACTCTAATTTGAAGATGTGGCACTCTAGGTGGGGATCCCACACCTGACAAGCGACTTCTTTAAGTCTTTAGAAATTCCATCACCTAGATGGGTTGTTGAATCGGCTGTCTAAATTACTGTGTTTTTCAATGAATATTTATTTAGTTTTGGATACCGCTTTTTTAAATAGTGCGCACAAAATAATTGTCCGGATTGAATTCCATTAGCCAATAGTTCTCCCAAAAATTCAAGGCTTCTAAGTCTTGCTGTACAATTAGATGGCCACGTTCATCTCTGATCTCACAAAAACGGACACAGTCGTCAGCAAACAAGCGGACTGATGGCTGGGCTCGAAGTGGGAGGTCATTAATGAAAATGACAAAAGGGGTGGGGCTTAGTATGGTGTTTTGTTGGACACCACAAAGCACGGATACACAAATCACTGTCTTTGCGACACGTGCGTCACTATTTTGGATGAAACCTTTGATGCAAGGCAAATTATGATTGTCACTTTGCATAAATCGGAGGCTAGCATTCGGCCCTGCGAACACAAAAAATGAGCATAAAAGAGCAATGGAGAGCACAATCAGATCGTCCCGTGGCCTAACTGGCAAATTGTGTGAAAGGGAACAAACCTCGAGAAAAGTGCTTGCTGAAGGAAGACAGCTATGGAAAAAATGGTTAATATAATAACGCAGTTACTCTCGGACAAGAGAATTTTGCTTCAGTCCAGGCAGTTCGAAAAGTAGATAATGAGCAGCAATTTGATTTGGGCCGTGATATTGATAGTCTTTTGGATGTGTAGTATCCAATCGTTTCACAATTGCACAGCAACAATCAATATCAACATAAACAGAAATTAATGCTCGACTCGTAAGGTCAGGGAGACTCCGTAATAGTGGTACATTTTGTGTGCGACCTTTTCTGTTTTGTCAACATTCAACAGAAAGTTTACAGATATTGTTATTAGTCGTTCTAGGAAGTTTGGAGTCTCTCGTTTGAACCCCGGTCTCAGTACTTAAGACTTAAAACGTTTGTTTCAAATGCAAATTGGATAAAAATGTGCTGATGTTTTTATTGACAATATTAACATCGTAAAAGCCCCAATCTGAGAGGTCACGGCACCTAAAGTAACGGCAAGAGAATGAAAAAGTGATTCTCCACAGCGACATTGACATGGTTTATTTCCAATAAAGCGACAACGTCATATCTTTAAGTTTGTGTAGAGAGGGGAATGGCATGTAAAGAGTAGAAACAACAAGGTAAAGTTCACCGCCTCGTAATCCTGAAAGGCAAATTTCAGTATTCCGTTTCTTGGTTGAACGAGAACAATCCAATAATGATCGATATGAAGCTTCTAACAGACCTCAAGAACCCATTGTGATAAAACAAAGAGAATATGACAAAAATTTTGTTGAAAAGATACAAAGATAATACTAAGAGAGACCTAATATGAAAATAAGTAAACACGGGACCAAATGTTCATCGGTTATTTTTGCTCGTATATAACCCTAACATACGACTTTGGGAGACCATACTCAGAATATGCCAACATAGATAAACCTTTCGTATATCTTAAAATACACTGAAGTTAACAGCTAGAGAGACCATACATGAAAAAAGGGTAGATGGGGAGACGAAATGTGCATCATATACATTCACTCATATATAAATAACCCTAAAACACGACTTTGGGAGACCATAAACAGAATATGCCAACATAGGTAGAGCTTTTTTATATCTGAAGCAGGGCTTGAAATTAATTCTTCTGGGAGGTAGCAAATAGTCGTATATCTCTCTGTCAGAGCTACGAAGCATTTCATTGTTCCACTAACAGGGGTCAACTTCATATGCTCTGAGGCACGAATCCTACATACCAATCCCTACTATTCAAACAGTTACAGATAGTTCATGCCCATACACCCTTTTGTAAAACAGGCACAATTTTTAGTGAGTTGTATATCTTTTGTTTGCTCATAAAAGTGTAAAAAAGTTAGCTTCCACATCAACCTGCGAAATGTTTGTTTACATTCTGGCGTGACCCAGGTCAAGTGACCAAATATTTAAATGAAGGGGTTGTGGGTTTTTGTAAAATATATACTAAAATAGTTGATAGATGCAGAATTACGTATAAAATTAGTTTGTACACCCATAATATTTGACTTTGGTTTACCCCAACATCCGCCACCGTATATATGCACAAGATATCAGTACCTGGCCGTATGGACGTGCAGAACACGCATGTTCCTCCACTTTAAACCTTTTCAATGCACCTGGTTATTAATTATGATTAATAATGATTTAAACTCTCGTATTGATCTTACATTTAAATGCTTACAATGGTAAGCTAAGAAAAAGCACACATTTATTTCGGTGGCACCGTTATCGTGAAACTACTCGCACACGTACACTTTACCGTAAAACAACCTGCTACTGTTTCCATTTCACTTCACTTCCACACTTCACAGAAACCAAAGAAAAAATAATAAGCCCGCACTTCAGCGTATATTTCACTATGTATTTACTGAAATCACTAGCTCACTCAAAAAAAAAACAACCATAACGCGGGTGGGGGGAGGGGTGGTGTTTACGACTGGCTTTACGGTCAAAATCTAGTTACCTTTGATCAACAGGCGGTAACTTTTGATTTTTTTTTGTTACTGGAATCAACCCAGCACTGCATGAACACAGCTTTACACATTGCCTGAGGATAGACGCAGCTTCCAATCGGCCGTCCCTTAAAACCACAGGTTTCACGAATTGATTTTACTTAGCAACGCCTCTTGTATATCAGCCCATTGCTTCTCCCAACTGGTTTAACTAACTGAAATAATTCTAGCTTACATTAAAAAATAACAATAACGAGGGGGAGGGGTTAACACTGACCCTCAGGTCAACATTTAATTAAATTTGATCAACAGGCAGTAACCTCTGAATGTTTTTTAAGATGGGGATACGGTCACTTGCCGCTTTAGTTTAATGCAAAAAAAAAACAATTTACCGGACTAAACAACACCTAACGCACCACCAAAGCACCTGTCTTGTTTTTTCATAAAAAAGGCGACCTAATATATCTACCCTACACTGGGATACACCTTTGCTGTGAATCGACACCTAAACACACTGACTGAAGGGAAACGCAGCTCTCACTTAATAACCGACAATGGAAACTGCAGGCTTCTCGAATGGATTTTATTTAAAACAACAGTCCTTCACTTTGCAATGCTCTTGCTTCTCACACATTGATCGATTATCAGCACAGGGCCGTGTTTACACTATATTGCTAAATAGGTCACTGGCCGTATGGACGTGCAGAGTACGTATGTTCCTCCACTGCAAACTTTTTCAATGCACCTGGTTATTAATTATGATTAATAATGATTTAAACTCTCACATTGATCTCACTTTTAAATCCTAACAATGGTAAACTAAGGAAAAGCACACAGTTATCGTGAAACTACTCGCTCACGTACACTTTACCGTAAAACAACCTGCTACTGTTTCCGTTTCACTTCACTTCCAAACTTCACAAAAACCAAAGAAAAAATAATAATAATACCGCCACACTTCAGCGTATATTTCACTATGTATTCACTGAAATCACTAACTCACCCCCCCCCCCCAAAAAAAAACTGATAACGCGGTGGGACGGGAGTTTACGACTGACTTTACGGTCAAAATCTAGTTACCTTTGATCAACAGGCGGTAACTTTTGATTTTTTTCTTTTTTTTTGTTACTGGAATCAACCCAGCAACCCTTCCAATCGGCCGTCCCTTAGAACCACAGGATTCATGAATTGATTTTACTTGGCAACGCCTCTTGTATATCAGCCCATTGCTTCACCCAATTCATTTAAATAACTGAAATAATTCTAGCTTACATTAAAAAATAACAAGGGGAGAGGGGTTAACACTGACCCTCAGGTTAAAATTTAATTAAATTTGATCAACAGGCAGTAACCTCTGAATGTTTTTTAGAAGGAGATACGGCCACTTGCCGCTTTAGTTTAATGCAAAAAAAAAAAACAATTTACCGGACTAAACAACACCTAACGCACCACCAAAGCAACTGTCTTGTTTTTTTATAAAACAAGGCGACCTAACATATCTGCCCTATACTGGGATACACCTTTGCTGTGAATCGACACCTAAACACACTGACTGAAGGGAAACGCAGCTCTCATTTAATAACCGTCACTGAAAGCCACAGGCTTCTCGAATCGATTTTTTTAAACAACAGGCCTTCACTTTGCAATGCTCTTGCTTCTTACACATTGATCGATTATCAGCACAGGGCCGTGTTTACACTATATTGCTAAATAGGTCATTGCCAGCTTTGCGGTCTGCTTTAAAACAGCGCACATAAACCGCAGCAAAAAACCACTCACATTCAACTGTTTTCGTGTGTTTCTGAGGGGGGAAGCTAACTTTTCTGAGGGGGGAGGGGGGGGGAAAGAGGAGGGTAAATCAGGGGAAAGGTAGGGAGTGACAAGGAGACACTAATTAAATCACTTTCCCCAACAGATATCATAGAGATATATCTCACAATATATAAGATATCACAGATTTATCTCAAAATTTATGCCAAAAAATGAAGAGCTGACTTGGAGCTAGGTACATGCAGTGACAGGTTTTTCACTAGCATGACAACTCAATGTCTGAAAAAGTCAAAATTCTACATCAAAATAAGCCAAATCACACTTAGGCGTTCCCATTAAAATGCGCAAAAATTCTGCGTTTCGAATAAAATAATTCTGTAGTAACAAGCCGTATGCTATTTTAAAAAATTATTAAATATTTTCTGTTCTGTGCGAAGTAAAATGTCGTGATTTACGAAAATACGAGGTCGATATATTTTTTCGGGCAGGATTTTCGAGCTGTAACTCGCCACTTTATTTTATCCTCGAGAAATGCAAATATTAAGTGCAAACTGTAAGACTATCAACTCGCTTTTCAAAATGACTGCTAAGAGCTATAAGCCAATTCGCACTTTGACTTCTGCTTTTCGGCTGAATTCAGTTGGGATAAGGATATAAAGAAATGATAGATAAAAACAGCAAAAATCAACAAAATTCCATTTTGCCAGAAATATATTCTCACATTGGTTATTAAAGGGGCTGAAAAATGTGTAAAATGTTTTTTAAAAGATCATGTGATGGCTTTATAAATTTGAAAGTGTGCATGTTGAAAGAAAATTAGAATTTTGATGTTTTCCCTTATCATTTTTTTATAATTTATCCCACAAATTGCAGTCGAAACAACACCTTAACCGGAAAGACCCGAAAGTGCGAATTGGCTTATAAGGATTACTTATGACAACAAACCCGACTTTATATGTGTGTACTAACAGTTTACTTATAGCAGCTCAAGATTTTGCATTCTGGGACCAGTAGCAGGTGTCGGGAGGTTCGGCAAAAAATATTATTTTCGGGATAATTGTTGTTTTCGGGAGGTGGCGACACTACAGGCAGAGGCGGATTTAACCTAAGTTACTGTATCATTTCTTTCATTTTTTGCCCGATTCCCTCGCAGTCGAAATTCAAAATTCAAATTTTATTCGAAACGTTCAAAGTGCTAAGCCAGTAGAGATAGAACATAGATACTTCCTGATTATGATGAGGAAATGATGTTGATCAACCAGTAAGCCAATTCGCACTTTGACTTTTGCCGAAAAGTTTTTGCGTTTCGACTTCATTCAGTTGAGATAAGGAGATAAGGAAATGATACAAAAAAACGACCCGAAGGTGCGAATTGGCTTATTTGCTGTCACGTCGTATCCACTTTCTAGAAAATGCAACATCCAATATATTTCCTAATATACCACATATCCAGAGTTTATTCAAGTCAAGAGGATCACTATTGACATTGATTGTCACTACAACTTGTTCTTAATGGTATAACTTATACTTACTGAAACATGCAATAAAATAAAATAAAAATGACGTCTCGAGAGATCTTTCGCGCATGCGCCTTCAAATTGTTTTTGTTTTGATATTGTGTTTTTGTTTTGATTTTAGACAAATCAAATCGAAGCACGTGTTATTTTTCAGGAAGGTTGAATTTACGGGCCAAGAATTAAAAAAAGGACTTTTTTTGTCTATCCTTCATGAAACTTTGCCATATGATAGAGTAGACTTCCCTAAATATGGGGAAAATTTTAGTTTGCCCATATACAGCCGATTTCGTTCAAAAATGACAATTACAAATGGTCTCCCTGAGTGGTATTTGATATGGTTGTGAAATATACAAGGAGTAGACTTTAGGGCGACTTTTCGAATTTGTCTTTCAGTCATAATTTTTCATTTTGGTCATGTCTTATACACATTATGCTTAAGTTTAGTGTCTGTCTTAAAAATCTAAGAAGAATTGGCTACTTCTGAGTTTTCTAGAGGCCTTATAAATAAGGAGACCCGGTTCTGGTCTCCGAATTTTTTCGGTCTCTCTAAACCTTATAAATCAGCACGTGAGGTCTCCTCAAGCATTAAGGTATATATATATATGTATATATATATATATATAAATATATATATATATATATATATATATATATATATATATATATATATATATATATATATATATATATATATATATATATATATATATATATATATATATGTGTGTGTGTGTGTGTGTGTGTTACAAATCAAATCTTTCGCAGGTTTATATTAAACCCTCTGTCTATATTATTTTAACCAACGACTTAAATTTCGATTAAAATATCTCATATTTAAAACTTTAGACTTTAGTATCAATCATGATGCATGAATTGTGATATGGATCGTTATGTATAAATTGTGTTATACGGATCAATTTGCATCAACTTTGATACATGGATCGTGACGTAATGGAAGTGATGTATGGATCATGTTGTATGAATCATAATAGATTGCTACATGAAGAATATTACTGTTATACAATGTCTATATATATATATATATATATATATATATATATATATATATATATATATATATATATATATATATATATATATTTGTTTTGGGGGGGTTTAAGTATTGTCATATTTAGTATGCCAGCATAATGAATTTTAATGATGCTTGGTTCGATAGAAAACATATATTAGATACACATGTCACTCAGTAGTTTCATCGCTTTATCAAATGTTATTTTTTGTTCAATCGTATAGTGCACACTGAAACACTATTCCAAATGATATGTTTAGCTATGTTTTATATTACTGTGCCAATTTCAGACCTTGCCTGTTGAAAGAAGTTCTCTTTCACATGCATTCAAAAGACAAACAAGAAATCGAGTGCTATGAGAGCGAGGCAAAGAAAAACTGGGAAATGTTTTTACTAAACAGAGCGAAAGAACTAAAACCAGGTTAGATATCTGAGCCCTATTACCTTCCCCACCCAGCACCCACACATCCCTCCCCTCCGCCTCTACTGGTCTGTGTGTGCTTTATTTAGTGCTTTGGCAAAGACCGCTGACTAGCACTCATAGATCTCTTCAGTTGATTTTTATCAGTTGCATATTTATAAAAAAATAACAAGCTGTTCGATCTATGTAAATACTTTAGAAATTCAGTTTGAATAAAACATTTTGTGAGATAGAATTCAGTGTAAGTTCATATAGTTATGATACCCTCATACTTTTTATACTTATCTATAAAAACAAGCGACAACATTTCACGCTGGATTATGTAAGTCTAAGAGTGACAAAAATTAAGTTGATATATAAATCAATTTTAATGTGCATACTGTTTTTCTCTATGTTTTCTTTGTCTTAGATGGGCGTATGGTTATCGCATTCCCTGGTATTTTGAGCAATGGATGTTACTCGTATGGTAGCAACAAGCACTATAATTGTCTGTTTACAGAACTGACAAATGTGTGGATAATATTTGCTGAAAAGAAAATCATAAGCAAGGTTAAGAAGATTTTGTTTTCACTGAAAGCAAATTAGTATACCGTAAATTAATATGAAATTATTCCTCCGTCTAGTTTTGAAAAAATATTTTTTTTTTATGATATATTTACATTCAGGAGGAATATGCAAGAGCTACATTCAACTTCTATTTCCAACGAGAAGATGAAGTAAAGGCTCCCTTTCTTGACAAGAACTCAGAAGTGCATAAATCTGGCTTGAATCTTGTGTCAGTAACACCTCAGTTATCCCCGTGTCGCCTTCATGCCGAATTCGTACACTCATACAGAGAAGGAGGTATGCATATTTTGACAATTTTTTATTTATTTTACCATAATATGGCATTCCTACCCATAGAAGGGCAGCTTTGAGCGTAAATAGTCATTACATGCGCTAATAAATTATATTCATAAATATTGATTCATTCTTAGTTAGTACAATCAACTATTACTGATGACGTCATCATTTCTTAATAGAATGCAGTAATTTTTACTAATATTAAGTTGTTTGTACTGAACACACTGTCCAAAATGAAAAAAGAATGTACAATGAACGTTCTCTAAGTAGTAACCCTTAATTTAAATGAAACTACAAATGTTTCTAATTAGGTAATGAACATTTTTTTTCTCATATCAATGCATTTGTTCGAGGTTAAATGGGGAAGTAGCGCTGAAAAATGCAACTCTTACAATGATTTAGTGTTTGAAAACTATCTAAAATTTAAGTGAAACCTGCCTTCAGACAAACCTGTGGATACTTGTCTAATTTAGAAAAAATATGTCCCTTCTATTTTCCCATTGGATTCTATATAATAAGAACCCTGATAATTCAGATACGTCCATATTCCGGACATCAGACTCAATTTTTGGACCCAATTGCAGGTCTTACTGTATGAATAACCCTTGTTATCCTAGGTAATGTTAATAAGAATATGCCTCAACAAATATGACTGCTTCTGTTTTTGAACTGTTTCATTTCATAATCCTTGTGAAGTCCACAGTTTTATGTGTGTAAGTGTGCGGTATTGTTCATTCAAATCGCCAGAGTATTTAAATGAATATTATTATAATCGAATTGAAAATATAAACGAAATGGGATACACAACTGTCTGAATCTGGTTTAAGTGCTTGTTAGGAAATTATGTGATATTGTACCTTTGCTTTCCCTTGGTTTAAGTGCTTACTAGGAAATTAGGTGGTATGGTACCTTTGCTTTCCCTTTACCTTTCGAATATCAGTTATCGTCTCTCCCATAAATTCATCGATTTTAGCTATGGGGTGGATAGGTGTGTTGGTGGCTGTTGCCATCAGAAAATATGTTTTCTACTTTTTTCATGCATAACCTATTGGACATTCAATTCAAATAAATTTGAAGTTGCTCCCATATCGGAATAATTATCCATTTTCAATCCATATTGACCAGGTATGACTCAAACAATTGATCATTCAGTTAATTAATCTTAAAAATTAAGCTTTTTCAGTCCCTACGCTGTCCCTATAAACCAGATTTTATTGTTTTATTATATGTTCTATATTCACTAACACCTGTTAGAAACGTATTCCGACTCGATCAGAAATAACCATCATTATTCAGTATTAGCCAGATCTCTTAACAAATTAAATATATATATATTTATTTCAATAATGGGTATCTAACTGAATCCTATATATAGCTTCATTAGTTAAGGATATATCTGTCAAAGATCACGTTAAATATTAGATATCAAAGCCATTGGATGCGATTCCTAAACGGCATTGTATAATTTTAATGTTGTTAAAAGATCTCTAAAATGAATAACATCTATCTAATTAGATACCAGATACAACTACATCAGTTAAAGATATGTCTCGCATTAAGGTTTGTCTTTTATATGCGATTCTTAAACGCCGTTTTGTCGGGAATGATGCTTATTTGATCGAAACGTTATGTTGGCCTTTGAGACGCCATGTCAAAAGCCATGTTTGCAGATTGAAATCTTTATGAAGCCGTTGCAAAGTCACTGAGTTAACAGTATTTAGCCAACGTGTAAAGCAGCACCCTTTTGCACTCTCAAATTTGACTAGCAGCGAAGCTCGTAAAAGAACTTTATAACGGCGTCGTAGTAACGTTTCAAAATGTCGGAATCAAAGGAAAATATCTATTTACAAACATCAGGATTCTTAGTCAGTCATAATGTGGAAAGAATATATTAACAAGATACTTTACCTTACTGTGATATTTTACTATATGGTTACTACACATTGACCCTCCGTTACAGTTGTCAAAAGGATTAAATAACAATATCTTAACCTTTTGACTCCGCATATATATTGTTGCGAGTTTACAACTGCGTTTGGATCGGTTTGAAAACAACTGAAATAGTGTCTTTAATTAAAGGCATTTCTCTTCATACTAACCACGTATGATGTTGAAAACAGAAGACATGAAAATTTATCAGAAAGAATTCATACAAATTTGAGGTAAAAATGATAGTAATAACGACAATAATTTCTAACTACAATAATAATTAACAACAGGGTCTTTAATTGTAAACATATTCTGGTTTGTGAAACATAATTCATAACACACTCGATCGATTAGATACCACCAATCAACCCATTGTGATGGCTTATCTATAGCAAAAATTCTTGCAACACTAACCTAAATACGCGCTACGGATTTTATGGACACACATAAAGAAAATAATAATTTATTACGATAATGATAATTAATAACAGGTTATTTGATTTGATTATAACAGATTCTGAATTGGCACGACAGTACGCAAAAAAGTTGGTGCTGACAATGAGAGCTTGGAGTTACTCGACGTTCATGGGAGCCTTCAATGACGAACGCAGCGAGGACGAGAAGAATAACATAGTCGAAGAGATTTACCTGCAATTAGAGGATGAAATTATTAAGTGTCCAACACGTTATGCCCAAGATTATGCACATTACATAATCCACATCCAGAAAGATGTAGCTAAAATGCATGCAATATTGTGCAACTAAGAGAAATATCTGTTAAATATATAAAACAATCCCTTTAAGATTCGACTCATATAGAGCCTTAAAATGTCACGCTACATCTTACTGTCTTCAAATTCGTTGCATCATTGTAGCAATGCAATCTAGTAACATGTATCTATACGCATTATGCATACATATTCATTCAGATGTTCAACAATGTATATATATATATATATATATATATATATATATATATATATATATATATATATATATATATATATATATATATATGTTACGGCAATTTGTGTATTCACGCAATTCTTCCTACGTTTTTCAGACGGACACTAACTTAAGTATAATATGTATAAAACATAACCAAAGTAAAAAAATTATGGCTGAATGACAAATTCGTAAAGTCGCCCTAAAGTCGACCCCTTGTACATTTCACCACCATATCAAATACCACTGAGGGGGACCATTTGTTATTGTTCTTTTTGGACAAAATCGGCTGTATATAGGCAAGCTAAATTTTACCCATATTTAGTGAAGGCTACTCTATCATATGACAAAGTTTTATGAAAGATAGACGAAAAAAGTCCTTTTTTAAATTCTTGGCCCGTAAATTCAATCTTCCTGAAAAACAACACGTGCTTCGATTTGATATGTCGAAAATCAAAACAAAAACACAACATCAGAACAAAAACATTTGATGGCGCATGCGCGAAAAATCTGTCGAGACGCCATTTGTATTGCATTTTGCCGCGTGTTTTTGAAATCTGGGAAAAAATTTTAAGTTTCAGTTATTATAAGTTATACTATTAAGACAAGTTGTAGTGACAATCAATGGTCAATAGTGGTACACTTATTTTGAATAAACTCTGGCTATTTTGGATATTAGTCAATATGTTGGATAGTACATTTTCTGGAAAGTGGATACAACTGTGACAACAAATTGGTTGATCAACATTATTTGCTTATCACAATCAGTAAGTATCTATGTTCTAACTTTACTGGTTTTAGTATAGATAAATAAGCCAAATCACACTTTGAGCTTTTCGAATAAAATGCGCAAGAATTTTGAATTTCGACTGCGACTGAATCGGGCAAAAAATGAAAGAAATGATACAGTAACTTAGGTTAAATCCACCTGTGCCTGTAGTGTCGGCCACCTCCAGAAAACAACAATTATCCCGAAAATGATATTTTTTGCCGAAACTCATGGCACCTGCTGCTGGTTCTCGAATGCAATATACTGAGCTGCTATAAGTAAACTGTTAGTATACACATATGAAGTCGTTTTCGTGCTCACATGTAATCCTTATAAGCAAATTTACACTTTCGGGTCTTTCCGGTGGAGGTGTTGTTTCTACTGCAAATTTTTTGGGATAAATTATAAAGAAATGATAAAGAAAAACACCAAAATTCTAATTTTCTTTCAACATGCACACTTTAAAAATTTTAAAGCCATCATATGCTTTTTTAAAACTATTTTATATATTATTCAGTGCCTTTATTAACCAACATGTGAATATGTTTCTAGCAAAATGGAATTTCGTTGATTTTTGCGTTTTTGCTGCTGTTTGTTTTTATCCCTATCCCAAATGAATTCAGCAAAAAAAAATTTCGGCAAAAGTGAAAGTGCGAATTGGTTTATAGCTCTCAGCTGTCCTTTTGAAAAGCGAGTTGATAGTCTTACATTTTGCACTTAAAATTTATATTTCGGGATGATAGAATAAAGTGGTCAGTTACAGCTCGAAAATCCTGCCCGAAAAAAATTATATCGACCTTGCATTTTTATAAATCAAGACATTTTATTTCGCGCAGAACAGAAAATATATGAAAATCCTGTATTTGCTACATACAAAAGCATTACCTGATCGCGTCCAAAACACGAGAGTTATTGCGCAATAAACCACTGAAAAAGGCTAGACAGTCCTCGGTTACTGGCAGAAAAATATAGAAGAATTATAAAAAAAAACATAAAAGAAACTAAACTTGAAACATTTGCTAAAACCTTTGATAATTTTTTAAATAGCATGCGGGTTTTTAAGAACCCAACTGCTCTTTGGTGCAAAAGAAATATGACATTTAGGCGAAATCTCTCTATCATTTCTTTCATTTTTTATCCGTTTTTCTTATTTGAAACGCAGAATTTTTGCGCATTTTTATCGGGAACGCCTAAAGTGTGATTTGGCTAATTTTTACGTAGAATTTTGACGTTAAGCAAGTTAACCGAGCCCGCTTTGAGGCATCTCTGTGGCTACGTTGTGCGAGATTTAACGACCCATAAGTATTTATTGGCATTTGCTAAAGACTCTCAAAGTTCAACAGTAATGATATACAACTTCTGTGTTACGCTTTCTTTAAAAGAAAAAAATACGGAAATAACCACAGATCTCCCGCAATAATTGACATTTGTTTGTATACAGGGAGCATACTTTATTACGTGAAAAAGTAACAACACTTTATGCAATTATCCACCGAAACCTTTTAAATTGATATTTCAAAAATAATCTAAAAATAAAAAGTCAAATATTGTGAGTGTACAAATAAATTTATACGCAATTCTGCATCTATCAACTATTATAGTATATATTTTACAAATAAACTATAACCCCTTTATTTAAATTTTTATCACTTGACTTTGGTCACTTGACATTTAAAGGCCAGAATGTAAACAAACATTTAACAAGTGGTTGCGGAAGCTAACTTTTCTGCACTTTTATGAACAAATAAAAGATATACAGCTCACTAAAATTGTGCCTGTTTTATAAATAGGGTGTATAGGGCATGAACGTTCTGTAAATGTTTGAATAGCAGGAACTGGTATGCATTATTCGTGCCTCAGAACATATGAAGTTGACCCATATTCGTGGAGCAATGGAAGTCTTCGTAGCTCTAACGGAGATCTATACGATATTATACAGGTCAGAACTGACTCGGAGCTACGCATGTACCCAAGTGCCGCCACATTCCGTAATCAGTATTAAACTCGCGTTTATGTTACGTAAGAGGGCAGAGTACCTGTCACCGCCGGTACCTTTGGGAGCAACTTGTTGCGAATTCGATAGCTTCCAGTTGACGTTAGGAGGGATCAAAGTGTTTTCATGAACGCCATATCTTGGAGTAGGAACCGATTTTCTTGACATCTCTTCATCGGGGATTGTAACGTCAAACAGCCCACTTTCTCTCCGCCCGTTTCACATAAATATTAAAAACTATGGAAGGACTTCAGAGACTTTGCTTTAAAAGGAAAATGTAGTGATGAAATACGCGCTTTTCATGCTAATAAGTAAAAACAATGACTAATCAAGATAAACATAGGGTTCCCCTAGTTTCGTGCATAGTCTCTGAGGTTTCATATATTATATAACAATATTTTACAAGACTTGAACAGGTCGCAAGGATAGATTATGGATGTACATTTGGTCTCCCTACTTACCGTTTATTAGGCTCCAACCCTTCGGATTGGGGCCTAAAGGTTTGGGGAGTCCATCCGTCCGTCTCTCCGTCATTCTGTCACCATTTCTTTGTACGCGCCACATCTCTTGTCCTATCTGTCATAGAGTCTTGATTTTGAACTCATTTGAAAACGCTTGACCTGTAGATGTGCCTTTTCGATTTGGTCAACCGAAAACGGTCAAATTGACGAAAATGTCCAAAAACGGGGTTTTAAAGGAAAACGTTTGTACGCGTCACATCTCCAAATATATTGGTCCTAGAGTCTTGATTTTTGGCTAATTGTGAAGCTGTAGATTGCTTTTTGGTGCTTTTAGTCAGATTCGGTCAGCCAGAAGTGGTCAAAATTGTGTTTTACAAATACCCTCTTGTCATGCACGGTCGCTCTAAGTGTTACCTTTGGTGCCACGTAGCATATAAAAAAGGTCTCCCTATGTTGACATATTCTGTTTATGGTCTCCCAAAGTCGTATTTTAGGGTTATACATATGAGTGATTATTTATGATGCACATTTTTCATCCCTATTTGCCCTTTTTCATGTATGGTCTCTCTAAATGTTAACTTCAGTGTCTTTTAAGATGTGCGAAAGGTCTCTCTATGTTGGCATATTCTAAGTATTGTCTCCTAAAGTCTTATTTTAGGGTTATATACGAGTAAAAATAACCGATGCACATTTGGTGTCTCTGTTTACTTATTTATTCCCATAGGTGGGGAATATATGCGATCTACCGTGTGTCGGTCTGTCAGTCTGTCGGTCTATCATCAACAGTTTGTGAACACGACAAAAAATACAGATTGGTATTGTAAATGGGCCATATTTGTCCAAGGAAAGTGCACCAACTGGAATTAGAAAATTTCAGCTCTTCATTGACTATTGCTTACACGATATCTCAAGAACAACTGCAGAGATTTTAATGAAACTTGGTATGTAGTTTCTATGGGCAATAGCAAGGGTCGGTATTATAAATCGATTAGGTTGGTCCTAGGAAAATGAACCAAATGTACTTTGAAATTTACCAAATCCTGGAAATTATTCAGCAGCGGGATGATTTTTTAACACGATATCTCAAGAACAAGAGCAGGGATTTTAATGAAACTTGGTACGTAGCTTCTATGGAAACAAATACAAATGGGCCAGGTTTTTTCAAGGAAAATGCATCAACTGAACTTTCAGCTCTTGATTGACTATTGATGGCCGTGTTTAACTGATGGGGGACCTGTGGGGCATATGTAGTCTATGCACACTGCTCTAGTTTTCATATTAGGTCTCTCTTGGTGTATTTTTGTATTTTTGCAACAAGTTCTGGGTTCTTGAGGTTTGTTAGATTGTTCTTGTTCAGCCAAGAAACGGAATACTGAAATTTGCCTATCAGGGTTACGAGGCGGTGAACTTTGCCTTGATGTTTCTACTCTTTCCATGCTATGCACCTCTCTACATAAACTTAAAGATATGACGTTGTCGTTTATTTAAAATAAACCATGTCGATGTCGCTGCGGAGAATCACTTTTCGTTCTCTTGCCTTGGCTTTGGGTGTCGTGACCTCTCATATTTGGACCTTCTCGATGTCAACATTGTCAACAAAAATTCAGCACATTTTTATCCAATTTACATTTGAAACAAACATATTAAGTGTTAAATACTGCGACTGTGATTCAAACAAGAGCGCCCAAACTGCCCAGAAAGAAAAAAATAACATTATCCGTAAACTCTCTGTTGAAGGTTAACATAAAAGCAAAATGCGCACACAAAATGCACCACTATTACGGAGTCTCCCTGGCTTTACTAGTCGAGGATTAATTTCTGTTTATGTTCATATTGATTGTTACGGTGCAGTTGTGAAACTGATTTGATACTAGACAAGTAGTCGCGAACAAATCTAAGAAATCCCCCCCACAAGACTATCAATATCAAGGCCAAAATGCAAAATCAAATTGTTGCTCATCATCTACTTCTGGAACTGCTTGGACTGAAGCAGCCGAGAGTAACCGCGTAGTTATTTTAACCATTTTCCGATATCTGTCTTCCGACAGCAAATACTTTTTCGCGGTTTGCAATTTTTCATTTTCACGGGAGTTGCCATTTAGGCTACGGGACGATGTGATTTTGCTCTACATCGCACTTTTTTGCTTATTTTTGTGTTGCGCAGGACCGAATGCTAGCCTCCGATTTATTCAAAGTGACACTCATAATTTGTCTTGTATCTTGCAACTTTTCATCTAAAAAGTAACGAAGGTGTCGCGAAGACAGTGATTTGTGTATTCGTGCCTTCTGGTGTCGCACAAATACCGTACTAGGCCCCACCCTTTTTCACATTTTCAGTAATGACCTCCCACTTCGAGTCCAGTCATCAGTCCGCTTGTTTTCCGACGACTGTGTCCTTTTTCGTACAATTAGGGGTAAAAGTGGGCATCTACTTTTATAGCAAGACCTAGAAGCCTTGAATTCTAGGGAGAACGATTGGCTATTGGAATTCAATCCGAACAAATGCTTTGTGCTCAATATTAAAAAAGCGATATCCAAAACTAAATAAATATTCATTGAAAAACACAGTACTTTAGATGGTCCATTCAACATCTCGGAGATAGAATTTCTAAGGGCTTAAAGTGGCCGCTTGTCAGGTGTGGGACTCCCACCTAGAGTGCGACATCTCCAAATTAGGGGCAGTGCGGCGGAGGGCAGTACGATACGAGACAATTAGGTATCATAGCAACAGTTCGGTCACCGATATGCTCAACGAACTTGAGTTGTACTCCCTGCAGCAATACAGATGTAAATCTTGTCTCACAATGCTTTATAAGATATCAAATAACCTCACAGACATATCCCATTCTGATTACTTGATTCCCTCTGCCTTAACACATCACGGCAATGCCACACACTTCATAAGACCCTTTTCATCTACAAATTATCAAATATTTTCGCTTTTCCCGAAAACCATAGGGCAATGGAATTCACTACCAGCTAGTGAAAAAACTGTCATCAAACATAGAATCTTTTCAGCCGGGGTGATGAGTTGTCCATCCCCGAGCTTCCGAAATATTAAAAAACATCTCAAGTTTTTAGTTTGCACCCGCGCATTTTAGTGAAATTGTTCTTTTGAGTTTTTTGTTGGTTAAACGTTTTTGCACGCAGCCACGCACACCGAAAAATAATCGTGTTTTTGACGGAATTCCGTATATATATAGAAGAAGAAGAAGAAGAAGATGAAGAATAAGAAGAACAAGAACAAGAAGAGATGATAATGATGATGATGATAATGACGATGATGATGATGATGACGATGATGATGATGATGATGATGATGATGATGATGATGATGGTGATGATGATGATGATGATGATGGTGATGATGATGATGATGATGATGATGATGATGATGATGATGATGATGATGATGATGATGATGATGATGATGATGATGATGATGATGATGATGATGAAGAAGATTATGATGATGATCTATGGTACGTGCCGATAACCAGAGAAATATGAGACATCATATTTCCTATCACATTGTGGGACAGGTATTTTGGTCCGTTCCATGTCCTGTCATTGTATACTGGCTTTGGCTTTTAGACCATCACTTTCTGGATCTAACTTGTTGGTGTATTTCTCAAAAGCAGAAACAGGATCCTTCTGATCACCTGTCTTTCTGTGATTTTTCAGTTCCTCGTCTCCCACTTGATAATGAAACGTCTTCTTCCAGTGTCGCTTTCAGTAACAAAATTGTCTATTGTTAATTTACCCAAATTTCAGATTAACAGATGCAGATTAACAGCAAGATTTTTAAAAAATATAAATAAACGCTTCACGCTGAAGACCAATGGGGTGCTCGGTGTTGGAAACATCTGAGCTGTACAACTTTCGTAAATCTTCTCCATCAATATCTGGGTGGCGATCGGTCCCTCCTTCTGCTATTTCTTGAAACGGGTGATCTAAATCGAGCGGCAAAAAGATTAACTACTTTTCGTTAAAAACATGAATGTCGGATCGGCTACAGATTGAGGCGAGGCTACTAGCATGCAATTGTTCAGAAAGAATTCAGTAGGCAGCAATGGATCAAATCTACCGGTTTGTGATTAGTTCTCATTTTTACTTCCCTCATTTGTAAACAAACCTGAAACAAACATGAAACTCTTGGATTGAAGTAAATTCAGGGTCCAACACATATCATATCTAAATAATCGTCGTTTCTGTGGAGTTGGCAAGTCAGGTTCGCGTAGGGTTTTGGTCGTAAAGCTTTAGAGTGTGACTTGCAGTCTAGCACAAAAAGCGTGCTGTTCTACGCTGGACTTTCTCCAAGCGCTGAATGTCCTTTTGTACTTATGCGTCCCAAACTATACATCCGTATTCAAGTATAGACTGCACTAATGATGTTGGTATGCTGTTTTCCAGTAGTATTGTGGCAAGAATCGCAGAAAATTTCTGTGAAATATTCCTAATGACGCACTCGCTTTACCCACCGTTTGCGATATATGCTTCACCATTTGAGACCCTGGGATATCTGCAACCCAATATATAGGTTGTCATACACGACTTCCGACACTGTTAAACTGTATATGACTATTGAGTGTATATATTTAGTCAATTCGCGTATTGACTGACGCCCCGAGACAGCTCACGAATTGCCTAAAAATTTCGGTGAATTCATGGATTGACTGAATTCACGTTTTGACTGTAACATATATGCATGTAAGGTTTTATCTTGGGGGATATATGCATTACGTCGCACTTTTGGCGTTAAGACGCATACCCCAGGTCAAGGCCCACTGTTCAAGTACTGTTAAGTCCTTTTGCACAATAGTTGTTCTTATTTCGAATTCGTCTATATAGTAAGCAGTCGTCTGGAAATAAGCGAACCTGGGATAATACGCTTTCTAGTAAGTCATTATATGAAGTGGTTCCAACTTTCAAGACTGTGCCCAAAATTTCTCATCAGATCATGGATGGTTGTAAGAAGTTGAGTCTCGCAAGAGTATCTCGATCGAATATATTGTTTTTATCGAAGTGATTTAGCAGGTTTCTGCAGATAATATGCGCCAAAAGTTTGCTTGTGACGGATATTAAAGATTCTAGCCCATAGTTTTCTTGGAGGTGCTTGTCGCATGGCCTTCGTTACGTCAGTAATTTCTCAGCGTTCTTCAAAGATTAAAGAGTCTTCTCTCACGTCAATGCACGGAATCAAGGTGTTACAACCGGGCATCTATTTGTTAGCCAATTCGTCGCTGCTCGTGAGTTAAAATATGTTTTAATACTTGCTTTTTCACCACTCTTTATAGATTGTTAAAAAAAATGCCAGCCTGTGAGATAGGGAGGCCGAGCAGTTCTTGAGTACTGCATTTGGTGTTATTTCGAGATGATTAAATGGCATGGCGGTCTAGAGGTGTACATAAGTATTCTGCCCGAAAAAAGTATTTGCCGAATATTTCAAAATCAAGACAAAGTCATAAGTTTGGTGTATAAATATAAATCCATCGTGATAAACACAGACGAATAAAATGTGTATATATTACATGGGAAATCCCATGATGGGTTTGCCCAGGAAAACCAATGCGTATTACACGTCGACGGGAGAAATTTCCCACGTATATTCACATGTGTACTATTCTTGGAGATTCAATAAAACAGCCGTAATAAACAATAAGAAGTCTTCTGCTAATTTATTACTGACCTTCATTCTCGTTTTCTTTAATCCCTTTCATAAATTTAAATCCGTCCTTATTTCAGATTATGTAGTTAATAACTTCTATAAATGCATCACGCCAGGTTCTTTGTGCGAAGTAGAAGATTGCAAAACCAATAATTTGAAGCATTGCCCGGCTACTTGGCGAGATAAAATAAAAAACACTAGTGTTATATACGAGACACTCCTATTTATTTTTACGGGAAAACAGTTGAAGTCACACCCCCGTACATAACACTTGTCTGTTATTGTAAGCATAATAAGAAACATAATAAGAATATGTTAAATACCGTTGCCTTTGCTTGATTAAATTGCTCTCAATATAACTCTTAATGTGATTTTCAGTTATTGTCTTTTTATAACACTGTGAAAAGCACTTATGTTATACTTACCACATATTTATGTCTTTAGCTCATTCAGTAGCTCGGCTGAGGATTATCACAATAATACACGCATTTATTGGCTCATACTGAGAATTTTGTGTGAATATTACGGATTAATTGCGCATATCGGCACATAATATTTTCAGAAAAATTTTATTTTTTGGTGCGTTTCCACTGTGGACACTCATAACACTCATAGCGATTGCTCATTTTCTCGATTGCTATGGCGTATGTTTCACCGCATATACTACGATCACACGAATATGACGTGTGAACTTTTCCTTAACGAAATCTAGCAATGCTTTGTAAGGTGACTGAAAAGAATCACAAGATACGCATACCTGTGGCTCGTGTGAAATGCAACATGAATTTTTAGATCTTTATAAAGGATTCAGGATGTGTTATAAGCGATATGGACATGGGGACGTTTTTAAGGTAACATATAAATACTTCGAAGAAAACATTGAGGTATAATATCAAGTATCTTAATTTTATTTCTACAAAATCGCTATATCTGTTTTAACGCGAAATTTAGAATTGAGAGTATGGATTGTTACGAGATGGGCATCTGTACTTACGACACCTTTCTTGCTGTTTTTTTCACACAAGGCTTTCCGGTTTCGCACACATACAATCTATTAGAGAGTATTGGGCAGTGAGCACACAGTCACGTGAGGTCTCGATTTGTTTGTATTTCGTCACGGTAATGGTTATTGTAGAAAAGGTGAGCACTGTAAGAATAGTAAAGTTGGCTATAAAATATTGCAACAGCGATGGGTTTATCATGAACATTGATTACGAGACATTTGTTCATGTTTCAAATGCAGTGGAGGATTTAGTATAGGCAATGATATCTACCAGATAACCCAAGGTGGGGAACCTCTGACGGACGGACGATCGGATGAACGCACCTTTTTATTGCCACTGTTTAGATGGTGATTTGAAATAAATAACAATTATTGGGTTTGTACAACTCCTTTGATGACTGCACGCTATTAGGAAATAGTCATTGTTTCGACTTCCATTGCCAAACTATTTGCTATACATAGGAAAAATTCTTATGCAAGGTCAAAATGTTGACACTTTAACACTCAACTAAAATCCGACATGAACAAATGAGTGAAGTAATAACCACAAGCGGAAAGATGGAGAGGAATAGAAAGAGAGAAGGAGAAAGCGAGAGAGAGAGACAGAGAGAGAGGGGGAATGAGAGGAAGAAACAATAAAGAAAGAAAGAAAGAAAGAAAGAAAGAAAGAAAGAAGGAAAGAAAGAAAGAAAGAAAGAAAGAAGAAAGAAAGAAAGAGAGAGAGAGTGAGTGAGAGAGAGAGAGAGAGAGAGAGAGAGAGAGAGAGAGAGAGAGCGAGAGAGAGAGAGAGAGAGGAGGAGGAGGAGATGCAAATGTTTCCTGAGAACCCTTCGTTGATCCCACTTTAGATCACAGACTTTAGAGTGCACAATGAGGTGAAAATTGTTACAGAACGAAATAATTGTCGAAAATGCAGAAAGGGAGAGAGGCAGAGAGAGAGAGAGAGAGAGAGAGAGAGAGAGAGAGAGAGAGAGAGAGAGAGAGAGAGAGAGAGAGAGAGAGAGAGGAAGCAAAAAAGAAATAAAGAAAGAAAGACAGAAAGAAAGAAAGAGGGAGAAAGTTATGGAAAGACAGACAGGAGCTAAAGTTTTCACAAGTTTACTTGCATTTGTATCTGAGACGGAAAATGCCAAATATCTCTGCTTCTGTCCATAGCAATCAGCTGGTCTTTTTGAATTTGTTTTTAAAAACGAATCAATCAGGCTTCATTTGAAATAAAGCGACATATCAGGAGTTCCATAGATTTTCCAAACTCTATTTCTTTTACTTCATAGCAAACAACAAACAAGGAAACCAATTGACTTCATTAATGAGGTTTATAAACATATCAAGAGAAACTGGAAAAGTAAGTTTCAGGTATTTATTAATTGTCAATTAATTTATTTATTTCATTTTAACATTTAAATGTCTTATACCACTTCCTTAGAAAATCAAAATTTATTACACATGCAAATAAATTCATTGAAAGAATCGGGCAATTCAGTCAAATAAAATTATCAAACAATCATTTTTGTTTTTAATTAAACTGAAAATGCTTAGTAAGTAAAATTGCTGATTTTTTTTTACGTTAGACAAGGGAGAAGACTGGGCGGGTGGTGGTTAAAATAACTAAAAAGCCCAGCAGTCTTCACTACTGTGTATAAAAATGAGATCGCATCAAGCTGTTTTGTGATGTATATAATCATATTTATGAAAAGCGGTTAAAAACGCATTTGTGTTGCCTTTTTTGACCAGAAGTCTCTATTTTATGAGAGCTACAAGTGATGTTCTAGTTTTCTAACAATGCCTGTTAAGAACATCCTCGAGATTGATGACAGGAACTTTGACATCTAAAATTAACAAGTGACTTGTGATATTATTGGTATATGCATAAAACAACCGTCTGTGTATGCAGGGTAGCTGCGGTATGGATAGGCGTCTGCACGGACTCATCTATACTGTTATTCCTAGGCACTTCGCGTTCATTCGCAATTTGCCCGAAGAAGAAAGGTCTCTTATAAAAACGCTATGCATCAGTTAAATCTCTTAATGTATTCGTTACGTTCACAAATACGTCATCGTCAATCATTAATACAAACTTTACAAACATTAATACTGCAATACTTTTTTACCCACTGTACCATTCCGATTGTTTTCAAGGTTAGGTTAAAATACGAATCCGTGATGTTCAAAACAATGATGTCATGCTTTTTGCAGACGCGACGGGCGTCGTAGAGTGCTTTAAATCCCCTCGAAGTAGATATACCCATGACAAAGAACAAACGTACTCGAGCATCCTGCTTGTACGGTTTTT
The DNA here is from genome assembly GCA_949752745.1 of Protula sp. h YS-2021. Lineage (NCBI taxonomy): Eukaryota > Metazoa > Annelida > Polychaeta > Sabellida > Serpulidae > Protula > Protula sp. h YS-2021. Next base: position 63,508,915 of record OX457030.1, read on the forward strand.
CGTTTTCATTCACTAATAATTCAAATTCGTCACTTTTTGTCACTGTTTTTATGTATCGGTAATGTGATAGATTTCGAATTTGTTGACTGATTGATTTCTTGCTTGCTTAATTCTATCCAACTTCTTACAGCAGTGGATGTATAGGTTATGTTATTCACTTTAGCTAAGGACTTGTTTAGATATGTTGTATGATCCTTTTCATAACGAGAACTATACGTAGCATTTTTAGAGAATATTATTCAGTAAAACAGTCGGAATAACCAATAAGGAGGCAACTGCTATTTTATTATTGACCTTCAGTATCGTTGCTTTTCCTCTTTTATCCCGTTCGTAAATTTTGGTTCGTCACTATTTGTGACTATCGACCTAAGCATCTTCTATAAATTCGCTACACCATATCCTCTGCGCTAAGTAGAAGGTTGGAAAATCAATGATTTTAAGAATTTTAAGACTATTTGGTTGGATAAAGTAAAAACAACACCAGTGTACTGTTTTTATTGCTTAATTTCAATATGTTTCCAAATGTCAAATTCATTTATAGTCTTTTTAGCATACTGTCATCGGTACATATATTATATTTTTGATACAGTGGTGTCTTTAGCTTATTCGGCTGCTCAGCTGCTCATGTTTAATCGCAGTACTCCTCGCAGTTTTTGGCTGACATTGACAAGGTATATATTCTGACACAAGGGCTTACTTGTGCATATGTACAGATTATCTGGTCACTTTTACAGCCCATTATTTCTCTATTGTATACAATAATAACACACACCTATACTTCTGTCGTTCTAGAGACCATCATATACCTCAACTGAGAGATTAGGTACTCAAACAAGGGCTTTAAGTGGATGATTTCGTGAATTCATGATTATATCTGTGTATTCTCAGATATGTAGCTCTGCACTTTCCTCTGTTTAATGGTATCTTTAGAAAGCTTTCTTTGAGTAGTATATTTTATTGATAATTTATTAATTTAGGGGACGCGTGTAGGATCGTTGTATCTTGTGATAAACCAACTCAATATATATGCTTGCAGTACATGGTTCATATCATGTGTATGAAATATGACCTTGTTACCCCACAATGGCTGAACGATCTTATCTGTTGCTCGTGAAACCTATGACGTGTTCATAATCGCATAGTTTTATCTATGAGCATGTGGTCATAACTATGATGTATAACAAGATGACGTATCTATGACCATATGGTCATATCTGCGATATGTAATGTTATGACGTTTCAATAACTGCATGATCTATGATTGTATGATGAAGAATTGTAACGTTATGAGGTGTCTATGACCGTATAATCGCACCTATTACGTGGAAAATTATGAAATGTTTATGACAGTATGAACACACGCCTATAACGTATGACCTAGTGCTTGTCCGAAATTATGCCATGATTTACCTGGTGACTTGAAAGAATCAATGCACAAGATAAGCAAGACTATAACTGAAAATATGAGTAGCAAAACCATTTTGTGGTTAACTCAGAATTGCGCCTGGCAGTCACCAGAGCATTTATCAAAATATTTAAATAACTATTCAGTACCTTGGTCAAAAATGAGCAAAATACGTATTTGTATCACCGCTGAGATATTTTCCACGAATAAAGCAATAATTGATAAGGTGGTAACCATTTGATAAATACACAAAAAGATAGTTTATGAAGATAACAATTGTTGGTAAAGGGGTGTCAGTCATTCTGTGTGTGATTTTTATCTCTTCAAACAATATCACATGATTACAACAACAACGTTTCATAGTCTCATTATAGACGAATTTCAAAGTTTAGGTAATCACAATAAGCCATACTCTAGCTAGAAAAGAATAACAAAAATGTAGCAGTACCATTCGAGAAGTGTAAAGGTACCAGTCAATAACTGCAAGCAATGAATGTCTGGGCACCAGTCAGTACCTGCAAACAATAAGTGTCAGGACACCAGTCAGTTACTGTAAGGGCGCTAGCAAATAAGTGCAAAAACAAGTATAAATGTACCAGCCAATAAGTGTAACAATGAATAGGAGGGTGCTAGTAAAATTTTAAACAATAAATGTTTGGGTACCAGTCAATAAGTGTAACAATGAATGGAAGGGGTGCTAGTAAAATCTGAAACAATAAGTGTTGGGGGTACCAGTCAATAAGTGTAACAATGAATGGAAGGATGCTAAGAAAATTTAAACAATAAGTGTTAGGGTCTCAGTCAATAAGTGTAATAATGAATGTAAGGAGGCTAGCAATAACTAGCAATAAGTGTAATAGTAACTGCAATTATACCAGTCGATAAATATAGCAAAAAAAGCAAAAATCACAGCAATGGTTTATACCAAGTTAGGGTAAAAATAATGTAAGCTTAACTATAAGCATCCAATTTATTTCATTAATGAGGTTTGTGAAAGTGCATCAACAGTCATTGACAAATAATTTTGAGTTACAAGTTATCTGTTGACTTATGTATTTCTTATTATTATTTAAAATCCTCATATTTTTGCTTAAAAATGCAGTTAAATCATACACCGCTCACATGTGCGATGTATATTCTAATGGAAATGAACTCATTGAAAAATCAGAGAATTCAATAAAATTAATCACAAAATCAATTTGGTTTTTAATTAAACTGGAACATTATTTTACGTTATACCAGAAAGAAGAGTGGGTTTGGCGTTGGTTAAAACAGCCTAAAAATGCCCAGCAATGTTTAATGATGTGCTAGAAGATGAGATTGATGTTTTGGGATGTACGTAATCATATTTATGAAAGGCTGTTAAAAATGCCTTTGTTTTGCCTTGTTGGTCAAGAGCCCCTATTTTATGAGAGGCTACAAGTGAAATATTTTCTAGTTTTCTAACAATGCCTGTTAAGAACACATCCTCAAGATTGATAACCGGAGTATTAATATCTGAAATACGCGCTAATAAACGACTTGTGATATTGTTAGTATATACATAAAAATATCCATCTATGTATGCAGGGTAACTGCGGTATGGATAGGCGTCTGCATGGACTCGCCATTTTTGTATAGTGTTGTTCCTAGGCACTTCGCGTTCATTTACAAGGTTCCCAAAGAAGAACGGACTTTTACAAACACTCCATGCATTGGTTAAATCTCTCAGTATATTGGTAACGTTCACAAATACGTCGTCGTCAACTTTTAATATAAACTTTGCAGTAGAGCAGTATTTTTGAACCCATTGTACCATTCCGATTGTCTTCAAGGTTAAGTTAAAATATGAATCCGTGATGTTCAAAACAATAACGTCATGATGTTTGAAGTTGATACGCTGGACGCTGTAGAGTGCATTATATTTTCTAAATGTAGATATACCCGTGACAAAGAACATATGTACGCGAGCATACTTTTTGTTCGTATACGGTGCCCAATGCTGTCTGATCGCAATAATGCGCTTAGTTTCAAATATTCGTGTGTACACGAATACAGCAAGGAATGTATCACCAAGGCATTTATTCACCGTCGAGTAATTGGTATTTAGTATATCTTTAAATATAGACCGGATGTTGACACTGGGATAAGCGGTATGGTAATGGCGTCCCGCTTCACGTGCGACTTTACTGGCATCCGTTGCGTTGTGCTTAAAAACGCGCTTTAATTGTCTGGTTTTTGTTGCCGTGGCATATTCATTCCACATTTTTTTGCTTTCATTTACTAATAAGTCAAATCCGTCACTGTTCGTCACTGTCTTTACGTATCGATGATGCGAGAGTTTTCGAATATTATTGGTTGACAGATTGCTTTCTTTCTTGCTTAATTCTATAAAGCTTCTTACAGCAGTGGCTGTATGGGTTATGTTATTAGCTTTAGCTAAGGACTTTGTGTTTAGATACGTAGTGTGATCCTTTTCATAACCGGAAACATACGCGATATTTTTAGAGAATACGGATTTAGCTGCTACTTGTTTGACGTATTCTCTCGAATGTTTATATTCGCGTTTATGTACAAAGACATTCAATAAAACAGTCGGAATGACCAACAAGGAGACCACTGCTAATTTATTTCTGACCTTCATTCTCGTTGTTGTTGCTCTTTTATCCTATTCGCAAATTTTAGTTCGTCACTATTTGTGATTATGTCGTCATAATAATCTCCCATGAATTCATTACACCATATCCTCCGCGCTAAGCAGATAGTTAAGAACCAATAATTTTAAGAATTTTAAGTCTGCATGGTTTGAGGAAATGAAAACAGCAGCAGTGTTCTTCTAAGTAGGAGGTTGGAAAACCGAAAGTTTCAAGAATTTTATGGCTACAGGTTCTAGATAAAATGAAAAAACGAGTGTCTGTTATTATTGCTTAATTTCAATGTGCGTCTTAATGTCAAATTCACTTACAGTCTTTTTACAATACTTTCAGCGGTACATATGTTATGCTTTTAATACATGGTGTCTTTAGCTATTCAGCTGCTCAGCTATATATGATCGCAGTACTCCTCGCAGTTATTAGTTGACAGTGACAATGTAACTATTCTGCCACAGAGGTTTGTATGTGCATATATGCAGATTATCTGTTCACTTTTACATTCCATTACTTCTCTATTGTGGAAACTAATAATACACATACCCATAGTTGAGTATTTCCAGAGAACATAATATAGCCAAGCTGAGAAACAAGGTACTCTCACAATGGCTTTAAGTGGAGGATTTAGTGAATTCATGATTATATCTGTGTATTCTCAGATATGCGTCTCGGCACTGTCCTCTGTTTCAATGTATCATTAGAAAGCTTTCTTTGAGTAGGATATTTTATTGATAAGCTGAGAGATAAGATACTCTCACAATGGCTTTAAGTGGAGGATTTAGTGAATTCATGATTTGATCTATGTATTCTCAGATATGTAGCTCGACACAATCATCTATTTAACTGTATCATTAAAGGCCCGTTTTGAGTAGGTACTTTTAATGATAATTTACTAATTTAGGAAAAGGGTGTAGGATCATTGCTTCTTGTATTAATCAACTCAATATATTCTTGTAGTACATGGTGCAGATCATGTGTATGAAGTGTGACCTTGTGACGCAACAATGACCGCACGATCTAATCTATCACGCGAAACAATCGTGAACCTATGACGTGTTCATAACCGAATGGTTTTTTCTATGGTATGTCTATGACCATATGTTCATAACTATGATGTATAACGATATGACGTGTCTATCATCATACGGTCGATGATTATATGATCACATCTACGCATTGTAACGTTATGGCGCATGATCTTACCTATTACGTGAAAAATTATGAAATTTCTATGCCAGTATGAAAAAAACGCCTATAATGACCCAGTCCTTGTTCAAAATTATGTAGTGATTTACATGGTTCAAGGTTCAAGATTCAATGCACAAGATAAGCAGGACCATATGAAAAGATTAGGATTAGGAGTAGTAGCGTGGAGATACCAAGATGATATTGCCATTTATTATATGCATTTACACAAAATCTGCGTTTTTCCAAAATGCAATATGAACATTTGACATTTACAGTATATGGCTCGGCCGTAAGCTATAATGGTATAAGGATTTATTGAAGACTACAAATCAATAATTTTTAGATTAAATTCGATATTCAAAGAAAAAATCTCGATTCTGTTAATGCAAAATGGTTATTTTAGCTAGAATGACCAAAAACCCAGAATTTAAAGTAGGCATATTGTTGTTTTCTTGATGTTGTGGGTTTGCTTATAGTTATGTAATGCTACATACAAAAACCAAAATCAAATAAAGCATAGGAAACATTCCAGAAATCCTTACCAAGGTGATGTTAGGAAGATGAAACGTCACAATGGAAGCCCTACTGTTGAAATGGTTCATAATGAAAGTGCGAACACATGGCGGAAAGTTCTGACATTGAACCGGAAGATATTGGTTCAAAAACAGAAGTTTACTGCGTGGTTGGCATGAGGAAAATAGCATTTTTCTTCCGCAACGCACCAACATTATCACTCACCGTATCCATATATCATCATTAGAGCCTTTCCTTACATGACATTTCTCGTTTTATCGTCCACACACCTGTTTCCGGTCTGGTGCGTATACAAACTATCGGAGAGCACTGGGCATTGCACACACACAGTCGCTTGACGTCACGATTTGTGTGTATTTCGTTACGGAAACGGTTATTGCAGAAAGTTGTAATACCAAATTCACAGGCCCGCTTAGTGTTGGATATGCGACTTATGGTATTTAAGTAAGAATTGGACTAAATCGTATATAAATAAATACCAGCAAATTTTGTGACATTCTTATTTGTGTAGGTTTGGTACACCAAGATAATATAGATTAATTGTAACAAGCGCACGCACTTGTAATGCAAATTCTCCCATTTCTGTTAGCAAACAGATTCTTATTTATGTATTTATTTATTTTAAATGTGTCATTTCTTGCAAAAGATTCTGTTATTTCTAAAGCCTTATTCTCTCCGATAAAGGTTCTTATTTCCTTAGAAACAATGCTCTTGTTTCTTGTTTTAAAAATAACAAAACCGTTTTTGCTACCGAGTAGCGAAAGCACAGCTTTCTGGTCAGACTACTTCGTTAAATGTTAAAAATTGAATTTTGTAGATATGCTCAGTGGTTTTACGTCACTTCCTTAGAAAATAAAAATTCACTACACTTGAAAATGAATTCATTGAAAGAATCAGCAGATACAATCAAATAAAATGATCAAACAATCATGTTTGTTTTTCCTTAAACTGAAACGCTCAGTGAAAATAAAAATTTTCTTGATATTAGAGAAGAGAGAAATGTGGGCGGGCTGGTGGTTAATATAACCTAAAACTTTCCTTGCAATTTTAACTTTGTATAATTTAATGAACTGCTTAATGTCAATAATGAGGTTCATATGAACATATCCACAGTCACTGAAAAAGCAATTTTTAGGTTTTTACTAGTTACTTGTTATTTCTGCTTCTCGTTAATATTAAAATGTCCATGACCATCACTTCCTTGCAGAATAAACATATACTAAATATGCAAATGAATTCATTGAAAGAATCGGCGGATTCAATCAAATAAAATGATCAAACAATCATTGTTGCTTTTAATAAAACTGGAAACGCTTTTCTTAACGTTAGACATGGGAGAGGTGGTCGCTAAAAGAAACCTAAAAATGCCCAGCAATCTTCAAGGATGTGTTTGAAAATGACATCGCATTAAGTTGTTTGGCAAGTACATAATCATATTTATGAAAAGCGGTCAAAAACGCCTTTGTTTTGCCTTGTTGACCATAAGCCCCTATTTTATGAGAGGCTACAATTGATATATTTTCTAGTTTTCTAACAATGCCTGATAAGAACACATCCTCGAGATTGATAACCGGAGTTTTGACATCTAAAATGCGCGCTAACAGGCGACTTGTGATATTATTGGTATATGCATAAAAGTATCCATCTATGTATGCAGGGTAGCTGCGGTATGGATAGGCGTCTGCACGGACCCGCCACTTGTCTATAATATTGTTCCTAGGCACTTCGTGTTCGTTCGCAAGATGCCCAAAGAAGAACGGTCTCTTATAAACACCCCATGCATTAGTTAAATCTCTCAATGTATTCGTAACATTCACAAATACGTCATCGTCAACTTTTAATATAAACTTTGCGGTGCTGCAATATTTTTGAACCCATTGTACCATTCCAATTGTCTTCAAGGTTAGGTTAAAGTACGAATCCGTGATGTTCAAAACAATGACGTCATGATGTTTGGAGTTGATACGCCCTGCGTTGTAGAGTGTATTAAATCCCCTGAAAGTAGCTATACCTGTGACAAAGAACAAACGTACGCGAGCATCCTGTTTGTTTGTAAACGGCGCCCAATGCTGTCTGATCGCAATAATGCGGTTAAATTCAAAAATTCGCGTGTACACGAATACAGCAAGGAAAGTATCACCAAGGCATTTATGTACAGTCGAGTAACTGGAATTTAGTATGCCTTTTAATATAGACCGGATGTTGACACTGGGATAGGCGGTATTGTAATGGCGCCCTGCTTCACGTGCAGTTTTACTGACACCCTTTCCGTTGACAACACGTTCTGATTGTTTAGTACTGATTTCTCGTGCAAATTCGTTCCAAGTCTTTTGGCTTTCATTTACTAATAATTCAAATCCGTCACTGTTTGTCAATGGTTTTATATATCGATGATGCGATAGATTTCGAATATTAAGGGTTGACTGATTGATTTCTTTCTTGCTTAATTCTATCGAACTTCTTACAGTAGTGGTTGTATAGCTTATGTTTTTTACTTCAGCTAAAGAGTGCGTTCTTAGGTACATACTATGATCATTTTCATAACGAGAACCATATGTGCCATTGCTATAGGATCCGGATTTCGTGGCTTCTTTTATGGTGTATTCTCCCGAAGGTTTGTATTCACGATGCTGTGCATAGAGATTCAGTAGAACAGTCGGAATAAGAAATAGAGACGCCACCACTATTTTATTACTAAACTTCATTCGCGTTACTGTTTTTCTTTTATCCCATTCGTAAATTTTAGTAAGTCATTAGTTGTGATTATGGCGTCAAAATCTTCTAATATAACACAATGTCCTCTGCGCTAAAAAGAAGCTTGGAAAACTAATAATTCTAAGAATTTTAAGTCTGCCTACTCTATAAAATGACTCACATTATATACCAGTAACTCCTGTTATTTTTCCTGGTTAATCAATACCAATGGCACCTGTATATTACATTGAATGTACGTCTTAATGCTAAATTATTTTCTTTCTATAATACTGTGAGAGATACTCATATTATGCTTTTGATACGTTCTTATTCAACTGTTCAGCTTTATATTATCGCAATACTCCACGCGGTTATTTGTGCTCATTGACACTGCTATGTAAATATTCTGGCTCACAGGCTTAAATGTACATATCTGTACAAAATCTGTTCTAAGCTTTTTTACATTCCATTACTTCTCTATTGTGGAAACTAATAACATATATACCTATAGTTCAGTTTTCCCAAGGAACATTATATAGCCAAGCTAGGAGATTATGCACTCTCACAATGGCTTGGAGTGAAGTATTTAGTGAGCCGATGATTTTTTCTATGTATTCTCAAATATGAAGCTCCACCCAGTTCTTTATTTAAATGTATAATTAACTGCCCGTTATGAGTAGGATAGTTTTGGTGCAAGGGTATAGGAACATACCCTCTTGTGATGAACCAACTCAGCATGTACTTAAAGTACATACTACAGATCTTGTGTCTTAAATGTGACCTTAAACATGCCCATGGCCTATGCTCTATCTATCACGTGAACCACTATGACGTGTCCATGACAGTATGACTTTATCTAAGACGTGACCATGACCATTATGGTCATATCTGTGATGTGTAGCGATATATCTATGACCGTATCATCATATTTAAGAATTGCAACGCTATGACGTATCTGTGACCGTCTAAACACACGCCTATAACGTGTGACCTTGTTCTTATCATAAATTAAGCAATGATTTACACAGTGACATAAAAGAATCAATGCATAAGATAAGCAAGACCACATGACAAGAGGATTAAGGATAGTACCCTAGAAAGACCTAAGCTGTTATTGCATTTACTGTCTGCATTTGCACTATACTCTTCGTGTAAACGAAATGCAATATGAACATTTGACCTTTACAAAGTATAAATCTGTTGCAAGTTGTAAGAGTATGAGGATTATTGAAGGAAAAAAATCAAAAATTAATTGATACAATTCGATATTCAAATAATAATTTCTTGATTCTATTAATATAAAATTGTTATTCTAGCTAGAATGAGCAAAAACCGAGATCTAAAAGCTGGCATATTGTTGCTTTTCTTGATGTTGTGTGTTTATTTATATCTATATGAAGTTGCATACAAAAACCACAACCATATAGAGCATGGAAAGCTTTCAAGAAATCGTTACCAAGGTGATGTCAAGGATATGAAAAGTCACAAAAGACACCCTTCTTTTGAAATGCTTCGTAATGAAAGTACCAGCACTTGGCAGGAAGTAGTGGTATTGAACAGAAAAAGTAAACACGCGAAATATCGCATTATAAACCGAAGTTTAATGCGTGGTTTGCATGAGGAAAACAGCTCTGTTTCTTCTACAATGCATCAACATTATCATTCAGCGTATCCAGATTTCAGCATTAGAGCCTTTCTGGATGATATTGAGCGTGTGGATTATTCTGAGGTGGACGCCTGTCCTCGCGACACTTTTCTTGCTGTTTTCGTTCACACACGTGCTTCCGGTTTGGCGCGCATACACGCTATCAGAGAGCACTGGGCTTTACACACACAGTCGCGTGACGTCACAATTTGTGTGTTTTTCGTCACGGGAATGGTTCTTATAGACAGATTTAACACCAACTCCACAGTTCACCGCATCAATAAAAAATATCATGACGTTATTTTGTTGAACATTTTGGATTCTTATGTGAATTTAACACTGAAAACAATAGGAATGGTAAAATGGGCAAGAAAATATTGTAGCAATGCTGAGTTTATCATGAAAATTGATGACGACACTTTTGTTAATGTTTCCAATGCAGTGGACGATTTAATCCAAGCAAGTAATGTTTACAACAAGAGTTTGATTATTGGAAGCGTGGTACGGGAGCATGAAGTACCTCATGGGAAAGTCGTGACCAATCAAAATCAAGTAAAATGGAGTGTGTCACTAGACGCTTACCCCTATCATATGTACCCTGCTTACGTGGATGGATACTTTTATGCTTACAGCAATGAAGCAACTCGTCAATTTCTGACACGTATAATGAATTATACTACACCTGTTGTTAATCTGGAGGATGTTTTCTTGACTGGTATTGTCAGAAATTTAGAAGGAATTGCGCTTTTACATTCAAACAGAGTGCGGTCTTACTGTCAGCCATCGCACATGAGGTCCAAAGTAACAGCTTTTCATAAATATAATTATCTTACTCCAAATTCCTGCAGCAAACACGTTTTCCGTGGTCACTGAAGATCAGTATCAAATGCAGGATCTAATGGATAGATTTCAGTGAAGGATCCAGAGGGGATTCAGGTTTTGCAACGTTCCCTCCCCAAAACTTCGATTAAGACGGTTAAACTTCTGGTAAAAAAGATTGGTACAGATTGTTGATTTTATGAAGTTGACAGCACCCCCCTCGCCGTCCCCTAAACCAAAACTGGTACTACTCATTGGTTTAAAGAAGAAAGATTTGAACTGTAATACCTAAGGGACACGTCAAGTTTTCGCTGCTGCCTCTCGTCTTTACTGGTAGTAAATACCATTTAGCTCCACAAAGACGTGAAGAGTGGTTAGTGTTGGTGAGAGAGAGAGAGAGAGAGAGAGAGAGAGAGAGAGAGAGGAGAGAGAGAGAGAGAGAGAGGGGGGGAAAAGGGGAGAGAGAAGGAGAGAGAGATTGACGGAGAGAGAGATGAAGAGAGAGACTGAGAGAGACAGAGACTGAGTGAGGGAGAGGGAAAGGGGAAGAGAGAGAGGAAGAGAGAAAAAATAGAGAGACAGACAGAGATAGAGAGATGTCACTCCAAAAAAGTATCACAAGTGTATAAGAGAGTAGCACTATCACCGATTCACAATTATATTTGCCTTTCCAACAACAGCAACTGAATAAAACACTGGCTTTTAAGAGGATCAATTTTTTTTAAAAGCAGATAATAGAATGTGAGAGGAATATTATGGATTGGATTTTTTGAGGTATCAGGATAAACAAGCCTTATAAAAGGTGAGGATTTTCTATTTTGTTTTGGCGTCGTCTCGTGAGAGGATGTGACGTCAAGTCCGCATGACGTGATATGGTCCACAATGTGCCCCTTCTTTTCCCTTTTATGTTAATCCCTGTAAACATTCTCAGATCGGACTTCAATTTGAGGTTGTGACGTCGACCAGAACAAACTCTGGTTGTCGAGACCGTAGATCACTGGTGCAACGTTGACGAGTCGTCGCAAAATCGACGGTGGATGTGAGTCGAAAAATCGTCGTTGTATAGATGTCTGCCTCACATTCACCAACACAACAGGTACTTTAAAGATGACAAATGACTTTTTCCTATATAAATGTACAAAAAGCAGGAAAAAAGTTAATAATGGTGAAATTAAGCACATTTTACTAAATGACAACTATTTACTCACAAATCTCTCTCTCTCTCTCTCTCTCTCTCTCTCTCTCTCTCTCTCTCTCTCTCTCTCTCTCTCTCTCTCTCTCTCTCTCTCTCTCTCTCTCTCTCTCTGTGTAACGATCGTCAAAAAAGGGATCCCGTGAAAAAGGAGAAAAATTCTCACACAAAACATTTTGATTTTCGTTATTATTTCTTCTAGCTAATAGTAGGGAGGTTTGCTGTTGCTGTTTTTAGTCATAATAGTCTCTTAATGGATTTTCACCGACATATATGCCCCTGTGTTTCTAAATTAAACCTTAAAAGGTGCAATTAGCTCTTGACGTAGTTCTCTCAATGTATTTCCCTAGACAAAGATTGAATTGCTGAGAATTGTTATTAGCGAGTTTCTGTTCTATGCTAAAAGTAGAACTATTTCATTCATTAGCTGCTAAAAGTGCTAAAATCAAAATTTTAATTGCATTTATTATTAATATCAGAACAATGACCATCCATGCAAAAATAAGTTCAACGGAAATTACGGAGTGGGTGGACATTTTTCAAGTCTTTTTAACAATATAAACATACAAAAAGCTGGTTTTTATCAAGATTCAATAATTTTTCAGTTAATTTTGTCTTTAAAAATTAAAAAATAATTTTAAATGAAACTTTTTTCATGGTGTAGTTTTTGTAGACAAGACATCATTGTTGTATACGCTCAACTGGGTGGCGTATAACATGGCGTCGATGCTGGCGGTTGTCACGACGATCTTATTCTGCACAGTCATAGGCGCTAGTAAGTGCTGCTTGGTTGAAGGGGGAGGGGGGTAGTGAGGGTGGTTGTGAGGAAAAGGTGGGGGCGGGGCAGTAGTTTAAAATGATGACTAAGGCCGATGCTGGCGGTTGTGATAAAGATCGTATTTGACACAGCCATAGCCTTAGGGGCTTTCATAAAAAGAAGTCATGAGCCCACATGGTAACCAATTTGTGCGTGAGTGCCTTCTCACTCTTCCCCCTCCCTCGGACAGGGGGATCTCACCGCATGCGTATCCCAGAAATTCCTAAGCAATACTGCAGTCTTTTACATGTGAATGGTGACTACATGTGTGTGTACGTATTTTAGGAGAAGGCATTTATTCTCTGACCAGGTATGGACAGAATCCTATTGTGTCATCAGTTGCCATAGTTACCATCATGTTGCTAGGTAATACCTGAAAATTAACTAAAAATATATCCAAAATGTTGTAGTTCTCTTCAAAATGAAACAAAGAAAGTTTCTTCCAAACTTTAACATGCATTTTATGGCAGATGTACCGTAAATAGGGTCATTCTGGTCGTCAATGACGTAAACGATCTCACCCTTTCGTCTCAGGGCTTGAAGCAGAAAAAAATGTTATCTGTTGTGGAAGTAAAAAAATATATGGAAGTCAATGGGACAAAACATCGCAAATGTTTTGCATTTAAAAGAGAGCGGTATTGAAGTTATAAGAACTTTTGAATAATGCCACAGATTTATTCTTGTATACCATATAAAAGGTTTAATTAAAATTTCAAAAAAAACCTTTTGAACGTTTCTCCTATTTGTTATTGTTTGTTTTTATGTGGTATTTTTAGTACTGCAGTTGATGCTTTTCTGTCTCTACTGGACGAAAATCAGGCTGTGGTCAAGGTCTTGGTGCCCAGATCACACCAAAACAGCGCAGAGGTCACCGTCAAACGTCAGCATACATGAAGCAAAAATGCTTGCTTACCCAAATGGAATAAATATGTCATATTACTTGCATGCAAAGGAGACAATTATTTAGATATATTTCAAACTTTCTAGCATCCGGTGTGACCAGCTGGGAAACATCGTACAACTGTTTACCAGAAAGAGCGTTTACGTTCCGAAAACAGTTATTATCTATTGTTCAGTTATGACACCCATTTGCATGTCAGCTGCCCATGAACGTCGCATGGCTGCCACTGGTAATACAGAATTATTATAGTCTATAATTTTAACTTTACATGAAGTCGTTTTAGCTGTAACTGCAAAATTGCTAAATAAAAACCTGGCAATATTGTTGTTTTATATTTTATTAACATAACTTGTTGTGACTTTATTTTTAAATGGGTGTAAATTAACTTTCTGATAGATCTATCTGTTATGTGTAAATACAGAGTCGATGGATAATTTACAAGTAGTTCTTCGATTTATGAGTACTACTTTCTCGGAATTTCCAGTGGGTCTGTGGAGTAGAAAGGCATTAAACACAATAGACCGACCCGGCGTAGAGGTTGATTATTGGACAACAATGTGCAGCGCTGTGGCACTTTCGCATGTGTTGTTTGTGCACTTGAAATTCCTCTCTCTTGTGGTAATGCTGCGTTGATGTTGTCAACAATGTGATATATGGGCACTTCATGAATCTAGCGTTCTCCAGCAGCAGGGAAGGGGGGAGGAGAGGGGAGTGAGATGGGGAGGGATTGGAGGGTGCCGGGTGATTTCGGAGTTACGCTAGCAAAATCTGGTAATTATGTTGTAAGAGTGAACGGATTACAACCTTCGAGATAACCTACGGCTAGTCTGTAAAGTGAACAGCGTGTCACCCACCAAACCATCAGCTAAAATTTTGAGCTGACATTACAAAAAGAGACACTTAAACATCATTTTTATGGCATGGGGCCGTTATGGCAAAATGGTCGCAGCTGGTGCGGTCACTGTGGAGCGTCTCTTCCTGTCTTATTGACCTTGTAGCCGGCACAGACCTTTGGGAACAGCTGTTCCCACTTGCTAGCTCTAGAGCTAGACAAGGAGGTAAATACTACAATTAGGCAGCTGGTACGGTTTATATTTACAATATCCCGAGAAGAGACATAGTTTTCGGGATACGAATTAAACAAAACATCATAATACTTCACTAAAGAAACATTCGGTTGGTTCGAACGATGATCTGAAATGTCGGGAAGGGAGATAGGCAGGTCCTTCCAGCGGTTGGTTACTTCTTCCTTTTAAGTTGTTGCTGTGGATATTCGAAAATCTAATCTTCTGTTTGCCCCTGATCCTGCGCATGTGAGTCGGTGGCCTGCAACCAAGGCTTTTGTCTCTAATGGTGATCTCTGATGCTGTGAACGGTTCTAAAGAGTAGAGACCGGATAGCACATCTTATGAAAAGTCTTTAATACAATATTAAATAAGGAGTTGGGGGAAGTCCAGCAACTCTTTTTTTAAGTACATCTGTACAAGTGGCACATTGTACAGAGCCATCAAAGACATAATTTGACTTAACTTTCAGATTGTAGGCTTGTGTCTGATTGTGTCTTGTCATACACTGCTAGGATGATTCCCTTTATGTAATTAGAAAAGGCCAGTTTTGAAAAGTCTTTATTAAATTTCGGCATAAAGAAAATGACACAAGCTTTCTGATTTTCTGACCAATATGACTCTGAGACTTCGCTACATTGGCGAAAGGCTCTGACAGAACACCGTACGACCAAGTTTCTGAACTTTGGCCTTCCGCCAAAGCCGATAGATTTATGTCTTCGAAAGTGTCCAACCCCTGAGTGATAGTATGGGTCTTTAGTCATAAAGCCCGCTCTTTGGATAAGAAAAACCTTTTTCCAATTTCCTGTATTCTTGTCTTGCCGTTCTGTCTAGGGCATGGATCTCGTTTCTCCTGTCTGATACGCTGAGACAAGGTCCTATCTTCCTTATATGGTAGCCCGTGAAAAATAAAAATCCACCCCTACGCTAGGGAGGCCTCGGAGGGATCTAGCTTAGACTTACCGCACCATGCAAATTTGTTCCTTTGTGCCCAGTAAACCTTGTCTCTATACTGTTCCTGGCTGCTTACCCTTTTCTCTACTACTTGCTCAGAAAAATCCTTTTCTTTGCTGGAATGACTGGTTAGGCACCACACTTGTCGGTTTCAACTAGTGAACGGAGGGTTGGAAGTGCTGCCAGTGTGGTTGGAACAACAGCTCCTTGTGGCACTGGTTTGAGATCGACTTGGTCACTTTGCAACGGAGCAGTAGCGTAAACCACGGGGCCTCCTATGACTTCTAACAGGAGGACGTGTTGGTCAAACTCGATTACCCTCTGCACTACTTGATAAAGGATTGCCTGAGGGGTGAAGGTCGAAACATGGAGCTTCCCTGTGAGATGACTGACCTTGTTTAATATCCGAGACTGGTGGGCAAAAATATAATTTGGAAGCTAGGGCTGACACTACATCTGTGAAGCTGTCCAGGAGTATCAAGACACTTCTGCGCCTGAGTTGTTTAGATAATTTGTTGTTGCTTCATCTTGGGAAATGCCCGTGCTTTTGCAGCTCCGCCTTTCTCCTAGAAAGATAATGTCTTGTTTAGAAGATGGCTCGGATTTGTACAGGTTTACTACCAGACCTACCTGTAAGAGCTTGGATAGTGGTGTTAGAATTTGGCGGAGGGCTGTCTCTCCGTTCTGGTGAGCTAGAAACCAGTCCTCTGTATACTGGAATACTGGGATACTTCTAGACGAACCCATCACTTTAATACCTTCATGACCCTTGAGACCACGCCTGATCCGGAGAACAGGGCGAAGGAATCAGAACATTTCATGTCCTGTTTGGAAGCCCAAGAACTCTCTGGCTGAGTGATGAAGGGGATGTTTAGGTAGGCGTCGGACAAGTTGACGTGCCCCACATCCCTGCTTGTAGTTTCTTTTATGACTCGGGCTGTATCCATGTGGAAAGAGTTCAACTGCAGAAGGTCATTGATTGGGAAGAGTCTCTCACTAATCTCTTCACCTTGGAACTTTTGGGAACCAGTAACACTCTTCTGAAGTAGTCTGTCTGATTTTCTGCATGTTCTCTATCACCCCTTTTTCAACATTTCTTGTGGAGCTACGTTAGGGGCATGGTTGGCTTGCTCCCCATTAGAAGATAAAACGATAGCCATCTTTGAGCCTGCGAACTAGACTTCGCCATGTTTGCCAGAAATTACCTACTCTTCTGCCTACGTGCCAGGACATATTGCAGGACAACAATATTTGTTGGCCGGATCGAACGAAAGAGCCCGACCTTCGCTGGCATCCATGTTCTTGAATTCATTCGATCGCACTTTACCGCTTTTGCAATGCTTTCGCTAGTTGAGAGTGCTTTGACCGAATCCTAGTGAGGAATCACTGTCTACGTATAGGGGAATACTCTTGGTCCAGGTGGAAGATCCGCAAGTGACGTTTTCTAGATGTGGCACCTTTTGACTAGCGTCCCTGAACGGTACGTCATTTGGTGCTATAGTGGAAGAGGCCCTGGAAGGACGGTGTCCTTGCTTGGTGGTGTGGAGTATAGAGAAGCTGCCGCTGCTGGGTCTCTGCAGAGCCATTGACCACGGCCTGGTGATCAAGCGCAGTCTGTTCCCGCGGTGGAGGCGGAAATATGAGGGATGTGACGACTCTTCCATCTAATCTTCCGAATCTTCCCCTCTGACTCCTGATTGCATGAGTAGTGGTCAGGATCTTGAGCTTGTAGCTCTGTGTTCCTGAGCGCGTGTGCGGCCCTCGACGGGGTATAATCTGCCGCTCCCTTTTGGGAGGGAACGAAGCTAGCGGAGAGCTCTGTGTTTGCATCAGTTCCTCGTTGTCTTCCAGAAATAGCGCAGATACCTGTCCCAGTTGGGGAAGGCGAGAAGATTCCTCCTTGCCAACCATTTAGTCTCTGGCAGATGGCTTGCTTCTATCGCTGTAGGTAAGCGCGGGTTGAGGTATGGGTCTGGTTAGCTGAAGCCGTCTTTTTTTGAAGGATTGTTTCATGAGTGATTGCCAATGGTCCAGTAGGGAGATTAACCTTAGACACCGATTCGGTCTGTGACTTGCTGGATTCTGACGGGCAGGTCGCCTAGGCTTTACGGATTGTGTCACGTTTCTCCTCTTCTGGAATATCTAGTTCAGCAACTGTCCATGAGAAAGCTTTCCATGGTTTTGCTTTCTTGGAGTTTTTAATTTAGAGAGCGTCTGATACAGAGCCAGTGCCCACTCCAGAATAACAGAGTTCGCTTTACTTATAGTATCTTCTGCAAACTCCTTAGTGGTAAAGGATGTCGAAGAGAGAGCTTTGTGTCATTATTTTTTACAATCGGTTTTGATCTGCTCTGGCTAATTGCCTGCCAGTCCTTTAATAGGTGCTAGCATTCCGAGCAAGTCTGATTCGTTGCAGAGTGACAAGCCACTGTCCCTCCTACAACGGTAGCAAACCGAGAGCGGGTTCAGAGCGATGGGAGGGTATATACATTATAGAATCTTGGGTTGTGATCGAAGGCTGGCCTCTGTCATGTCGGAAAAGCAAGCAGAAAAGAGACCAGCAAACATACAGTTAATTATGTTATAACACTTAATACATCACTTCAAACTTTATTCAGTGACTAAGTGTGTTAAAATAATATTAAATTGCTGCTAGTAGTAGTCAATTTAAACCATTCTAGACGAAAGGAGAGGCCTATAGGCTGAATTTCTCGCAACTTTCCGTCCGGACCAGGAAGTACCGCAATGGGAGGGACCTGACTATGTGAACGGGTACCGTTCCGTGTCAGGCCTCAGCGTCATCCGACCACAGACCGCACGAGTGCTATAGAATGTTCGTAGACCATGCGCTAACGGTTCGAAGAACGCAATGTTGCAGAAAACGTGTCACTACAAACACCAAAACGCATCTCGTTCGCCAGGAAAATGACTTGGCGAACCTGCTATCACAAAACTGATGGGCTGCCTGAAGTGTAAGAACTTGCCATTTTTGTGATTGTCTAGTAAGCTGAATAAAGCTTGGAGACTTAAGTTACAAGTTGAGAAATTTGCTCTTTACTCGAAGTAAATTTATGCAACTTTCAGAATATGATAAATTAGTCCTTTATAAGTTAAAGAAACTAAACCTCAAGCAAATTTGCAATTTTAACTAGTTCCGCAAAGCTAAATCTTTCGGAGCACACAAAATAACATATGTTTAAGAATCTCACTTAAAAGAATTGCCCTATGTCATCAATGACGTCATACAAGAGGATTCCTCATTCTCATTAGTCGGTGGACAGATAACAGGATAGGACTGTTCTAACTGCGACAAAAAGTTCATTTCTATTGCGTGGAAATCTTTCACCGGAAGGGAAATCCATCTACAAGTAGAGATTGCAAAGCAAAAATTTTTCTTTTCGAGCACCGAACAAACAAACCCATTGTTGGAATACATTTCTAAATTGTAGGAATGTTAACTGCATAATTAAAAATAACAAAATTAAACATTAAAAAGAGGTATTGTAAACTGGATCGCCCACAAGTTTCTAGTTTCTAAATAGGAACAAACTTCACGGGTCACCAGTATGCGCATATCTTTATGAAATAGCTAATTTAAGTGATGTTTTTTAAAGTCCTTAAATGATCACCCGTTTGTCCTTGACAATAAACAAAAATAGCTTGGGAGATAGGCGTTCCACTAAATATGGTGTGTAACGCCGACACAAAAACATTAAAACATCGTGTGTGTGTGTGTGTGTGTGTGTGTGTGTGTGTGTGTGTGTGTGTGTGTGTGTGTGTGTGTGTGTGTGTGTGTGTGTGTGTGTGTGTGTGTGTGTGTGTGTGTGTGTGTGGAGGGAGGGTGTGAGGTTGTAAAGGCCATTTCGCATTTTCTTTATTTTTTATTTGCATTGCCCAATTTGGATTTTACATATTCTCTCATACTAAATGAGAGAGAGAGAGAGAGAGAGAGAGAGAGAGAGAGAGAGAGAGAGAGAGAGAGAGAGAGAGAGAGAGAGAGAGAAATGGAAAGACGGAGAGGAGCGAAAAATCTTCCCACTTGAGTTGTTTTTTTTTATCTGAGACGGAAAACACGAAATATCTCTGCATCTTTCACCAGAAATCATCTAGTCTTCTAGAGTTTTTTATTGAAAGCGACGCGATCAGCCTTCGTTTCAAAAGAAGTAACACATCAACGAGCTTCTTTGATTTTCCAAGATTTTCCAAACTCTTTTGTTTTTACTACAAAGCAAACAATAAACGATTAAAAATATGCCAAAATTGTTTTACTTGGAAATTGTTTTTTGATGAAACTTTCCTTGCAGTTTTAACCTTGTATTCTGTAATAATCTGCTTTACTTCAATAGTGAGGTTCATAAAAACATATCAACAGTCACTGAAAAAGCAATTTTCGAGTTTTCACTAGTTATCTGTTAATTTATGTGCTTCTTGTTAATGTTAAAATCTCTTAATGTCTTATCATTTCCTTACAGAATAAACATTCACTAAATATACAAATGAATTCATTGAAATAATCGGCGGATTCAATCAAGTAAGATGATCAAACAATCATTCTTGAATTAAACTGGAAACGCTTTTCCCAACGTTAGACAAGGGAGAAGAGTGGGACAGGTGGCCGTTAAAGAAAACCTAAAAATACCCAGCAATCTTCAAGGATGTGTTTGAAGATGAGATCGCATTAAGTTGTTTGGAAAGCACATAATCATATTTGTGAAAAGCGGTTAAAAACGCGTTTGTTTTGCCTTGTTGACCAAAACCCCCCATTCTATGAGAAGCTACAAGTGATACTTTCTCTAGTTTTCTAACAATGCCTGTTAAGAACACATCCTCGAGATTGATCACCGGAGTTTTTACATCTAAAATACGCGCTAACAGGCGACTTGTGATATTATTGGTATATGCATAGAAATATCCGTCTATATATGCAGGGTAACTGCGGTATGGATAGGCATCTGCAGGGACCCGCCACTTGTCTATAATGTTGTTCCTAGGCACTTCGTGTTCATTCGCGAGATGCCCGAAGAAGAACGGTCTCTTATGAACACCCCATGCCTTGGTTAAATCTTTCAATGTATTCGTAACGTTCACAAATACGTCATCGTCAACCTTTAATATAAACCTTGCAGTACTGCAATATTTTTGAACCCATTGTACCATTCCTATTGTCTTCAAGGTTAGGTTAAAATACGAATCCGTGATGTTCAATACAATGACGTCATGATGTTTGGAGTTGATACGCTGGGCGTTGTATAATGCATTAAATCCCCTCAAAGTAGATAAACCTGTAACAAAGAATAAACGTACGCGAGCATCCCATTTGTTTGTATACGGCGCCCAGTGCTGTCTGATTGGAGGAATGCGGTCAAATTTAAATACTGGCATGTACACGAATACAGCAAGAAAAGTATCACCAAGGCATTTATTCACTGTTGAGTAATTAGTATTTAGTATGTCTTTTATTATAGACCGGATGTTGACACTTGGATAAGCGGTATAGTAATGACGTCCCTCTTCATGCACAGTTTTACTGACATCCGTTCCATTGACAACACGTTGTAATTGTTTAGTATTGATTGTTATGGCAAATTCGTTCCAAGTCTTTTTACTTTCATTTACTAACAATTCAAATCCTTCACTGTTTGTCACTGTTTTTATGTATCGATAATGCGATAGATCTCCAATATTATTGGTTGACTGATTCATTTCCTTCTTGCCTAATTCTACCCAACTTCCTACAGCTGTGGTTGTAGAGATTATGTTGCTCACTTCCGCTGAGGAGTTTGTCCTTACGTACGTACTATTATCCTTTTCATAGCGGGAACCATACACGGTATTGTTCAAGAACACTGATTTCGTGGCTACATTTATAGCGTGTTCTCCCGATCGCTCATATTCACGATAATGTACATAGAGATCAAGTACAACCGTCGGAAGAACCAGTAGAGACGCCACTGCTATTTTATTACTGACTTTCATTCTCGTTACTGTTTTTCTTTTATCCCATTCATAAATTTTGGTAAATCATTATTTGTGATTGGATTGTGTCGCAGAATCGTCTCCTACAAACGCATCACGCCACAAACGACATAAGGAGAACCAATAATTTTAACAATTTTAAAGCTGCGTATTTGGATAAAAATGAACAACACTCGCGTTATATACCACTCACTGCTATTGTTTTTTATGGTAAAACAATAAGACTGACACCTCCTGTATATTACACTAGTGTACTTGTCTTATTATATCCATACGTATCCTTAATGGAAGTATTAAAATCCTGTTATTATTGCTTAATTAATTGCTGTCAATATACGTCTTAATGTCATGTTCAGTTATTGTCTTTTGATAATAATGTGAGCAGTACTGATATTATACTTTTCATACATTCGTATCTTTAGCTTATTCAAAGATTCTTTAGTTTTATACTATCAAAATACTCTACTCAGTTATTGGCTGACGTTACGTAAATATTCTAGCACAAAGGCTTGCATGTGTATATCTGTACAATCTAAGCATTTTGGCATTCCATTCCTTCTGATTGTGGAAACTAATAACACACATGCCTATAGTTCGGTTTTTAGAGGACATAATGTGGCCAAGCTGAGAGATTACTTACTCTCACAATGGCTTTAAGTGGAGTACATAGTGAATCCATGATTTTATCTATGTACTCCTAAACATTTAGCTAAACATGTATTCCTAAACACACAGTCCTTTACTGAACTATATCATTAAAAGCCCACGTTGAGTAGGGTATTTTATTAATGTACTGATTTGGCAAAAAGGCATAGTAGCATTGCTTCTTGTGATGAACCAAATCAGTATATGCTTGCAGTACATAATTTATATCATGTGTATGAGGTGCGATCTTTTGACGTGTCCCTGACCGCATGATTTTATCTATGACATGTCCATGACCATATAATCATGCAACGTGATCATGCAAATAATTCATAAATATCTATTTTTGGTAGATTAATATTTTGCGTGCATGCCCGTTGCTATGAAGGAAAGCTATGAGTTCTTCAGAAGTCAGTTGGAAAAGAAAAGAAATCTTGAATGAAATTTAAAAAAATTATCAAAGCCTGCACGCACCTAGATCCCTAAACAACAACCTAACAAACACCCTTAACTCATTGCAAGGTATTCCGCAACTGAGTGACGAAATAGAATAAATGTCCTTGAGGACAAAAATACTGAATAAAACGCCTACGAAAATGAATTAACTTAATTTAATGAATGTAAGCTTCAATTTGAAAAACTATTAGACTACCAAACTCATGGGGCAAACATAAGAGCAAGAATTGAACATATAGAACACAATGAAAGGAGCACATCCTATTTCTTTAACACCGCGAAGCAGTCCTACAATAAGAAAACTATAACTAGACTTATGCAAGATAACGCAATAACACTTTCATCAAAAGAAATCTTGAACGAAATTAAAAAAATTTATCAAACCCTTTACGCATCTAGAGCCCTAAACAACAACCTAACAAATACCCTCAACTTGTTGCAAGGAGTGACGCAAATCGTGATGACATGGAACATCAGATGACGGTAAATGAGCTTTTCCTTACCTTGAAGACTATGAAGCGTAATAAAAGTCCCGGTGTCGATGGTCTCTCGGCAGAATTCTACGAAAGGTTTTTGCCTATCCTAGGCCCTATTCTTTTTGAAGTATTTAAAGTTTCCAAATAAAGTAACCTCCTCCACTCTCACTACGTAGAGCGTCGATAATTTTGTTGCATAAGCGAGGTAAAGACCCTGAGCTAATAAAAAATTGGAGACCGATATCCCTGTTAAACACCGACTACAAAATTCTCTCCAAAACTATCGCCCGTAGAATCTCCCCAGTATTCGAAAAGCTTATAAACGAGGATCAAACTGCTTTTATCAAAGGGAGATACATTGGTGAAAACATTCGACTAATTTCCGACATGTTGGAATTTACCGAACGGGAAAAAATACCCGGACTGCTCCTACAAATAGACTTCGAAAAAGTTTTCGACAGTATTGAATTGGACTTTATGTTTGCGGCTCTACAAAAATTTAATTTTGGCCAAAAAATAATGTCATGGGTTAAACTCTGCTACGCAGAAATTTACAGTGCGATCTTAAATATCGGGTTTACTACCGGTTGGTTCGAGCTCTTCACAGGTCTTAGACAAGGTTGTGGCTTATCGTGCGTCCTGTTCGTCCTCGCTGTCAAAATTCTTGCAATATTGATTAGAAATAACAAAAAAATTGTTGGCATTAAAGTAAATACGACCGAATTCAAAATAAGTCAATTCGCTGATGATACTACCACAATATTGGGCAACACTGAATCTATCCCGGTACTTTTCTCAACATTGGAAATTTTCGCTCAAATGTCAGGTCTTCGTATTAATGAAGAAAAAACAATGCTTATCTGGTTGGGACCTTGGAAGAGAAAGGGGAGTATAATTGGATTACAAGTATCCCAGTCATGTTTTAATATGCTAGGTGTCTCCCTAGGCTATAATAACAGCAAATGCAATGAAATAAATATTGGTAAAAATAAGGAAAAAATTAAAAAGAAATACCAAGTCTGGTTCAATAGAGATCTATCACTAATAAGCAAAATTCTTATTAGTAAATCTTTAGGAATATCAAACTTGATTTATTCACTCTCGAACGTCACGTGCTCCAACCCTGATTTAGAACGAGCTCAGTATGAAACGAACATGTTTCTATGGAATTACACGAAAGCTAAAGTGAAGCATAGCATTCTTATTAGTGAGTACTCCAAAGGGATGTTAAAGGCAATCGACTTTAAGTCGCAAGATAAAGCACTAAAATTGGCATGAATTCAACGAATCTTAAAAAAGTAATAAATGGTGTGAAATACTGCGCTTCTTTGTAGCCAGGATCGGTGGGTTTATTTATCTGCTAAGGTGTAATTTTGATGTCAGCAATTTGGCATATATACCGCCCTTCTATAAAGAAATTTTGAAAAAATTTTCATGAAGTGTTTCAAACAAGCAAAGATTCAGCACATATTCTGTGGAACAATAAAAATATATTAATAAACAAAGCAAATATTTTATAAAAGCTGGTTTGATAAAGTCATCAATCTTCCAAAGGACCAACAGGATGCAAACGGTAACTGGTTAACTCTGAAACATTTTAATGAAATATATAACTTAAAGGTAAACTTTTTAATTTTTCATGCAGTAAAATCTGCTATTAAATTACGAGTTGATGTCGATGCCCGAATCGCGTTGAATAATTTCGTGCTTGAGACTGGTCAAAATCTGTTGGACATTTCGAAGGCCAAGTCAAAACTCTATTATAATGAGTTGATAAAAAGGGTGGGAAAAGACCCTACCAGCCACAGCTTCTGGGCAAATGCCGGTTTCGACACAAATGCCTATATAAAAGTACTGCTCTTATGAAAGCGTCCTGCAGAAGCAGTAAACATGTAGCGTTTCACTATAAAATAATCCAAAACAGTGTATTGCATAACTTAAACGTAAAAAAATCGGGCATAAGACAGACCAACAAGTGCAAATATTGTTTTACTGAGAACGACTTGTTTCACACTTTCTTAACTTCCCAAATACTGTTAAAATTATAAAAAAAACTTCGTTCAGAAACTTGGGAATTAATTACTTCAATGCTGAAGAGTTTCTGATAGGCTCCCCCGATAAAGCAAAAAATCATATCCTTCTCCTAATAAAGTATCTTATTTGGAAAGCTCGGTTCTATGACTACCAATTTCAACATTCAACTCTATCGAAAGAAATCCAGACGCACATAGAAGTAGACAAGCGCCCTTTCGAGTTCAAATTTTGAACTAAAGTGGAAAGGATGGCATCATCCATTTAACATTTAAAAGTTTCAGAGCTGGTCCTCTTCCTTAGGATAATACCAAAGCAACTCACTTACTCCTTTCATCTTTCGTTCGTTTGTGCTGTACTCTACATGTCCTGTCTCTTGTTGTATTTAATTGTTTGTCTCTGTAAACAAGTTGTTCTGTAACGTCCTGTGTTATTTATGTACGGGTGATAAAATCCTGGGAAAAGGCCTGCGTGCCAAGCTGTGAATAATAAACAAGTTGTTGAAAGTATCATGAGAAATCAGGAACAAAAAATAAAAAAGACAAAAAAAATTGAGTGACGCAAATCGTGATGACATGTAGCATCGGATAACAGTAAATGAGTTTTTGCTTACCTTGAAAACTATGAAGCGCAACAAAAGTCCCGGTGTTGATAGGCTGTCGGTGGAATTCTACGAAAAGTTTTGGCATATCCTAGGCCCATTCTTGTTGAAGTATTTGAAGTTTCCAAATTAAGTAACCTACTCCAACTCTCATGACGTAGAGCGTTTGCTGCACAAACAAGGCAAAGATCCCGAGCTAATAAAAAATTGGAGACCAATATCTCTGTTAAACACAGACTACAAAACACTCTCCAAAAACAATCGCCCGTAGAATCTCCCCAGTACTCGGAAAACTTATTAATGAGTATCAAACTGCTTTTATTAAGGGCAGGTACATTGCTGAAAACATTCGACTAATTTCCGATGTCACCGAATTTACCGAACGGGAACCAGTACCCAGACTGCTCATATAAATAGACTTCGAAAAGGTCTTTGACAGTATTGAGTCGGACTTATGTTTGCAGCTCTACAAAATTTAATTTTTTTCAAGAGATAATTTCATGGATTAAACTCTGCTACACAGAAATTTACAGGTTGAGACCTCGCTATATTGGTGAAGGGCTCTGACGGAACACAGTGGGATCAGACCTTTGGAACTTTGGCCTTCCGTCAAAGCCGACAGATTTATGTGTTCGAAAGTGCCTATCCCCTGAGTGATAGTATGGGTCTTACTCATAAAGCCCGCTCTTTGGATAAGAAACCCCTTTTCCAACTTCCTGTCTTCTTTTCTTGCCGTTCTGTCTAGGGCATGGATCTGGTTTCTTCACTTGCCCGAGCTTAATGCTAGTAAAACTTGAATCTTAGCATCTTCTCCGAAAATATAGGGGCGTTGTAGGTAACGAAGAACTGGGGATAAATCCCATTAGACAACGTTTGAAGTAGAGTGAAGAGAGTTGATTTTGAAGTGTCTGATAAATTGAGACAAGGCCATATCCTCCCTTGAGTGGTAGCCCATGGAAAATAAAAATCGCCCCCCCCCCCGACTGCTAAGGAGGCCTCGAAGGGATCTAGCTGAGACTTACCGCACCATGAGAATTTGTTCCTTTGTGCCGGTAAACCTTGGCTGTAGACTATTCGTGACTGTTAACCATTTTCAACACTACGTGCTCAGGAAATCCTTTTCTTTGTAGGAATGACTGGTTAGGCACCACAGGTGTTTGTTCAGCTAGTGAACGCAGAGTTGGAAGTGCTGCCAGTGTGGTTGGATCAGTAGCCCCTTGTGGCACGGGTTTGAAATCGACTTGGTCACTTTGCAAGGTGAAAGGGTACACTCTCGTTCATGACCTGTGCCTTGCATACCCATTATACGAGAGGAGGGAGGACTGTGACATCCTCATCATTCCCTTGGTAGACCTTCCTTGTCTTAATAAAAGCTTTATCTGTCTTTGTAAAGGCCTGCAATAGAAACAGTCTAAGGGAATTGTCCACGCGGTTGCCATTTGAAAGCATGGCAGTGACTCCATGGCTTGTAAGCTTAACTTCCGCTCTACGAGAAGTCCCTTTATAGCCCGGGAGATCTGTTGTTGCTTCATTTTGGGAAATACCCGTGCTTTTGCAGCCGTTCTCATAGAAAGACAATGTCTTGTTTAGAGGATAGCTCTAATTTGGACAGGTTTACTACCAGACCTACCTGTAAGGGCTTGCATAGAGATTGGCGGAGGGATCAGAGCCTTTTATTTCCTGTTTGAAAGTCCAAGAACTCTCTGGCTGAGTGATGAAGGGGGATGTGTTAGTAGGCGTCGGACAAGTTGACATGCATCACATCCCTGCTTGTAGTTTCTTTCATGACTCGCGCTGTATCCATCTGAAGAGATATCAACTGCAGAAAGTCATTGATTGGTAACAGTCTATCACTAATCTCTTCACCGTGGAACCGCAGAAACACTCTGCTGAAGTAATGTGTCTGATTTTCAGACATTTTCTCTATCGCCCATTTTTTTCAACATTTCTTGTGGGGATACGTTAGGGGCATAGGTGGCTTGTGTCCCCTCGCTTCCTGTTCGAAGGGGAGAGAGTAGCCGTCTTTGAGCCCGCGAACTACACATCGCTAAATTTACTAGAAGTTATCTACCCTTCCGCCTACGTGCAGGAGAACAATTTTTGTTGACAGGATCGAACGAAAGTGCGCGACCTTCGCTTGCATTCATGTTCTTGAATTCATTCGAACGCACCGTTACCGCCTTCGCCTTTGCTAATTGAGAGTGCTATGAACAAATCCTAGTGAGGAATCACCGTCTTTGATGTCATACATTTCGGCGAATCCTCTTTGTCCAGGTGGAAGAGATGCCCGTGAGGTTTTCTAAATGTAACATCTTTTAACTAGCGTCTCTGAACGGTACGTCCTTTGGTACTATAGTACAAGAGGCCCTGGAAGAAGGGCGTCCTTGCAGGGTGGTGTGAATTCTAGGGTAGCTGCTGCTGCTGGGTGTCTCCAGAGCCTTTGACCACGGCCTGGTGACCTGACGCAGCCTGCTTCCCGGCGATGGAGGAGGAAATGGGAGGGATGTGACGACTCCTCCATCTCATCTTCCAAACCTTCCCTTCTGACTCCTGAAGGCCCGAAGATTCCTCCTTGCCAACCATAAAATCTCTTGTAGATGGCTCGTTTCTATCGCTGAAGGTAAGCACAGGTAGACTATGGGTCTGGCTAGCTGCACGAAACCGTGACGGACGCCTTAACTTCTTTTGTTGAAGGAGTGTTTCATGAGTGCTTGCCAATAGCCCCGAAGATAGATTAACCTTACCATCTGATTTGGTCTGCAACATGCTGGATTCTGACGGGCAGGTCGCATAAGCCTTACGGATGGTGTCACGTTCCTCTGGGATATCCAGATCCAGATCAGCAACTGTCCGTGAGAAAGCTTTCTCTGGTTTTGCTTTCTTGGGATTTTTAATGGAGACAGCCTCCGATATAGAGAGAGTGCCCACTCCAGTATAACGAGTTTGCTTTCCTTATAGTTTCTCCTACAAACGCCTTAGTGGTAAAGGATGTCGGAGAGAGAGCTTCGTGTCTATATTTTCTACAACAATTTTTGCTCTGTTCTGGCTTATTGCCTTCCAGTCCTTGATATGTATTGGCTTCTCCAGCAAGTCATTCGTCGCAGAGTCCTCTGTCATGTCCGAAAAGCAAGCAGAAAGAAGACCGGATACACACAGTTAATTATTGTATAACACTTAACACACCACTTCAGTAACTACCGGTAGAAGACCGGTAAACACACAGTTAATTATTGTATAACACTTAACACACCACTTCAAACTTTATTCAGTAACTACCGGTAGAAGACCGGTTAACACACAGTTAATTAATGTATAACACTTAACACACCACTTCAAACTTTATTCAGTAACTACCGGTAGAAGACCAGTAAACACACAGTTAATTATTGTATAACACTTAACACACCACTTCAAACTTTATTCAGTAACTACGTGTGTTAAAGTAATATTAAATTGTTTCCAGTAGTCAATTTAAACGATTCTAGACAAAAAAGCCTTATAGGCTCAATTTCCTGCAACTTTCGGTACGGGAGGGACCTGACCATGCGAACAGGTACTGTCCGGGGTCAGGCACCAGCGTCATCCGAATACAGACGGCATGGTTGCCATGGACTGTGGACTGTTCATAAACCATGTGCTGACGGACCTAAGACAGGAATGTGGCAGAGAACGTGCTATAATAGCTACAAACACCAAAATGTTTCTCTTTCGCATGGACAACGGCTGGGCGAACCTGCAATGACAAAACTGATCGGCCGCCTGGAGTGTAATCTTAAGCAAGAACTTTCCATTTCTGTGATTGCCCAGTAAGCTGAATAAAGCTTGGAGTTGATGCAGGCAATGTAAAGACTGAAAATACTGTAATGTTGGCTGGAAACCGTCACTGATTCTCGATCCTGTAGCTTCTTGTGGAGAATAAGAGGCACACTTCTCAGAAAGATCGAATCGTCACCCCTGCGTGTAAACCCAACGTTTACGAGACCAAAGTTACGAGTGGAGAAATTTGCCCTGTAAAATCGAAGCAAATTTATGCAACGTTCAGAATATGATAAATTAGTCCCTTATAAGTTTTAACTAGTTTTCGCAAAGCGAAAAATTGCGGAGCACACAAAATAACGCATGTTTAAGAATCCCCTATGTCATCAATGAGGTCATACCAGAGGATTCCATCATTCTCATTAGTCGGTGGACAAATGGTAGAATAGAACTGTTCTAGCTGCGACAAAAACTTTATTTGTATTGCTTGGAAGTCTTTTACGGAAGGGAAACCAATCTAAAAGTGGAGATCAACGAATTACGAAGCAAAAACCTTTCTTTCCGTACACCAACAAGAAATCAATTATGGCTTTACTTCGAGATAGCAATGATTAGTCAGAATATATATAATATGCATATTTTTCCCATGCATTCGGCGTTTTATTTTATGTATCTGTTTCTAAGTTATTTTGAAATGCATACTTTTAGTTTTTAGACCAAGTATATTTCTAAATTGCACGAATGTTAACTGTGTTATTGAAAATAGCAAAATTAAACATTAAAAGGAGATGTCATAAGCTGGATCGTTCTGGTTCGGAACACACGCCAAGTTTCGACATGGGAACAAATTTCACGGGTCACCAGTGCGCGCATATCTTTATGAAATTGCTAATATATATCGAAGGACATTGCCATGAAGAGACATAAGTGGCGTTTATTATAAAATGGGTGACCATAAATGGCAAATCGTGTGTCCTTGACAATAAATGAAAAGAACTTGGTAGATAGGCGTTCCACTAAATATGGTGTGTAACGCCAACAGAAAAACATTAAAATGTCTTTGTGTGTGTTCCACTAAATATGGTATGTAACGCCAACAGAAAAACATTAGAATATCTTTGTGTGTGTATGTGTATGTGTGTGTGTATGTGTGTGTGTCTGGAGGACGAGGGAGGGTGTGAGATTATAAAGGGCCATTTTTATTTATTTTTTATTTATTTATTTGCATTTGCCAATATGGATTTTTACATATTTTTTCCCATTGAATGGTCACTTTGAAAGACGCTTTCGGGCGTAACTGATGAAGAAGAAGGGATAAATTGACTCTCTATTCAAGGGTTGGTTTAGAAAGTTCTGCATACAGGGGAGAGTGGATTATAAATATCCCCGCCTCACATTCACCAAAAATATTACCAGTGGCAAAGTATTAGCATTGCTTCCTACGTAAGTTCTTAAATTTAAAAAAATTGAGAGAGAGAGAGAAATGGAAAGGCGGAGAGGAGCTAAAAATCTTAAGCTCAAATTCAATCTTTCACTAGCAATCAGCTGGTTTTCTTGAGTTTTTCCTATTAAAAGAGAATCGATCAGCCTTCATTTCAAACGAAACAGCATATCAGCGAGCTCATTAGATTTTCCAATCTTTCCCAGACTCTTTTCTTTTCACGACAAAGCAAACAATAAACAAGTAAAAAATATGCCAAAAATTGGTTAACTTGGAATTAATTTATGATAAAACTTTCCTTGCAGTTTATCGTTGTATTCTATAATCATCTACTTTACTCCAGTGGTGAGTTCTCTAAAACATATCAACAGTAACTGAAAAAGCAATTTTCAAGTATTCACTAGTTGTCTGTTAATTTATGTGTTTCTTGTTAATATTAAAATGTTAATATTACATTATCTCCTTATATGTGCCAGTGAATTCACTGAAAGAATCGGCCTTTTCAATCAAATAAAATGATCTAACGATCAACGTGGCTTTTATTTATACTGAGCTTAATTTTATACTTGATAATAAAGGAAGATTTTATGTATACTGAGCTTAATTTTATTGTTGATAATAAAGGAAGATTTAACAAGCTTGTTAATAATGTTTAATCAGCTTGTTTAACAAGAGAAAAAATTTGTGGTAGTTCAAAGTAACCTTAAAATGCCCAGCAATTTTCAAAGGTGTTTTAAAATTGTTGTTTTTTATTAAACTGGAAACGCTTTTCTTAACGTTAGACATAGGAGAAGTGGTCATTAAAAGAAACCTAAAAATGCCCAGAAATCTTCAAGGATGTGTTTGAAGATGAGAACGCATTATGTTGTTTGGAAAATACATAATCATATTTATGAATAGCGGTTAAAAATGCGTTTGTTTGGCCTTGTTGACCAAAAGCCCTTATTTTATGAGAGGCTACCAGTGATATTTTCTCTAGTTTTCTGACAATTCCTGTAAAGAACACATCCTCGAGATTGATCACCGGGGTTTTGACATCTAAAATACGCGCTAACAAGCGACTTGTGATATTATTGGTATATGCATAAAAATATCCGTCTATATATGCAGGGTAATTGCGGTATGGATAGGCGTTGCATGGACTCGCCACTTGTGTATAGTGTTGCTCCTAGGCACTTCGTGCTCATTCACAAGGTTCCCGAAGAAGAACGGGCTCTTATAAACACGCCATGCATTGGTTAAATCTCTCAATGCATTCGTAACGTTCACAAATACGTCATTGTCAACCTTTAATATAAACTTTGTAGTACTGCAATATTTTTGAACCCATTGTACCATTCCGATTGTCTTCAAGGTTAGGTTAAAATACGAATCCGTGATGTTCAAATCAATGACATCATGATGTTTGGAGTTGATATCCCCAGCGTTGTAGAGTGTATTAAATCCCCTGAAAATAGCTATACCTGTGACAAAGAACAAACGTACGCGAGCATCCTGTTTGTTTGTATACGGCGCCCAATGCCGTCTGATCGCATGAATGTTGTTAAATTCAAATATTCGCGTGTACACGAATACAGCGAGGAAAGTATCAGCAAGGCATTTATTCACTGTCGAGTAACTGGTATGTAGTATGCTTTTTAATATAGATCGGATGCTGACACTGGGATATGCGGTATTGTAGTGGTGGTCTGCTTCGCGCACAGTTTTACTGGCACCCTTTCCGTTGACAACAGGTTCTGATTGTTTAGTACTGATTACTCTGGCAAATTCGTTCCACGTCTTTTGGCTTTCATTTACTAATAATTCAAATCCCGCACTGTTTGTCACTGGTTTTATATATCGATGATGCGATATATTTCGAATATTAAGGGTCGACTGATTGATTTCTTTCTTGCTTAATTCCATCGAGCTTCCTACAGAAGCGGTTGTATGGGTTATGTTATTCACTTCAGCTAAGGACTGTGTTCTGAGGTACATACTATAATCATTTTTATAACGAGACCCATGTGTGGCATTGATATAGGATACGGATTTCGTGGCTATTTGTATGGTGTATTCTCTTGAATATTTATATTCACGATAATGTACACAGAGATTCAGTAAAACAGTCGGAATAACCAATAGGGACGCCAGTACTATTTTATTACTGACCTTCATTCTCGTTACTGTTCTTTTGTATCCCATTCGTAAATTATTGGTGATTATGTCGTCATAATCTTCTCCTATAAACCTATCACACCAAATAGAAGATCTGAAAACCAGTAATTCTAAGAATTTTTTGAAGTTTGTTTGGTGAATAAAATAACTCACGCTATATACCAGTCACTCCTGTTATTTTTCACGGTTAAACAACCAATGGTACCTTCTGTATATTACATTGAATGTAGGTATTAATGCTAAATTATTTTCTTTCTATAATACTGTGAGAGTTACTCATATTATATACTTTTGATACGTTCTTATTCAACTGTTCGACTTTATATTATCTCAGTACTCGACGCGGTTAGTTGCTCTCATTGACACTGTTATGTAAATATTCTGGCACACAAGTTTACCTTTACATATTTGTACATAATCTGTTCTATACATTTTTACAGTCCACTAGTTGTCCATTGTGGAAACTAATCACATACATACCTACAGTGCAGGCTTGGATTGAAGTATTTAGTGGACCCATGATTTCATTTATGTATTGTCAAATATGTAGCTCACCACAGTTCTTTAGTTAAATACATCATTAAAAGCCCATTTGAGTAGGATAGTTTACTAATTTGCTGATTGCGGGCAAGGGTATGGGAGCGTACTTTCTTGAGATGAACCAACACAGTATGTGCTTGCAGTACATACTACAGATCATGTGTGTTAAATGTGACCTTAAACGTGCCCATTGCCTATGATCTATCTAGTGACAGTGTGACTTTATCTATGACGTAACCATTACCATATTATCATATCTGTGATGTGTAACGATATGACGTATCTATGACCGTATGAACACACGCCTATAACCTGTGACCTTGTCTTTATCATAAATTAAGCAATGCCTTACATAGT
Source organism: Protula sp. h YS-2021 (assembly GCA_949752745.1). Lineage (NCBI taxonomy): Eukaryota > Metazoa > Annelida > Polychaeta > Sabellida > Serpulidae > Protula > Protula sp. h YS-2021. The sequence goes on from OX457030.1 coordinate 63,543,194, forward strand.
GACTTAAAAGATTCAATGTACAAGATAAGTTCAACCACATGACAAGAGCATTAAGGGTAGTAGCCTAGAAAGACCTAAGCTGTTATTGCATTTACTGTCTGCATTTGCACTATACCTGTACCTAGAATATGAGGATTATTGAAGGGAACAAATCAATAATTAATAGATAAAATTCGATATTCAAATAACAATTTCTTGATTTCTTGATTCTATTGATATAAAATTGTTATTCTAGCTAGAATCAGCAAAAACCGAGATTTAAAAGTTGGCATATTGTTACTTTTCTTGATGTTATGTGTTTATTTATATTAATATGAAGTTGCATACAAAACCACAACCAGATAAAGCATGGAAAGCTTTCAAGGAATCGTTATCAAGGTGATGTCAAGAATATGAAACGTCACAATGGACGCTCTTCTATTAAAATGCTTCGTAGTTGAAGTACGAGCACTTTGGAGGATGTCGTGTTATTGAATCGGAAAGTAAACACCCGAGATATCGTGTTATAAGCAGAAGTTTACTGCGTGGTTTGCATGAGGAAAATAGCACTGTTTCTTCTACAATGCATCAACATTATCATTCAGCGTATCGAGGTATCAGAATTAGAGCCTTTCTGGATGATATTGAGCGTATGGATTATTCTGAGCTGGACGCCTGTCCTAGCGACACTTTTCTCGCTGTTTTCGTCCACACACGTGCTTCCGGTTTGGCGCGTATACAAGCTATAAGAGAGCACTGGGCGTTACGCAAACGGTCACGTGACGTCACGATTTGCGTATTTTTCGTCCCCGGAATGGTTGTTGTAGACAGATTTAACACCAAATCCACAGTTCGCTGCATCAATAAAAATATCATGACGTCATTTTGTTGAATATTTTGGATTCTTACGTGCTTTTAACACTGAAAATAACAGGGATGGCAAAATGGGCTAGGAAATGTTGTAGCAATGCTGAGTTTATAATGAAAATTGATGATGACACTTTTGTTAATGTTTCAAATGCAGTGGAGGATTTAAGCCAAGGAAGAAATGTTTACAACAAGAGTTTGATTATTGGAAGCGTGGTAGAGAGTATGAACTACGCCATGAGGGAGTCGTGACCAATCAAAATCAAATAAAATGGAGGGTCTCATTAGACGCTTACCCTTATATATGTCCCCTGCTTACGTGCATGGGTAATTTTATGCTTACAGTAATGAAGCTAGTAGTCAATTTCTGACACAGATAATAAATTAAACCACACCTGTCGTTAATCTGCAGGATGTTTTCTTGACTGATATTGTCAGGAAATTAGAAGAAATTCCGCTTTTACATTCAAACAGAGTGCGATCTTACTGTCAGTTATCGCAGCTTAAGTCCAAAGTGACAGCG
>OX457030.1:63547062-63684595 GCA_949752745.1 Protula sp. h YS-2021
AATTTCACTGTTTGATTCAGTTTTATGTAAAGTTTTAACATTAAGTGGTTATAGGCTATTTACACCGATGGCTGTATGCATAATGTGACATGCCGCCATTTTAACTTTGTAAAAAGTGAAAAAATGAGATAACTTTCGCTATAGTTGGTCGATTTGCATGAAACTTTCACTGTTTGGTTCAGTTTTATATCTAGTTTTTGTTATAATGTAGTCATGGGCTATTTGCGCAGCTGGCTGTAGGCATAATTTGACATTCGCCATTTTAACTTTTTAAAAAGTGGAAAAGTGTAATAACTTTCGTTATGGTTAACCGATTTGAATGAAAATTTCACCATTGAATTCAGTTTGATGTCTTAGTTTTACAGTAGTTTGTGCATAGGTGGGGTTATTGGAATGGCGCGCGCCCCCCACCATTCAAACATGTGTTTGAATTATTTTTTTTACGTAAAACTATTGTTCAACAAGTTGTTTAGCAATTGTACAACAATTGTTCAACAAGCTGTTGTTCAACATGTTCAACATGTTCAACATGTTCAACATGTTCAACATGTTCAACAACATGTTCAACAAGTTGAACATGTTCAACATGTTCAACATGTTCAACAACATGTTAAACAAGTTGAACATGTTCAACATGTTGTTGAACATGTTGAACATGTTCAACATGTTCAACATGTTCAACTTGTTAAACATGTTGTTGAACATGTTGAACATGTTGAACATGTTTAACAAGTTGTTCAACAAGTTGTAGTTCAAGCAAAGAAAATACAAGACATATGTTGAATAGGTTTATTAATACATTTAAATACACTTAAATACACTTAAATACACTTAACTACACTTAAATACACTTAAATACACTTAAATACATACAGCTTAAATCTATAACAACATTATAACATTTATTGATTTACAAAGTCTTTATTATAATGTTTAGTCAAATAAGTCTATTTTTCTTCATCTGCTTCACTCTGTTCACTGGCATCCATATCACTTTCTTCGTCACTGCTTTCATCTTCCTCCTCCTCATCTAGAAGCTCTTCAAAGAATGCATCGTTTCTTCTTATAGCCGCCTTTAGTGCCTTTGAATACTCGTAATGTTTTTCATCAACAAAGTAATTAAAGTCTTCTAAAATGGTTTCATAATGTTCGTTTTGTTGTAGACGTTGGGCATATTTGAATAGTCTCATAAACAGTTGTTTAAGTCGACGCTTATAAATGGGTCGAAAGTCATCACTTGCTATTTCACGCGCATCTTCAAGCCCTTGTTCTTCATATTCTGAAACCTTTTCTTGAAATTTGGTATCATATTCATCGTAGACTTCTTGAACCATATCATACCAAACAGAGTCTGCTTCTGACTAACTTTCAGAGTCTGTTTCTGACTCACTTTCAGAGCTGTCGTCATCATCACCCTCAACACAATGTTCCATATGTTTGAACAAAGCTTCTTGACTGTTGTACAACGCACCACATTCTGTACAAGCATGTGCATTCTTTTCAGTCATGTTGACGCTTTGACTTTCCATAGAAGACTCATCTAAAGTTTCAGTGATAGGTGGTTTTACAGGGTTTTCCATATCTATCTCCAATTCTTCTTCTGAAGTGTGAGCATTCTTTAAGTGCCTTTTAAGACTTTGTGGCCAATTGTAAGATTTCAAACAAATGTTGCATTTATACATCCTTTCGGTTCAACATGCACTTTTCAAATGAAGAAAAAGCCTTTAAACATAGCCTTATATACAACTTGTTGAACAACATGTTGAACATGTTCAACTTGTTGAACAACATGTTGAAGAACATGTTGAAGAACATGTTCAACAAGTTCAACATGTTGTTGAACATGTTGTCTACGCCTAGGGTTAGGGTTATGCCGCTTAGAGGAGTCTAACGTCATGACGTCTTTATGACGTTATCATGACATCATTATGACGTCATCACTTCATCATTATAACGTCATAATAACGTCATTCGAACAGGCGCGCGCTTTACCAAAAAAAAACTGACTCAGCAGAATTTGTTTCTGTTTGATAGGTATGAAATGCATGTCTCACTCTTCCTTTTATGTTACTTCGATGTAATCAAAATATGGTGTGTAACTTGCTCAAAAATGCCAAACTTGTTAAAATTGCTAAAATTGCTGACTCAGCAAATCGACCAACTTGTTCAACAACATGTTGAACATGTTGAACATGTTGTTGAACATGTTGAACATGTTCAACATGTTCAACATGTTCAACAACATGTTAAACAAGTTGAACATGTTCAACTTGTTGAACATGTTGTTGAACATGTTGAACATGTTGAACATGTTCAACATGTTCAACAACATGTTCAACATGTTCAACATGTTGTTGAACAAGTTGGTCGATTTGCTGAGTCAGCAATTTTAGCAATTTTAACAAGTTTGGCATTTTTGAGCAAGTTACACACCATATTTTGATTACATCGAAGTAACATAAAAGGAAGAGTGAGACATGCATTTCATACCTATCAAACAGAAACAAATTCTGCTGAGTCAGTTTTTTTTGGTAAAGCGCGCGCCTGTTCGAATGACGTTATTATGACGTTATAATGATGAAGTGATGACGTCATAATGATGTCATGATAACGTCATAAAGACGTCATGACGTTAGACTCCTCTAAGCGGCATAACCCTAACCCTAGGCGTAGACAACATGTTCAACAACATGTTGAACTTGTTGAACATGTTCTTCAACATGTTCTTCAACATGTTGTTCAACAAGTTGAACATGTTCAACATGTTCTTCAACAAGTTGTATATAAGGCTATGTTTAAAGGCTTTTTCTTCATTTGAAAAGTGCATGTTGAACCGAAAGGATGTATAAATGCAACATTTGTTTGAAATCTTACAATTGGCCACAAAGTCTTAAAAGGCACTTAAAGAATGCTCACACTTCAGAAGAAGAAGAATTGGAGATAGATATGGAAAACCCTGTAAAACCACCTATCACTGAAACTTTAGATGAGTCTTCTATGGAAAGTCAAAGCGTCAACATGACTGAAAAGAATGCACATGCTTGTACAGAATGTGGTGCGTTGTACAACAGTCAAGAAGCTTTGTTCAAACATATGGAACATTGTGTTGAGGGTGATGATGACGACAGCTCTGAAAGTGAGTCAGAAACAGACTCTGAAAGTTAGTCAGAAGCAGACTCTGTTTGGTATGATATGGTTCAAGAAGTCTACGATGAATATGATACCAAATTTCAAGAAAAGGTTTCAGAATATGAAGAACAAGGGCTTGAAGATGCGCGTGAAATAGCAAGTGATGACTTTCGACCCATTTATAAGCGTCGACTTAAACAACTGTTTATGAGACTATTCAAATATGCCCAACGTCTACAACAAAACGAACATTATGAAACCATTTTAGAAGACTTTAATTACTTTGTTGATGAAAAACATTACGAGTATTCAAAGGCACTAAAGGCGGCTATAAGAAGAAACGATGCATTCTTTGAAGAGCTTCTAGATGAGGAGCAGGAAGATGAAAGCAGTGACGAAGAAAGTGATATGGATGCCAGTGAACAGAGTGAAGCAGATGAAGAAAAATAGACTTATTTGACTAAACATTATAATAAAGACTTTGTAAATCAATAAATGTTATAATATTGTTATAGATTTAAGCTGTATGTATTTAAGTGTATTTAAGTGTATTTAAGTGTATTCAAGTGTAGTTAAGTGTATTTAAGTGTATTTAAGTGTATTTAAATGTATTAATAAACCTATTCAACATATGTCTTGTATTTTCTTTGCTTGAACTACAACTTGTTGAACAACTTGTTAAACATGTTCAACATGTTCAACATGTTCAACAACATGTTTAACAAGTTGAACATGTTGAACATGTTCAACATGTTCAACATGTTCAACAACATGTTGAACATGTTCAACTTGTTTAACATGTTGTTGAACATGTTGAACATGTTGAACATGTTCAACTTGTTGAACATGTTGTTGAACATGTTGAACATGTTGAACATGTTGAACATGTTGAACAACAGCTTGTTGAACAATTGTTGTACAATTGCTAAACAACTTGTTGAACAATAGTTTTACGTAAAAAAAATAATTCAAACACATGTTTGAATGGTGGGGGGCGCGCGCCATTCCAATAACCCCACCTATGCACAAACTACTGTAAAACTAAGACATCAAACTGAATTCAATGGTGAAATTTTCATTCAAATCGGTTAACCATAACGAAAGTTATTACACTTTTCCACTTTTTAAAAAGTTAAAATGGCGAATGTCAAATTATGCCTACAGCCAGCTGCGCAAATAGCCCATGACTACATTATAACAAAAACTAGATATAAAACTGAACCAAACAGTGAAAGTTTCATGCAAATCGACCAACTATAGCGAAAGTTATCTCATTTTTTCACTTTTTACAAAGTTAAAATGGCGGCATGTCACATTATGCATACAGCCATCGGTGTAAATAGCCTATAACCACTTAATGTTAAAACTTTACATAAAACTGAATCAAACAGTGAAATTTTCATGTAAATCGGCCAAGTATAACGAAAGTTATCTCAATTTTTCACTTTTTACAAAGTTAAAATGGCGGCATGTTACAAAAATGATACAGCCAGCTGCGCAAATAGCCTATAACCACTTTATAACAAAACTAGATATAAAACTGAATCAAATAGTGAAATTTTCATGTAGATCAACCAAGTATAACGGAAGTTATGCCAATTTTCCACTTTTTACAAGGTTAAAATGGCGGCATGTTACAAAAATGCATATAGCCACCGGTGTAAATAGCCTGTGACCACTTTATAACAAAACTAGATATAAAACTGAATCAAACAGTGAAATTTTCATTCAAATCGGTCAACTATAACGAAAGTTATCCCACTTTTTCACTTTTTACACAGTTAAAATGGCGGCATGTTACAAATATAAGTTCCACACTTCAACGGAAGTCCGTTATTTCAAATTACGAAAACAAAATGACGTTTCGTTTACGCACACTCTGCTGTGACGTTTACCCTTCATCATGACGTCATCCCAACACGTGCGCGCGCTCCATCCAAAAAACTGAAGCAGATAGAAACAAACAGACACTATGACGTCACTTCCGGTCCAGACATGATGACGTCACTTCCAGACATGACGTTACTTCCGGTCCAGACAGCACTTCCGGTCCAGACAACACTTCCGGTCCAGACAACACTTCCGCTCCAGACACCACTTCCGGTCCAGACATGATGACGTCACTTCCAGACAGTATTACGTCATCAAGTGGCGTGAAAACGGCATTATATACCTACTATAGATAGATAGATAGATAGATAGATAGATAGATAGATAGTACCTTCCCTGTTGAGTTGTCTTGATATTTGAGATGAAAAATATGCATCCCTGCTTCTTTCATCAGGAATCAACTGGTCTTGTTGAGTGTTATTAAAAATAGCTAACCCAGTCAACAATTTGATATCACAGTGATCTCACAGTGAGCTCACATAACACTCACGTTGAGCTCACCTAGTGAAGTCACTGTGAACTAAAAAAGCTTCGCGCTACGTGCCACCGGGGATCTAGTACAGTGGAAAAAATGGTTTCTTTCTCTTTATTTAAATAACTTGAAGTTGATGATGTCTAGGGACCTGTTGTAAAACCAAGCAGCCTGGATATTTAAACGCTTTCGGTAAAGTGTAAAGGCGCGCACTTTTGTGCATGGCGCGGTTGTCAGTGCAGTGAAAAGTGCAGACGTTTTCACACAGTCTTCCTAGAAACGTCCCTCTTGATAGCGTCTTGAAACACGAGTACAGGTGTAAACCCCCCCCCCCTTCCCCGCCCCTCCCTCCACAAATCCGCACAGTGTCACTCCAAAAAAGTATCATAAGTGTATAATAGAGAAGCATCTATCACTCATTCACAATTATATGTGCCTTTCCGACAATAGCAACTGAATTAAATGCTGAATTTCAAAAGGATCAATTTTATTTTGAAAGCAGATGATAGAATGTGATAGGAATATTATGGATTGGATTTATTTTTGAGGTATCAGGATAAACAAGCCTAAAAGAAAAGGTGAGGATTTTCTATTTTGTGTTGGACGTGAATTGGTCCCTAATCTGTCGTTTCTTTTCCCTTTCTATGTTATCCCAGGAAACATTCTAAGATCAATGAAACTTCGATTTGAGGTTGTGAACGTCGACCCGAAGAAACTCGGGTAGTACTTTGCTTGTGACGTGTCGTGACCACAGATCCCTCGTGCAACGTTGAATAGTCGTCGTAAAATCGACGTTTGATGGCCGTCGAAAATCGTTGTTGTATAGATGTCGGACTCGCAATCAAAAACCCAACCTCCTTGTGTTATCGCTCACCAAAAATGATAGCAGAGGACGTAAAATATGAGAATTTGACGAGCGCACATTTGTTCCTGCTTACTTTGGAAATTTTGGAAATTGACTTCATGCTTATCCTACTTGACTGGATGACCCAAGAATGGTATCAGTGGGATGGAGGGTGGCAATATTATAGATATGTATGGCGGCTTTAGCGGAGGATCTAGATTAATATTTTCTTGACGTCTATACGACGTCGATAAATAGACGTTCTTTTGAGTTCCATTTGCAACCTCTCCCAAACGTTTAATGGACGTCGGATAATGGACTTATAGTCAATATTGAAAAGTCGACTTCCATAAACAATCAAAACACAGACATGAACATAAACCATAAACAATCATGTTAAGCGGGCATTGGGGCGACGTATACCCAATGCAATAGTTACTGGGATAAGACTACGGCAGGTTTTAATTATTGTGGCTGATTATGAGAAATAAAACTTTAACAGAACAATATTTTAAAATTATCTTCCAAATCATGCATAAATACCCATTTTTGTAGATTAATATTTTATTTCCGGAAGTACGTGTCTCTCCCTGGCTATGGAGAAGGGAAGGTGTGAATTCTTCACAAGTCATTTCGAGAGAAGGAAGTTTTGCCTAGAGGTGCAACCACCCTCCCTTTTAGCAACATGCCAGGTACTTTATGTGTGTTCAAGAATATTATTCAGTATTCTAAAATAGTATTCTAAAATAGTATTCTATGGTATTCTATAGAAATCACAGGTACTTTAAAGGAGGCAAATATTTTTTCCTATAAAAATGTGCAAATAATAGGAAAACAGATAATAATGGTGAAATTACCGGGTTAGTAAATTTTACAAAGTTACCACTATTTTGCTCTTAAATGAGGCATCTAAGTTTGATTTTAAGTGATCGAGTCTCTCAGGCCCCCCCCCCCCTCCGCTTCCAGCCATCCCCCCAGTTCATACAAATCCGTGCCAGATATTGCAGTTTCGGTGTTCTTTGCTTAAAACATCATTTCTTCTGTTGTTTTCTCAGAGCTCGGATAATCTCTGGCAAATTGCTTCTTTTTTCCTTACACACACACACACACACACACACACACATAAATATATATATATATATATATATATATATATATATATATATATATATATATATATATGTGTGTGTGTGTGTGTGTATGTGTGTGTGTGTGTGTGGATTGTGTGTGTGTGTGTGTAACGGTTGTCAAACGGATCCATGTGAAAACAGGACACAAACAAATGTTTCGCGGCCTCTATACAACGTCTGTTGCGTGACATCTATACAAAGTGATACATGTTGCACTTTCATTGCAACTTTAACGCAAGGTTTAAAAAAGAATTGATAAATAATCCAGGCCTATCGCAACACTTTTTCCTGTCTATTTTTTTCCTGCACTGCTATAGGTATAAATAATGAAAAAAAAAAAAAAACTGGCACAGATTCGAGAATTTGTAGCTCTGACGCCTAGTGTTTTTGGAAACTATGTGGATGTGTGCCAAGGTACGACATAAAGATCACACCAAGACAGTCATGCCATATCATACGAGTAACTGTAATACGCGTTAATCCACGGAATTCAGTGGAAGTTCCGCCACTGAACTAGAATGCTTTGATTTCGGGGTCGTTACTGATTCTAAGGGCTCTGATTTTTGCAGTAGTCTTAAGTGGTCTGATTTCATGGGTAACCCTATTTGTCAAACCTTCTGACAAAAGAAACTCATGGAGCTTTTATATATATATATATATATATATATATATATATATATATATATATATATATATATATATATATATATATATATTTTCCAGCCCGTTTTGCACCTTTCCCTTGAACTTTTTTAGGGAGGTATGAGGTTTCATAGAAGCTACATGGCCTACAGGTGCGCATGCGCAGTCTGGTGGCTGGCTGTTCTCTCCAGCGTGCTCGACACCTCTAGTCGTGCTTTCCTCCTCTATCTCACCAACTGGGGCCTGGTGCTGCTAACCGTGTCATCGTGTCTGCAGCTTGCTGCGAGTGTCTATCACTTTGTGAAAGGTACTGATGATTGAACGGTTGGGTAGGGGCTTGTAAGGATTCTGTAATCTACCCCCTTAGCTCTGATCTCCTCCACCCCTTCCCTCCAAATGCCGCCTTAAACGAGAAAAATATTCTCATACAAAACATGTTTGCGTTTCGTTATTATTTCTTCTAGCTAATAGTTGAAAGGTTTGCCGTTGGTGTTTTCCCATGATAAAAGTCTCCTAGTGGATTTTCCATGAACAGATATTTTCCAAATCTTGTAAATCAATATAAAAAGTTGAATTAAGTGTTAACACGCAGTATTCCTAGTTCTCCTGAGAATGGAATTGTGATCACCGAGTATTTGTTCTATATGAAGTAAAAAGAAAAAATTAAAAACCTAAGACAATTCTATTCATGACCGGACTGCGAACAACAAAATCTTAATTGCATTTAGTATTGCTATAAGAAAAATGAACATCCATGCAAAAATATGTTCAGCCAAAGTTGCGGCATGGATTTTTTAGATTTTGTAAAATAAACTCCTACAAAAACTGGTCTTATTCAAGATTCCATAATTGTTCAATAAACTGTCTCTTTAAATATTTAGGAAAAGTTTTAAATGGAAACTGATTTGATTTTTAAGATGGTGCTATCGCAGACGAGACGCCATTATTGTATAAATTTAACTGGGTGGCGTATAACATGGCGTCGATACTGGCGGTTGTCATAACGATCTTATTCTACACAGTCATAGGCGCTAGTAAGTGATGCTGGACTGGGGTCGGGGTGGTGAGGGTGTGAGATAGGAAGAGGAGAGTATGAATGAATAACATGGGGTAGATGCTGGCGGTTATCATAATGATCTTCTACACAGCCACAGGCGTCAGAAAACGATGTTGGGCTGGGGTTGGGGTGGTGAGGGTGGGGGTTAGGAGAAAGGGACGGGGGTATTAGATATTATGTTAAAGGTTTTTATTGCTTAAATCGTCGTCAGTTTTCTTGAGAGAGAGAGAGAGAGAGAGAGAGAGAGAGAGAGAGAGAGAGAGAGAGAGAGAGAAAGAGAGAGAGAGAGAAAAAGAGAGAGCGGGATTGAAGTTTGCAAGAAGGGGTGAGTTCTTTTAAAACACAATACGAAAGTCATTATTATTTGTCTTTTTTAATCAGTAGTTTAATAATTTGTATGATTTTCCATACGACAGGCATATGACTGTGTAAAGAAAGCAAGGAAAAAGGCTTCAGCTTTGTTAATGAACTCATGTTCTGCAACTATATTCGGCTGTGTTTGCTTTTGATTTTTCTATTTCAAAAAAATATTTGCACTTAACTTCAAGGTGCTGAATTCCTGAACGTAGCGGTGCATGCCGTCAACACGTTGTATGTCGTCGTCGACATCTTCGTCACAGGCACGTGTTTTTTTTCGCTTCAGTCCCTAGTCAGCTTTAGTAGTTTCACAATGTCAAGAAGTTATGTAATGATCCGTCATCAATTATATCAGTAGTTGTAACAAAACTTAAAATTCGCTGTCAAAAAAACAAAAACAAAACAACTGGATAGATCTCTCTGTTAACTGTAACCACAAAGTAGGTAGATATTTGAAAAGTAGCCCTTCCCACCCCAAACCCCACCTTTTTAAATGAGTACTCTGCGCAGACTTCCCGAACAAGAGAATAAACAAAGAAAAAAGAATCCACACACAAACAAAGGTACACAACAGACCGACCAGAGGTAGAGGTTGGCTGTGGAACAACAACGAATTTTAACATAAGCAGTGTCTCTTACTAGACTTACTAGTACTAAATTTTAATTCGCAAAAGCTTTGAATTTGCTTATCTCCACTTTTAATGGGTTCCCTTCCAGTAATATTTACCACGCAATATAAAAAAAGAACTTTTTGAGGTACCGTTAAAGATCTCTTATGCTTCCATCCATCCTTCGACCAATCAGAATGCCCGAGACGTCGTCTGCTAGTCTCGTAGAAACGACATTCCCTTTTTGCATGGCGTCTATCCAACACGCCATTCTGTGTGCTGCCGGTTTTTTGCAGCAAGGAAACTGGGTTAAGGTGCGAATTGCTTCATATTTTACTTAATTCACTACCTAATGGATTATTTTATCTATTATTGTGCGTTGGGATAAATTTATGGAGCCTAAGTGATATAAATTCGACACTTTGTTCGTCGGTCAAGTTAGGTTGAGTTTGCACCATCGCGAAGACGTTTTTTGGTCCCGGGAAGTGCGCCTGTTTCTCCACTATATTTCAGATCGAGGAACTTACCAGTTCCACCTCATTTCGTCTAGGAGTAGGATCTCTCCAGGCTGTTGTGTCCGCTTAGACTCCAAGCTTTACCAGCCAGCTGTGTCATCGCGGAAATGGCCAGTTTTTGCTTAAGCTTTACACTATGGGACGCTTCTCAGTTGTTTCTCCTCTGCTTGCATTTCAGATATGACAGAGGCCAGTCTGCAGTCTCCACCGTTGCTGCCTCAGTGTATTCATCCTCCAACTTCGTGTAACCCTCACTCCATCTGCGATCGCTGCAGATGGAACAACGGAATACCTCTGTGCGAGCAAGACAACCCGTGTGTGGAGTGTCTACATCTCATCCCAGAGGATTGGAAAGCCCTGTTACGGAATAGGGCCAAGAACGAACGTAGGAGGGATAAGCGCAAGCTCTCTTCAGCCTCGTTTGTTACTCGTGAATTCATTCTGGATACCATGAAAAAGGCTAGGTCCGTTATTCTGAGCCAGGTCTCCACTCCCGTGCACGTTAACACTGGTGCCACTGGTGCCACTACATCATCTAAGAGACACAAAAAATCCAAGGGTAAAGGACGTGCGTTTTCTAAGACTGTAGCAAAATTGGATATCCCGGAAGGGAAAGAACGGGATCTTCTCTGTGAAGTATGGGCATCATCTCCCAGACTGAAACCCATTGGCAGTTCGGTGGGGGCATTCAAGTCTCCGTCTGTGGAACAAGTGACTGTTACACAAAGGGATACGGGAACAGTTCTTTCGGTTGTGTCAGGCCAGCTAGGCATTCCCCTGCGAGAGGATTTATCCCCCCTCCCCGGCTACAGCGTCTCCAGAGTGATTTTTCAGCGTTCTTGTCCATGCAGTAACTTTTGGATTTACAACATCAAGTACAGAAGCAGGAGAATCTGCTTAGTCAAAAACAGAAACCCAAACCATCAGCTACAAGTTCTCGTCCTCCTCCGGAGGATCAGTCAGTGGCAGCGATGTCGGGCTCGCCCCTACCTCACCTCCCACTAGACTCCAACTTGGAAATTCCCGAGACGGTCACCATCAGTGAAGAGGATTCCGTGGGCGTGCCCCCCTCGGGCCAAGTCTCTGCGTTGCTAGAGGAGGACGAGGAAATCGGGCCAATGGAAACTTCCCCTCTCTCCACATTTCCAAGCAATATAGAGAGGGAAACTTACACCCCATTAGGGGAACCAGCGAGGGCATTGCTCATGCTGTTACGGTTCACACGAAGGAATTCAAGAAGATGGATGCTGGCGAGTGTCGCACACTGTCACGGTTCCACGGTTCTAAACACTGCCTATTACGACCAGGCCCATATCGGTCAGCGGATAAGCAAATTCCCCTGGAGGCACTGGAACAACCCGTGAAGCGTACAGTCTGGATGCCTACAGTGCGTAGTGACTCGGACATTAAATTAGTGGAGAAAGACGCCAAGACCATTGAGGCGTCTTCTCGTCACATCCTGAATATTATGTCGTTTCAAGATCACACGCTCAACGCACTGAAGTCCCGTTGGGAAGACCTTCGCCTCAGTGATCCTGTGTCTTTTAAACTGATGGAATGCCTTGCCCTAGCTACCCGAGACGTGGTCAAACTTTCCACCTTTTTGATGACGTCAATGGTCTACCTACGTCGAGACGCCTTTCTCCAGCACTGCTGGTCCAGTGTCTAGGGTTTACGGGATCTGCGCCATGCCCCTATTCTGGGGGAGCGGGAACTATTTCCTCCCGCCAAGATAGAGAGGGTGAACCAGGAAAGTCGATCACTTTCTCAGGATTATGCCCTCATGTCCAGGATGTCTCGCTCCTCCTTCAAGCGCCCACTGAAGAGGAAGCGACCGCAGCAGTCCTCGTCGGCACAGGCCAAACCGATTGCGCAACCACAACAGCCCCCTGTCAAGAGACCGAAACCCGACTCCGGCAGCAAGACAGAGGGTCCGTCTCCACAGTCGTTCAAGTAGCAACCAATCAAAGTACCGTTACGAGATTCTCTCGTCTCCTGGCGATACTTTAACAAACTTAAAAGAATTGGAAAATTTACTCTCCTTAAACGCCTCCTTGCCCGTAGGAGGGAGACTAGGAAAGTTTTGGCAGCAATGGGTGAAAATGGGGGCGTCTCGAAGGGTAGTGCGTTGGCTGAAGAGGGGTTACTCCCTACCTTTCAAACGAGACCAAAACGGGCTCAAGTGCCCTATTCCCCTAACCTCCCATGCGCCAAAGCAACGGGTCACCCCTTACTCCAGGGGATCGAAAAGAATCTAGCTCTCCAGGAAATGTTGTTGAGCTTGACAAAAAAACAGGCGGTCGAGGAAATGCCAGAAAATCAAATGGTTTTTTTTCAGCAGGGTTTTTATGGTCCTCAAGAAATCCGGGGGATGGAGGTTATAATCGAGCTCTCCCCCATAAACGGTTTTCTCCGAGTGGTCAACTTTCAGATGGATCATTACGGGAAGGGATGTGGGGTACCTCCATAGATCTCTCCGATGCTTATCTCCATATCCCTCTGCACCGCTCGGCAAGAAAGTTCCTAGCCTTTCAAGTAGGGAAAAGACGTTTTTGGTTTCTGGCACTTCCCTTCGGTCTAGCTACGGCCCCGTACGTTTTCTCCAAGGTCATGAAGGTGTTGAAAACATGGGCACGTCTGGAGGGGATGTTATTCTTTCAGTATCTAGACGATTGGTTCCTGGCAAATCTAGACAGACAGGTAACCGAGAACCAAACGATGACGTTAGTTCGCAAGGCGTTGGAGGTAGGTCTAGTAGTAAACCTGGCCAAATCCGAACTAACCCCAAAACAGTCAATTACTTTTCTAGGGGAATTTTGGGACCTGGCAATAGCAAGGGCGTTCCCTACGCCAGAACGCTACCAGAGAATTGCGAAAGCCATAAGAGATATCCCCCCGAGAAAAAGGTAAGACTACAAGCCATGGAATCCCTTTTAGGTTTTTTAGTGGCAACAGAAAAGACAGTCCGTCTGGGCCGTCTCCATTACAGGCCATTCCAACCCCAAGTGAGATGGGCACTGCATCAGGGTCGTTCAACCACAGCAAGGATGCAGGTTTCACAGGTAACCCTGCAAGCCCTACAGTGGTGGTGCGATGTGCGAATCATGTCCGAAGGAATGCCATTTCAGCCCTCCACCCAAAAGATAGAGATTCAGACCGATGCATCCCACTCGGGGTGGGGAATTTATTGGCATGGTCACGTATGGAAGGGCAGGTGGCCACCCTCGCTCCAGACCTATCACATAAATTGGCTGGAACTCCGGGTAGTCTGGATTGCTCTGACCAAACTGACCAACCAACTCAGAAACAAAGCAGTCCTATTTCGGTTAGACAATTCCACAGCCATAGCGTACCTCAACAAGCAGGGAGGTACCAAATCACGGTCCCTTTCCAAACTAGCATTTCAGATTCTCACAAGGGCTCGGGAGGAACAGGTGACCATTTCAGCCCGTCACCTGGCCGGGAAGCTAAACGTCCTAGCGGTCTTAGCTTCCAGACAGGGTCAAGATATCAACACCGAATTGTGTCTATCCCCTCGGTCGTTTCAATGGGTGACACATCAGTCTCCATGGGGTCTCCCGACTCTGGATCTGTTTGCAAATGGTGTGACCGCCCAACTTCCCCGGCACATGTCCCCTTTCCCGGACCCAGCAGCCTGGGCAGTGGGCGCCCTGAATTGTCAGTGGCCACGGGACGAAGTGCTGTATGCCTTTCCCCCCACAAGCAATCTTAGGGCAAGTCCTGCAAAGAGTAATCGAGTCAAAGCCACCGTATCTATTGCTCATTGCCCCGTGGGCACCCGAAGCCCCATGGTTCGCCCTCCTACTCCATTGCAAGATAGTGAGGTCTCATGCCACAACGAGTTGCTATCACAACCCCACTGGCAACACTTCCACCCCTCCCCTCACTTACTGAATCTGCACCTTTGCTGTCTGACCAGTTCTTCTTAAAGAACAAGGGCTTCTCTAAACAGGTGAGGGAGAAAATAGTAAACAGTCACAAGGGCTCTACAGCCAAGGTTTACAGGTCTCAGTGGAATAAGTTTGTCGCCTGGTGTAGCATTTCTAAGCTGGGCCACTTTTAGGCTAGCCCAGCAGTGGTAGCGGACTTCCTGGATCACCTGTTCACAGATGAGAAGTTAAAGGTAGGTTCCATCGAGGGCTATAGGGCCGCTATAGGGTCAAGACTCAAAACATCCACAGGCTACGACCCGGGCGAAGATGCAGCCCTCTCACAGCTAGTAAGACATTTTAAAGTAAATTCCCCCTGCCCATCCAACATAGCGCAGTGCGATTTATCTTTAGTCTTGCGGTATCTCCAACGCCCAAATATTTTTAGTAAAGATGTGATTTCAGAGAAAACGCAACACTAAGATTCACGTTTTTATTGGCTTTAGCGTTGGGCAAAAGAAGAAGTGAGATTCATGCCCTGGACAGAAAGGTAAATAAAGATAAGGACACTTGGGAGAAGGTCACCCTAGTTCCCAGAGCAAGATTCATGGGAAAAACCCATATTATGACCCAAGGGATGGGGACGTTCGATCACATTACCCTTCCATCCCTACCAAATGATCCCGATGCCGACGGTTTGATCTCTTTGTGTCCCGTCAAGGCTCTGCGTCAATATTTAGAAATGTCAGAGGCCTACAGAACAAAAAATCAAATGGCATTTCTTTTATGCCGAAATTTAACAAAGATCTTTCGAAACAGTCTATCTCGAATTATATTAAAAAGACCATTTTGGCAGCCTATATATATATTGAAACAGGTTGTTGGTCTTCCTCCAAATCTTTTGTTAAATACTATCTGAAAGATTTTTCACAAGATGAATTGTCTGGACTATACTCATTGGGACCTCTCGTGGCTTCAGAAACGACCATTACAGGCTGATGGTTTCTGTTATAGATCTGCGTCCCCAAAGTTCAAGAACAAGGGCAAGCAAAAGGGCAACTTTTCCAAGGGCCGTAACGGGAACAGCAACAACAACAACAAGCCACGAAAGTAACAACCCGCAAGAAGGATTCCCCTTCTTACTCTGGACATTTCGTCTTTCGCTTAGGTCCTTATATTATATTAAGGTACGGGCAAACGCTGAACGATTATTTTTAATTAAGCATTCTATATATTCCGAGATGTTGATGATAGTATGTGTAATTGGTACAGCCCAGTCCTCGGTCTTACGGCTATTCGGGTTTTAAGTTTTGAACTCCTTTCTTCAAGTCTTTCAGAAAGAAAGAGGGAGGGGGGGGGGCGTTTCGGTCCCAAACGTACCGCAGTGACCGTATACCCATTTGTGTCCGGAAGACCGAAAGACCGATCTCTTGGTCCATGGTATAAAGTACTATAGTGTCATTATGGGCTCATGGGACAATAACGGCCCCATGTAGGGAAACAGTCACAAATTAGCTGAAAAATTGTCTGCATTTCATTTTATGGCGATTTGCAGTAGTTTTAGAGCAATCTAGTCAATCTTTACAGGTTTATTTCAAATAAACGTGGTAAATTAGAAAAATTTTGGGGAAAAGAAAGTTAGACAATGGAGTCTCTCTTTTTCCAAGTATGAATAGCATGTCTTGTAAGGCACTTCAGTCTCGTTACTCGAAGTGTCAAAGAGTTTAGTTGCATAAATCCTATAGATTTACGATCGTAATGTAGCGTTGCTAATAACCTTAATTGTTCTTGAATACATAGCAAGTGAATAGTGAGAACTTGAGGTAGGGATCCATCCGGTGGGCGGTTGGAGGGGGATGGTGATAGTTCTCAAAAAGGAAGGCATGGTTGGAAGCCTGTCCCCATCTCAGCTGACAGTTGCTGTGATATTTTACTTTGTTTCTGATTTTACCTTATGTTACAAGACCGGAATGGTACTCTTCCGGACTTTATTTAGGAAATCATTAAAAGAATTGAAACTTTACTGACAAGTTTTATTTCTTCTTCTGCTTCGAGTGCCCAGCACTCCTTATTTAAACAAGGAGCTCTTGCAAGCCATAGTGTAATTCGCGACCTTTTTGGGCAGTTCAAGAATGGCAGGCTCCCCTGCTCCGGGCTCAAGTCCCATTAAAAGTGGAGATAAGCAAATTCAAAGCTTTTGCGAAGTAGAAGTAAAACTAACGTTTTATTTCGTAAAACGAGCTTTTACGAGAAAAAACGCTATTCGCGTTCTCCACTTTTAACTTGATTATCCACTCCCATCCTTCCCCAACTAGCCTGGGCGTGTTGTACCGCCGTTTAGGGCTAAAAAGGGAATGTCGTTTCCCTAGCAGACGACGTCTCGGGCATTCTGATTGGTCGAAGGATGGATGGAAGGATAAGTGATCTTGAACGGTACCTCAAAAAGTTATTTTTTATATTGCGTGGTAAATATTACTGGAAGGGAACCCATTAAAGGTGGAGAACGCGAATTGCGCTTTTACTCGTAAAAGCTCGTTTTACGAAATAAATCGTTAGTTATAATGCTCCCAGTCAATTTAAACACGAACAAAATAAGCTCTCCCTCTCTAGCTATAAACAAGGATGGTGTGCTTTCAGGTATACCAGTACGTTTGCTGCATTGTTGGTATACTGCGGTAATACTTATACCGTACCTGATCCTGACTGTTATATACTGGCTGATCACAGGTATAAGTCATTCTTTTTAAACATTTATTGATTATTATAGATCTACAAATATTGATTTGCAGTGATTTTCATTCAATTCTCAACAAAGAGCAATTCTTTCTTAACTACGAAAAAAGACCGTGATACTGCGTACAAATACTTATCAAACGTCTGTCCAGTTTTCGATCTTTAGTTGAAGCAACTTGCTTTCTAGCGTGTCTACTCTTAAATGAATGAATTTTGCGAAAAGTGACATTTCTTTTTTATTACATATGACACTCCGCGTGTCCGCGTTTGGTTAAGAAGGAGATATCTTTCGAGCTTGATACTCAACGTTCATTGACTTTTATAAAGAAAATCATGGCAAAACATGGTTACCAGTTCGTGCATGCCTGTCCGCGGTGTAGGGGGTACTCCCCGCATGCATATCCAAGAATTCCCAGAAAAATGCCAATCTTTGTGTGTGTGTGTGTGTGTGTGTGTGTGCGTGTGTGTGTGTGTGTGTGTGTGTGTGTATGTGTGTGTGTGTGTGTGAGTGTGTGTGTGTGTGTGTGTGTGTGTGTGTGTGTATGTGTGTGTGTGTGTGTGTGTGTGTGTGTGTGTGTGCTCCTGTCTTCACGGCGAAGTCAGAGCCTGTGGTCGTAAGCTCAAAGTGAAACTGGAGCTTTTTTGTGAAACCGGACCCAAAACCCAGGGTCTACATTCAAAAACCGAGTTATGATAACCATGATTTATATTGAGAGATGGGCTTTCATATGAGAGGGGTGTCCAGAAACGCCTGGTGTATTTTGGGGGCAAAATTTTGGTTTTTTTTAGTTTATACACTTCCCAATAGGGGGAGACCCACCGTGAGCGAGCACATGGCAGGTTAATTAAAACTTGGCCAATCAAGTGGTTTCCACATGGTTTGAGCCTATTTTCTCGACCAATGAATGAAGAACACTTGAAAAAGCACGTGTTGGGCGACTTCATGAGATATGGGGGGTGTCACCTTTTTTGTTTACAAAATTTTCCAAGTCCTAGCAGCTTGTTATCCCTGTAGCAGCTCATAAACGTATAGCAAAGTGATAAATGGTGTTTATTTTTCTGTAAAACAGTGTTTTTTTACAACCTTTTACTTGGTTTATACAAAAGCATGTTTTACAATAGTTACATTCAAGGCTTTCACCCACATTGGGAAATGTCCGTTTTCACGGTGTGTGTGTACCTTTTCTATAACTTTGCATTGTCCTCCTTTTTAAACTTCAAATTATCAACAGCTTAAGCTATTTCCATTGTACTTTCTTTTACAATATATGTTAAAAATATTATTTTATCTCCATTAGAATTAGCTGTGTTTGGCGGTAATTTTTCTTGGAATTTACTTTTTGTGTTTGAACTGATGATGGGTCCAAAAATGCTTGACTGACGGCATTAATTGTCCTTTATGTAAGTGCCGATCTGAATATATTTTTAGGTTAATGTTTTAACTTGATTTGTTTTAACGGTTTCAAACTGTGAACTTTACTTTCTCTTTATTCGAGTAGTGATTTTTAAACACTGATATTAAATACCACTGTGTTCATACCTGTTTGGTATGCACACAGTGGTATTTTTTTTGTCAATGTATGGTGGCTGGATTCGACTGAATTTTAAATTCCTCTAATGATTTCTAGAGGAGTGTGGATACACCTCAAAACATGAAGAGAAATGGCTTGCGTTTCTCATAGATTGCTCTTTTTCGCCTGAAACTGCGGTCCTTATAATTAAACATTTATTTTCTTTTGTCTCTATTTCTCTTAGCTCAGTTTGTCCGTAAATTTGGTTAGAATTGCTTTGCTTTTTTTTTCAATGATAGATCTAATATCGCTTGTATGACTGCCTTAATTTTTTTTGTACTTAAATATTAAACATTCGTCAACCTTAGATGTTTTTTTATGTGAGGAATAAGATAGACTTAACACTTTTAATGTCATGCAGCGGAAATTCACAAACCGCTTGAGAAAATGCTGGCTACACCCGTTATTAAATGTTACTGTTAGAGTAATATTGTAATAAAAAACTTTTAAGATCTAGTTACAAGGCTACAGTTGGCGTCAAAGTCTCACACCTTTCAAATTAGCATTTCTACAATTGAAAGAAAACTTTTTATGCTTGTAATTCCTGGTAAATTTGGGTTTTCCGGTTTTACTTTAATAGTTTGCAGACTGTTTCTCATATTTGTATGCTATTTTTCACAGTTTACTTGTTATTTATCTGAATGTGCTGTAGACGACATCATACATTTATTTTTCTCTTATCTCTATTAAAATTAGCTGTCTTTGCACATGCTTTTAGAATCTTCTAATTTTCCTTTTGAATCGATGGGCTCAAAATCGCTGCGAATGACTGTCTTTATTTTCTTTTCATTGGTGGTATGATCTTAAAACGCTTCAATTTTCTACAACTGCGTGGAAAAATCCCTTATATGTCCGTTTTATTATTTGTTCGTGAATAGATAGGGTTTGTATACTCTGGTATGTTACATTTCTCTGAAGTTTTTTGTTTGGACTAATTGTAACTGCGAGATATATTACCATTGTTTTTCTGATTGTACACACCAAAGTCTTCTGAAAGTAGAAATTGTTATTGTTTATGATATAATCCTTGAAGCCACCCCGTCTCCTGTTGATATTTCTGCTTTTGAGAAAGAAAAATATATTCTTAAAAATCGTGAAAGCGGATCCTTAGAATAAACAATCTTAGGTATCGCAACATTAATATGGGCTGCCTTGAAAAAGTGGGTCAAATATATTTTAAATCCACCCCCTCCCTACTCCCACCTACCCCAAGAACCAAGTTATTTATGCGGAGACATTTGAAACAATACTTTTAATGTCACGCAACGGAAATTCACAAACTCCTTGAAAAAATGCTGGCTACGCCCGATATTCCATGTCGTACTGTTTGAGTGACATTGAATTAAACAAAAAAAAAAAAGAACTTTTAAGATCTAGTTATAAGGTTTTAATTGGTATGAAAGTGATACACATTTACATTCAGCATTTATCAAATTGAAAAAAAAAGAGAACAACAACTTTTTATGCTTGTAATGTGTGGTAAATTCCGGTTTTCAAACTGGGGAAGATTACTATAATAGTTTGCAGGCTGTTTCTCATATTTGCATGCTATTTTACACAGTTTATCTGAATGTGCTGTAGACGACGTCACACATTTATTTTTTTCTTATCTCTGTTAAAATTAGCTGTATTTACACATGCGGTTAGAATCTTCTACTTTTCCTTTTGCATCGATGGGCCCAAAACCGCTGCGAATGACTGACCTTATGTTCTTTTCATTGGTGGTATGATCTTAAAACGCTTCAATTTTCTACATTTGCGTGCACAAATCTCTTATGTGTACGTTTTGTTATTTTTTTCGTAAAGAGATAGGGTCTGTTTACTCTGGAATGTTATATTTCTCTGAGGAGTTTTGTTTGGACTAAGTGTAACTGCTCGATTTATCGTCATTATTTTTCTTATTGTGCAGACCAAGGTCTGATGAAAGTGAAAATGTTATTGTTTATGACATAATCCTTGAGGCCATCCCGTCTCCTCTTGATATTTCTGCTTTTGAGAAAGAAAAATATATTCTTAAAAAAGTCGTGAAAGCGGATCCGTAGAATGAACAATCTTAGGTATCGCAACATTGATATGGGCTACCTTGAAAAAATGGTTCAAATATACTTTAAATCCATCCCCCCTCCCTACTCCCACCTACCCCAAGAACCAAGTTATTTATGCAGAGACATTTGAAACAATACTTTTAATGTCACGCAACGGAAATTCACAAACTCCTTGAAAAAATGCTGGCTACGCCCGATATTCCATATCGTGCTGTTTGAGTGACATTGGATTAAACAAAAAAAGGACTTTTAAGATCTAGTTATAAGGTTTTAATTGGCATGAAAGTGATACACATTTAGGATTCAGCATTTATAAAATTGAAAAAAAAGAGAACAACAACTTTTTATGCTTGTAATGTGTGGTAAATTCCAGTTTCAAACTGGGGAAGATTACTATAATAGTTTGCAGGCTGTTTCTCATATTTGCATGCTATTTTACACAGGTTATCTGAATGTGCTGTAGACGACGTTATACATTTATTTTTCTCTTATCTCTGTTAAAATTAGCTGTATTTATACATGCGGTTAGAATCTTCTCATTTTCCTTTTGAATCGATGGGCCCAAAACCGCTGCGAATGACAGATTTTATTTTCTTTTCATTAGTGGTATGATCTTAAAACGCTTCAATTTTCTACATTTGCGTGCACAAATCTCTTATGTGTACGTTTTGTTATTTTTTTCGTAAAGAGATAGGGTCTGTTTACTCTGGAATGTTATATTTCTCTGAGGAGTTTTGTTTGGACCAAGTGTAACTGCTCGATTTATCGTCATTATTTTTCTTATTGTGCAGACCAAGGTCTGATGAAAGTGAAAATGTTATTGTTTATGACATAATCCTTGAGGCCATCCCGTCTCCTCTTGATATTTCTGCTTTTGAGAAAGAAAAATATATTCTTAAAAAAGTCGTGAAAGCGGATCCTTAGAATAAACAATCTTAGGTATCGCAACATTGATATGGGCTACCTTGAAAAAATGGTTCAAATATACTTTAAATCCATCCCCCCTCCCTACTCCCACCTACCCCAAGAACCAAGTTATTTATGCGGAGACATTTGAGACAATACTTTTAATGTCACGCAACGGAAATTCACAAACTCCTTGAAAAAATGCTGGCTACGCCCGATATTCCATATCGTGCTGTTTGAGTGACATTGGATTAAACAAAAAAAGGACTTTTAAGATCTAGTTATAAGGTTTTAATTGGCATGAAAGTGATACACATTTAGGATTCAGCATTTATAAAATTGAAAAAAAAGAGAACAACAACTTTTTATGCTTGTAATGTGTGGTAAATTCCAGTTTCAAACTGGGGAAGATTACTATAATAGTTTGCAGGCTGTTTCTCATATTTGCATGCTATTTTACACAGGTTATCTGAATGTGCTGTAGACGACGTTATACATTTATTTTTCTCTTATCTCTGTTAAAATTAGCTGTATTTATACATGCGGTTAGAATCTTCTCATTTTCCTTTTGAATCGATTGGCCCAAAACCGCTGCGAATGACAGATTTTATTTTCTTTTCATTAGTGGTATGATCTTAAAACGCTTCAATTTTCTACATTTGCGTGCACAAATCTCTTGTGTGTACGTTTTATTTTTTTCGTAAAGAGATAGGGTCTGTTTACTCTGGAATGTTATATTTCTCTGAGGAGTTTTGTCTGGACTAAGTGTAACTGCTCGATATATCGTCATTATTTTTCTTATTGTACAGACCAAGGTCGGATGAAAGTGAAATTATTATTGTTTATGACATAATCCTTGAGGCCATCCCGTCTCCTCTTGATATTTCTGCTTTTGAGAAAGAAAAATATATTCTTAAAAAAATCGTGAAAGCGGATCCTTAGAATAAACAATCTTAGGTATCGCAACATTGATATGGGCTGCCTTGAAAAAGTGGGTCAAATATACTTTAAATCCACCCCCCCCTCCCTACTCCCACCTACCCCAAGAACCAAGTTATTTATGCGGAGACATTTGAAACAATACTTTTAATGTCACGCAACGGAAATTCACAAACTCCTTGAAAAAATGCTGGCTACGCCCGATATTCCATATCGTGCTGTTTGAGTGACATTGGATTAAACAAAAAAAGGGCTTTTAAGATCTAGTTATAAGGTTTTAATTGGCGTGAAAGTGATACACATTTAGGATTCAGCATTTATAAAATTCAAAAAATAGAGAACAACATTTTTTTATGCTTGTAATGTGTGGTAAATTCCGGTTTTCAAACTGGGGAAGATTACTATAATAGTTTGCAGGCTGTTTCTCATATTTGCATGCTATTTTACACAGTTTATCTGAATGTGCTGTAGACGACGTTATACACTTATTTTTCTCTTAATTCTGTTAAAATTAGCTGTATTTCCACATGCGGTTAGAATCTTCTAATTTTCCTTTTGAATCAATGGGCCCAAACCGCTGCGAATGACTAACTTTATTTTCTTTTCATTGGTGGTATGATCTTAAAACGCTTCAATTTTCTACATTTGCGTGCACAAATCTCTCATGTGTGCGTTTTATAATTTTTTTCGTAAAGAGATAGGGTCTGTTTACTCTGGAATGTTACATTTCTCTGAGGAGTTTTGTTTGGACTAAGTGTAACTGCTCGATATATTGTCATTATTTTTCTGATTGTACAGACCAAGGTCTGATGAAAGTGAAATTGTTATTATTTATGACATAATCCTTGAGGCCATCCCGTCTCCTCTTGATATTTCTGCTTTTGAGAAAGAAAAATATATTCTTAAAAAAATCGTGAAAGCGGATCCTTAGAATAAATAATCTTAGGTATCGCAACATTGATAAGGGCTGCCTTGAAAAAGTGGTTCAAATATACTTTAATTCGACCCACCTTCCTACTCCCACCTACCCCAAGAACCAAGTTATTTATGCGGAGACATTTGAAACAATACTTTTAATGTCACGCAACGGAAATTCACAAACTCCTTGAAAAAATGCTGGCTACGCCCGATATTCCATATCGTGCTGTTTGAGTGACATTGGATTAAACAAAAAAAGGACTTTTAAGATCTAGTTATAAGGTTTTAATTGGCATGAAAGTGATACACATTTAGGATTCAGCATTTATAAAATTGAAAAAAAAAGAGAACAACAACTTTTTATGCTTGTAATGTGTGGTAAATTCCAGTTTCAAACTGGGGAAGATTACTATAATAGTTTGCAGGCTGTTTCTCATATTTGCATGCTATTTTACACAGGTTATCTGAATGTGCTGTAGACGACGTTATACATTTATTTTTCTCTTATCTCTGTTAAAATTAGCTGTATTTATACATGCGGTTAGAATCTTCTCATTTTCCTTTTGAATCGATGGGCCCAAAACCGCTGCGAATGACAGATTTTATTTTCTTTTCATTAGTGGTATGATCTTAAAACGCTTCAATTTTCTACATTTGCGTGCACAAATCTCTTATGTGTACGTTTTGTTATTTTTTTCGTAAAGAGATAGGGTCTGTTTACTCTGGAATGTTACATTTCTCTGAGGAGTTTTGTTTGGACTAAGTGTAACTGCTCGATATATTGTCATTATTTTTCTGATTGTACAGACCAAGGTCTGATGAAAGTGAAATTGTTATTGTTTATGACATAATCCTTGAGGCCATCCCGTCTCCTCTTGATATTTCTGCTTTTGAGAAAGAAAAATATATTCTTAAAAAAGTCGTGAAAGCGGATCCTTAGAATAAACAATCTTAGGTATCGCAACATTGATATGGGCTACCTTGAAAAAATGGTTCAAATATACTTTAAATCCACCCCCCCTCCCTACTCCCACCTACCCCAAGAACCAAGTTATTTATGCGGAGACATTTGAAACAATACTTTTAATGTCACGCAACGGAAATTCACAAACACCTTGAAAAAATGCTGGCTACGCCCGATATTCCATATCGTGCTGTTTGAGTGACATTGGATTAAACAAAAAAAGGGCTTTTAAGATCTAGTTATAAGGTTTTAATTGGCGTGAAAGTGATACACATTTACAATTCAGCATTTATAAAATTCAAAAAAAAGAGAACAACAACTTTTTATGCTTGTAATGTGTGGTAAATTCCGGTTTTCAAACTGGGGAAGATTACTATAATAGTTTGCAGGCTGTTTCTCATATTTGCATGCTATTTTACACAGTTTATCTGAATGTGCTGTAGACGACGTTATACACTTATTTTTCTCTTAATTCTGTTAAAATTAGCTGTATTTCCACATGCGGTTAGAATCTTCTAATTTTCCTTTTGAATCAATGGGCCCAAACCGCTGCGAATGACTAACTTTATTTTCTTTTCATTGGTGGTATGATCTTAAAACGCTTCAATTTTCTACATTTGCGTGCACAAATCTCTCATGTGTGCGTTTTATTATTTTTTTCGTAAAGAGATAGGGTCTGTTTACTCTGGAATGTTACATTTCTCTGAGGAGTTTTGTTTGGACTAAGTGTAACTGCTCGATATATTGTCATTATTTTTCTGATTGTACAGACCAAGGTCTGATGAAAGTGAAATTGTTATTGTTTATGACATAATCCTTGAGGCCATCCCGTCTCCTCTTGATATTTCTGCTTTTGAGAAAGAAAAATATATTCTTAAAAAAGTCGTGAAAGCGGATCCTTAGAATAAACAATCTTAGGTATCGCAACATTGATAAGGGCTGCCTTGAAAAAGTGGTTCAAATATACTTTAAATCCATCCCCTCCCTACTCCCACCTACCCCAAGAACCAAGTTATTTATGCGGAGACATTTGAAACAATACTTTTAATGTCACGCAACGGAAATTCACAAACTCCTTGAAAAAATGCTGGCTACGCCCGATATTCCATATCGTACTGTTTGAGTGACATTGAATTAAAAAAAAAAAGGAATTTTAGGATCTAGTTACAAAGTTTTTGTTGGCCTTAAATCTTATACACTTTGCATTTCAGAATTTATACGATTGAAAGGAAAGAGAACAACCTTTTATGCTTGTAGTGTGTGATAAATTTTGGTTTTCAAAGTGGGGAAGATTAATATAATAGTTTGTAGGCTGGTTCTCACATTTACGCACTATTTTTCACATTTTACATTTTTTTCTGTTGTCTTTGTTAAAATAAGCTGTGTTTGTCGCACGTGTGGTTAGAGTTTTCTAATTTTTGTTTTTGAATTGATGGGCCCAAAAATGCCTCAGTGACTGTCTTTATTATCTTGTTGCTTATATTTTGATCTTAAAACGCTTAAATTTTCTACAACTGTATGGATACATCTTACACATGCGCGCTGTAGTTTTTATTTGGTTAAGGCATGAGGTTCGGATACTCTGCAATATTACATTTTTCTGAAGCTTTTGGTTCAGACTTAGTGTAAATATTGTATAAATTGCCATTGATTTCCTTATTGTATGGAGCAAAGTCTTCTTAAATTAAATTATTTAGGGTGGGTTGCAACCCTGAACCCCCCCCCCCCTTTGTTTCCGCCACTGGTGACAGTCATTGTTCAGATTTGCTTCCGCATTGCACGTAATTAAAAGTGTAAAGTTGAATTTCTTTTGAAAATGTGTTTGCCTTCTTTGATTGTGGTTCTTGTGCTGCGGAAGCAGTGATAGAGAGACAGTGCAATGCATGGGGGGATGGTTAATTGACAGCAGCTTATGCGCATGAATATGGATTGAGTGCAAGCAAGTGATGTCAGACTTGAATTTGCCAGCCAATCAGCGTCTTTGAAACTCAGAAAATGCTGCATATTCTATGCGACGGGATTAAGTCATTTTAACGCGCGAAAACAAGACCCATCAAAGTACTTATTTTCTTTATTTCTTTGTGTGTTTTGTTTTACTATTGTTCAGATACAGTGAAATTTTGATCACATAACTGTTTTTAGCTTGAAAGATGAGCTCTTAAAAGGAGATTTTAGAACTATTTTGGTGTCCGGATGCCGCGTTTTTAATGATGTTAGTGGGCCGGCTAGCGTGGCTTGCATCCTTTGTTCGGCGCCATCAAGACTGGAAAGACGCAACTTTTTACCAAAATAAGGATAGTTTATTGTGGAAGTGTTGTGTGGATAAAATATCATACTGAAGGTAAGTAATAAGAGTGAAAGTGCACTGAATTTGTCTTTCTTTTTTTTTTCGCAGTAAAAGTGGTATTTTACCTTTGATAATGTTTGCGGTGGAAACTTTTGAAATATTTCACTAAATTGAGAACTATCACCGGACTTTTTCCTTTGTTAATGTTGTTAATAACAATTGCGTACACGTTTAAAACAACGCTGTTCAAAGCCGTATTTTTTTTTGCATAAGAGTGACTTTGGAAATGTCGGATTCAGATCTAATTTCTTCTTAAATCCGCAAATTGTTTCTGTAATTTTAATGCTATATAAGCAATGAATTATACGGCAAGGTTTTTTATTGTGGTTATGGTTATACTTTAATTCACAAAGTTCTCTTAAGTCCAGGTTCGCTGAGATTAAAATGACACCCCCCAAGAAAAAGTTATCTCCCTCTTATGTGTTGTATTTCTTCTTTTTCCCAAGCAGCGCAGTTATATCAGTTTTTTTTGTAAAAAGAAAGGGCTAGACTCAGCTTGGAGTTATTTTTGGCAGAGTTTTGGAGGAAAGTGTCGTGCTATAAGTTAAAAACCCATTGCCCGTTCCGACTATGATTTCTGACCCTTGTGTGTGTCAGGGTTCGCTCTGGGTTCTCAGGAAAGTGCGTAAAAAAAGAAAAGTATGGATAAATTGGGTCCAGAAAGACTCGGTGGGTTCCGAAAAAGTGAATCATTTCGTAAAAAATGCCCAAAAAGTGGACAAAAACCCCGTCAACGCAAACCCTGGTGTGTGTGTGTGTTTTTTTTTGTGTGTGTGATTTCTCTGTGTTTTATATGGCAGGGCGGCGAATGTTGAGCTTAAACCTCTTTGCTGGACTCGTGTGCAAAGTAGTTAATTGTAATCCTGATTCCATTCAGTCAGATGGCTGTACTATGTTCTTTGTCAATTACTGCAATCAGGACTTGATTAGGAGTGGTTTGATTATCTTTGTAAATTGTTTAAACCCTTTCTCCTGGGGTCCAATTGGAGCGGATTTTTTTCGCTTACCTATGCATTTTTGGAAT
This sequence comes from Protula sp. h YS-2021, assembly GCA_949752745.1. Lineage (NCBI taxonomy): Eukaryota > Metazoa > Annelida > Polychaeta > Sabellida > Serpulidae > Protula > Protula sp. h YS-2021. The sequence continues at coordinate 63,575,044 of OX457030.1, forward strand.
AATTAAAGAGGGTTGTGTTTTGTTTCAATGTGTGTAAAGTTTATATATTCTTTGAAAGTAGACCTCACGGCTTTCGCATGGAACTGGCATAAACAGGCCATATACAGTGGCTGTGTAAGGGTTGCAACTAGTTTTTTCCTTTTTGGAGAGATTTTGATATCACCTCCATTTTTTTTATATTCTATTCAGGGTTCGCGTTGGCGGGGTTTTTGTTCACTTTTTGGGCATTTTTTAAAAGAAATGACTCTGGACCAAACCGAGTCACTTTCCTTTTTTAATTCACTTTCCTGAGAACCCAGCGCGAACCCTGCTATTGTTTGCCAAAAAGGGTTCTTGAACATTTGTTTCATTTTTGGAACGGTGCTTTCTTTTAAACCAGGAATTACTTTTGGGTCTTAATTCGCCCTATATATATATGTATCCTTATCACAAACAAAAGTATATTTGTGTGTAAAATATACATTTTCTTTCAGATGCCAAAAAAGAAAGGATTCAAGAGGCAACCAAAGGCCCACCACCTCGAAATAGAGGAATACAAGGTTGGGGACATCATCCTGTTCCAAAGGAAGGCGGTTTGGTGGCCGGTCAAAGTTACAAAAGCCTCGGGGGGTATCATAACTGTGCAGTACATTGGCTATAAAGAGGGGTAAGTGCACAAGTTTTTATAGCAACTTTCCTATCTATTTCAGATTGTCCTGCATGGATTAATGTTGTGCAGTGATGTCATTTTTATTAATTTTGCGTTGTTCTAAATATTTCTTTTCAGCTTCCATGTGTAGGCACTAATTTTTTTGTCCATTCTTTTCCTGCATCGTCTTATTTGTGTGTTTTATACTTTGCCAGTAAGCTCTGCTTTCAATGTAAAGATTGGTGGTGTTTTGATGTGTAATGTTCTTGCAGGATTTGAAGTGTTAGCTTTGTATATTGTTTCATAATGCTTTTTATTAGGGATCTCACTCACGTCGTAACAAAACCCAGACTGGTGAAACCATGTCCAAGCGATATGGATATCTGTAAGAATATTAGTCAAAGCTAGATCGTTCTTATTAGAGTAACAGTTCATTTGAGATGCATAATGTTTCGAATGTGATGTGTTTTCCCATTTATTCTAAAGCCCATTTAAGATGCAGTTCGTTTCATTGTTTCTTTTGCCTGAGACGTTTTTGATTGTGTGTAGTTGTATTTTACATTTTTTTATAGTTTATAACCCTTGTAGTGTACAGGAGTGGAGCTTAATGTCTGTTCCCTCTTCTCCGGAAAAATCGTTCTTGACCGATCGTCTGCTCGGGACCTCGGTACCATTAGGTACGGAGGTCCCGACGTGGCACTGAGGACCCGACAAGTTTTTCATATCAAATCCCCACCCCCCCCCCACCCATCTTTGATTGTGTCTTAAAATCGCTGCTTCTTCCTCCCCCGCCCCCTCCTTCCCAAGCCGCGGTGCAGCGCATTTTCTCATACAAGTTATGTTGCCGCCTATGTTACTTTTTTGTGCTCGAGCGGTGAAGGACCAGGGGTGACGATAAAACTGGAGCTTGATGGAACAATAACAAAAGTGAAGTTGTATTTCTAAAAAAATACGAGTGCTGTCACTGAAACCACTCCCTCCACCCCCCTCTGCACTGAGAACCCAGTTCGCTTCCTCAGTGCCACTTCGGGACCTCATCACTGGTGGTACTAAAAATCCCGAGCAGACGGTGACCCTGCCTCAGCCCTGGTGTGTTATGTACAGTTTTCTCCCATGCTCGAATCTTTAGATTTACAGTAGATATGCAACGTGTTAAACCCTTGCTTTCCCTTTGTTTGTAGCCCCTCCCCCTTTTCTTTTTTCTTTAACTTGCAATATCTTTGCATTGTGCGATAAAATATTTTACTTTTTATGTACGAGGTTTTATTTTTGCATGACCGACCAGTAAATCATTTAAGGTGTAAGGATTCCAAGGACCAATTTTAACTTTTATATTTTGAAATTGTCCTAATTCTTCCTTTATTACACAAGAAATATGTATTTTTATGTTGATTTAAAGAGGTTTTTTTTTTGAAATTGAATGTGAAATATAATTTTTAGAATCTGTGTTCGGAAAAAAAAAACTTTGACAGTGTCCGCCTCGAGACTGGAAGATCGTGGGTTCAAACCCCGGTCGGGTCATACCTGAGACTTTAAAATTGGGACTCCTCCTTGCTACCCTGTGAGGCACTCCACATGTAAGGGTTAGAAGGAGGGCTGGAATGCCCCATTTCAGTATAATGTGGCAGGGGGATCCCGATATGACCATAGCAGTTGAAAGGGATCTAAAGAACAATACAATACAAGAATCTGTGTTCGGAAAAAAAAACTTTGACAGTCTTCGTCAAATTTCAGTTTCTTTGCCTCCTGTCATTCATTGTGGTCCTTATACCTTAAATGCGGCAGAGCAATGCCTCAAATCGCAGTAAAAAATGGAGACTTAAGGACATAATGCATATGTTGTTATTGAAAACAACTAGTTGCGCATCTATCTAATCTAGGTACAATGATTGTTATTTTAAAGACAAGGTGAACAAAAGACCCACCGGCACCTACCGCACGGTATGGGCGCACGCCCGACGCAAGCATGCCTTGAGGGATCATAGTCACCTCTATGTTGCCCTCGGAGGTGGGTTTTAGATTTCATGTAATGGTGTGCTTAGTTTGTTTCACACTTTTTATCGGTATTAAATTTATTATATTCAGGGTTCATAGCGATCCTTGAAATCCTGGAAAATCCTGGAATTTTACCTCCAAATGTCCTTGAAAATCTTGGAATTTGACGTCTGGTTTTCGCTATGAACCCTGTATATTACTTTCTGGTTGAATAATTAATATGACATGTTTGCTGAAGTTCTGGTTTCGAAGAAAAGTAGTATATTTTGACAGTTAAATATGTTTACCGGCGAAAAAAGTTCACTTGAAAACTGTAAGATCAGTTTTTTACAGACAAAAACATAAGTTGAAGTTAATTTTTTTTAATCAGAATTGATCACGCAAGCAAACGTTGAAACAACTTCAGACAGTGATGTTGTATTCATGGGGGAGGAAATCCCAGAGGTGAAGAAGGAGATAGTCCCCAAGACAGAAAAGGATTTTTTTGGCAAGTTTCTGTCATGTACAGTTAAATATTTTGAAAACGCTCAAGACCGTTTTATGTGGATCCTATGAAGATGGAGGAATTTTTTTGTCAAGTTTCTATCATGTACACTTAAATATTTGGAAATCGCTCAAGACCGTTTTATGTGGACTCTACCAGAAACTTGAGAACTCATCTCCTTTTGACGTGCTTGCATTGAAAGTTGAGAGTCACAAAAGTTTAAAACTTGCATTAGAAATGTAATTGTAAGGACTTGTAAGGACTGGAAATAAGTGTCTTCTGTTATTTATTGTACATAAACAGGCGAAACTTCACAGACAGGGCGGAAAACACGCGCCAGTAAAACGGTATCCCACGCGTCACCAAGCCCAGTGTCTACTAGTTGTAGTGCAATTGAAGTTGCTGCGAAAAGTGCTGAAAGCATACCCCAGGTGCCAGCTATTTCTGCTAGTCAAAGTGCAATTGAAGTTGCTGCGGAAAGTGCTGAAAGCGTACCCCAGGTGCCAGATATTCCTGTTAGTCAAAGTGCAATTGAAGTTGCTGGGGAAAGTGTTGAAAGCGTACACCAGGTGCCAGCTATTCCTGCTAGTCAAAGTGCAATTGAAGTTGCTGCGGAAAGTGCTGAAAGCGTACCCCAGGTGCCAGATATTCCTGTTAGTCAAAGTGCAATTGAAGTTGCTGCGGAAGGTGTTGAAAGCGTACACCAGGTGCCAGCTATCCCTGCTAGTCAAAGTGCAATTGAAGTTGCTGCGGAAAGTGTTGAAAGCGTACACCAGGTGCCAGATATTCTTCCTAGTCAAAGTGCAATTGAAGTTGCTGCGGAAAGTGCTGAAAGCGTACCCGAGGCGCCAGATGTTCCTGCTAGTCAAAGTGCAGTTAGAGTTGCTGCGGAAAGTGCTGAAAGCGTACCCCTGGCGCCAGATGTTCCTGTTAGTCAAAGTACAACTGAAGTTCCCCCTAGTGCATCTCAACCTGGTGTGCAAAGAAGTAAACCGAAATGGATACCAGCGTTTAGATTCAGTACAAGCCCAACTGAAGAGGCGCCGATTGCCGCTGCTGTGGAAGACGTGTCAGAATTCAGTGTCATTCACATTCGAACCGAACCTACACAAGGAAAAGTACTCGCAATAAAAGGAGACCCAGAGAAGAGCGGTGAATATGCAAACACTGCAGAACATCAAACGCGTGCCAGTGAAGCATCCAGACCCCAAACCGCCTTAAGTGAAGACCTGTTCCAGTCAGAGAGTAAGAACGCATTCAAGTAAATTTTAAGTGACGAAAGTATTGGTATTGCTTTTGGTGTCAAGTAAAGGTTTTTTTCTATAAAATATGGTGTCTGATTGAGTCTAAATACCAAAATATTATCTCCAAAATATGTTTGGCGAAACCGTATTTCACTCAAAACATTGATAAAAATACAATTTCTGAATTAAAAACAGTTGGAGTGTAAGCGGTTAAGTAGTGTGACAGTCGAAATCAAACACTAATGACGGTAGTTAAATTATGTGACCAGTAACGCTTTCTAGATGCGTAAATCAAACTTGTGCACGAGTACAAATTTTTCTGCCTGTTATTCTACAGGTGAAGAAGAGCACAAGCCAAGTTTTAAAATAGAAGTCAGGGATTCGGACCTGGCAGGGACTCTACTTGGGGTTGCCAGTGCAGTGAAGCCGGGAGGGGTTCGATTTATCCATGGCTCGTCACCAGAAAGTACGTATGAATTGGATTTTTTACCAGCATTTCTTCCTTTGTCTAAAAGGATTTGGGGAATTTAATTGTCATTTTTTTATTCCCCACAGGGGGAATATATGTGATCGACCGCGGGTCGGTCTGTCGGTCTGTTATCAAGAGCTTGTCAACGCGATAACTTGCTGCAACTGCTGCAAGTATTTTACTGAAACTTGGTATGTGGCTTCTGTGGGAACAAACACAGATCGATATTGTAAATGGGCCAGGTTCGTCCAAGGAAAATGGACCAGCTGGACTTAGAAAATTTCAGTTCTTGATTGCCTATTGATAGCCGTGTTTAACTGGTGGGTGGGGGGAGGGTTGTGGGGTATGTGTGGGCTATGCACACTGCTCCAGTTAATTTTGTCATGATTTCTATGTTGTTTTTGTGTTATTTCGGACCCTTATAGGACTGCTTTAACTGGAATTAATGAACTTAATGTTTAAGAAATGTTTATAATCCAGATAATTTTTTTGTATGATCAGAGAACGATAAAACTAACACCATTATTTTATTGTTGTCTTGCTTGTAGGTGCTGCAGATATTACATCAGGTAAAAGAAAAGAAAATGTCGGCGTTTTATTTGAAGTTCCAAAAACAAGTCCACAAGCAGTTACTGGAGGCGCAGCCACCGTCGAAAAGCTTGAAACCGGTGCCACTTCAACGAAACCCATGCCTCTCTTCCTTGTTCAGCGTGAGTATTGCTTAAATGTTGCTATTTCAGTTATCTAAAAGTTAGTGCGTCTTGGTTTCATATTCGGGGGAATGGTATTCCTACACACGAAGGGTTTACGTTTGTTGTAAATGTGTACTTGGGGTTTTGTGTGTGAGTGCATGGATATTTCCTTAATGTATTTAATGTTCTTTATTATATGGCTGAAGGTCTGTAATTAAAAAAAAAAAAAAAAAACAACAACAAACAACAACTCTCCAGTTTAATGCAGTTCTGTCCACAGAACTGAACATTTGGCCATTTTTAACGTCTGGGTATTTTAACTTTCTTGAGAAATTAGTTTCATCAGTAGGAAATGGTGATAGTAACACTATTGAGAGTCGTATTTGCTGGATAATTGTGCTTCATAGCTGAAAAAAACGATGCATAGTCTATCTCTTTTTAGACCCCAACCTGGTGAACCCGAAGGGGTCTACAGTATTGACCTCTGTCTCTGTCCGTCCGTCCGTCCGTTCGATCTTTGTACGCGCTATATCTCTGGCACCGTTCAACCGATTTTAATTTCCTTTTGCACACAGAAAGACCAAGTAGTGGAGCTGTGCGACGAAGCGTTGTTTTTGGATTTCTCGAAAAATTACAAAAAATGCGGAAATTTTGAAATTTTTTTGCGCTTGACACTGATTATTGTGTCCGGTTTGGGTCTGCGCCTTCGACGATGGCGATTTTCTTTTTCTTTTCATCAGAATATGGGGGCGAAGAACTGGTGCAAATTGATGAAAGTCGCAAACGTAAACTTGACGCAAGAACACCATATATAACATCTATAACACGTTTACCAAGTGCAAGTGCAAGTGTTGCTTTCGACGCTGCTACCAGTGCTGAAGAATCAGTTCCAAGTACTACTTGGCCATCCCCTATAGGTACAATTGTACAAACCCAAACACTCCACCCTGAAATTTTGACGACACCTGCCGTTGAGGTGCAATCGATCCAACAAGTAGAATGTGACCCCGGGCAACCACAGCAACTCATAAGTTTAGAGCCACATTTAGAGGACCCCGCTTTTTCTGATCCTGAAGTGATCGGCCCATCCGATATCGAACTCCCTGAAAGTGTAATGAGTTCAATAAGCCGACAACTTTCACGACACGAATTAATAGGCACCACTCGCAAACCAAGAAAAACAATACGCAAGACCAGAAAAGCCGTGGTATACACAGATTCGTCAAGCGACGACCATGGGCAAGAAGATCCCGATTATGATATTTCAGAATCCGAGGTCACCTCTCCTGCACCCACCACAATTCTAAAGAGAAAAAGGCGCCGCCACTCTTCTGAACGCAACTTAACTCCACGGAAAAAATCGTCCCCTCCCACTCATTCCGGACCTAGCACAAGTAAAAAGAAAAAGGTACAAAAAACAACAAGGACACGCAAAACCAAAACCAAAAGGAAACTACAGGTCGACACAGAATCATCCAGTGAGAAAGAACAGGCTCCAGAAGTATTGCCTACATCCATTGCTGGTGCGACAGAAGAGACAGATACACAGCAGGAAACACAAGAAGAGCTTCCAAATTTGGAAAATGTTAAGACCGCCAAAAGAGTTCATGTTTGCTTCCTTTGCCACAAACCCTACCCAAAACTGGCCAGGCACTTTAAACAGAAGCACAAGAATGATACCGAAGTGAAAGCCATACTTTCTTTGCCAAAGGATACTCGAAACGAAAGACTTAACCGCCGGCGATTGTGGCAAGCACTGAAAGCGAAGGGAGATTTTTGGTACAACGTAAAGGCAAAAAAGATGGGAATAAAAAAGATCATAGAGAAAAATAACAACCCTCATGGAAGAAAGAAAGGTGCAAAAGAGAAAGTACTTTTACCTTGCTTGTACTGCAGTGCGATGTTAAGTCAGGAGTACCTGTGGAAACACCAATTAAATTGTATATTAAACCCAAACAAGGAGGCTCAACAATCCAAAGAAATGGCACGCCCCAAAAATGTGGTTCAAGTAGCCAGAGAAAGGTTTATGGCAAGCCAAACCGATTTGAAAGCCGGTCAAAGAATTTTATCAAAAATGCGTCAAGACGAAGTATACAACGTCATTATTGAAGATTTCCTTCTCATGATTTTTTTCGAGCATCGTTGCAAGAAGTATGGTTTCCTTGAAATTAACGATAACAGAGTTTCACAACATACACGAGAGCTTGCTAAATTTCTGATGACCTGCAGACAACATTTTCCGGAACAGCTGAAAGACTTCTTGTCCATCCTCAATCCAGCGAATTTTGATATTTTTATGAGAGGCGTCAGGGTCCACTTTCAAACCGAGGACGCGACCCACATGAGAACCCCCTCCGTGGTGTTGAAGTTAGGCCACTACATCAAAGATGTGGCTTCTGCGTATACTAACCATCTGTACAAAACCGGTGAATTTGAAAAAGTGCAAAAAGTTGCAGCCTTCTCAAAGTTGATGGAGAAAGAGTACACCTTCGAAAGCAGTAAGGCGATGTTCATTTTGAAGAAAAGAAGATTCAACAAAGATAAAATAATGCCTCTATTCAAGGATATCGAGACAGTTATGACACACATAGACAACAAATTACAAGCGCTGACAGGAAAGGAAGGAGAAGATGCTTATGTGCAATCGACCAAGTACAACATGTGTAAAATCATTATGTTTAATAGGAAAAGAAGCGGAGAAGTGGAGCGCATGCAGCTGCAAATGTTAATGGACGGTCTAGGAAGCACAGGTCAAGCTGACCAAGAGGTGATGGACAGCCTCGATGAATATGAAAAATTCCTATCAACAAGAGTTAGACGCGTGGAATTCCTGGGAAAGCGAGCTCGAAAAGTGGCGATTTTATTAACGAGTTCAATGCAGAAAAGCTTGCTAGAAATGTTGGAACTGCGGTCAAAGTACGTCGATGCCGAATGCACTTTCGTTTTTGCTAGGCCTGGTAACTGCAACACTCCGCAAGTAGGCCACAAGTTTATGAAAGAGGTAGCAGCGGAAGCAGGCGTAACCAACGTAGATGCATTCCGATCGACATGTCTGCGAAAGCATTGCGCAACTATGAGTCAAGTCTTGGCTGTAGGGGAATTTCAACAAGATATTCTGGCAGAATTTATGGGACATGACCTCAATATTCATCGAGACTACTACAGATTGCCCGTTTCATTGATTGAGAAATGTAAAGTCCTGCAGATACTTATGGCCATAAACAGCGGAAAGCCTCGAGACATGTTTAACAACAGGAGTTACACAGAAATGAGAGAAGACCCAACGTTTGGAGAAGTTGTTATTATAGAATCAGGTAAGTGAATCGAGCGAAGTTGGACAGTAAATAAAAACTTCAGTTATTGAAAACGTAAGTAAATGAATCAGGTGAAATGGGACAGTAAAAAATGTACAAGTACCAGAGAAGCGCAAGTCAGTAAATGAATCGGGCGAAATGGAACAGGCTTTGCTGTCAGATGTAACATTCAGTAGAAAGGAAAAACTAGAAAATTAAAGAACAATATGTTTCAAAGGTCTGGTTTTATGGTTATTTTAAAACAGAGTCGGAAGATGAGGAGTGTCAAGAGCCGGAAGATGAAGCTGCTACTTCAAGTGTGCCAACAGCTACCAAAAAACGGAGAAAACCTAAATTTGAGTGTCACTCGGATTCTGACGATGGTAAGCTTTAACTTATGACTTTGACCTGTCTGTCCGTCAGCACAGTGCTCAGTAATTTCTTTTATGTCGTAACTATTCTGTCACCAAGAGTTTCTTTATCGGGTTCATGTATGGTTTCACAATTTCACCCACTGTGCTCCTGGTGGTTCAATCCAGTTATGTCAGACAGTTTCATACATTAATTATTAACTTTTTAAAAGGAATATAAATCATGTGTGGATCAAGTGGGTTAATTATTTACTGTTAAACATAGGTCGAGAATGAAAGGTATTGTAAGTTTTTCAATTTTTTAATGTTACTAGTACTATGTTGCATTCAACTGAATAATAAGTATAACGTTTAAATTACAATGTGCATACACTGTTTAGTTTGCTGGGACTCCATATAATTCAATTAATTTTGCAGAAAAAAGCCGGAGTAGACGTTTGGATTTGTCTGACCTTGAAATCGCTGCGATAAAAGACAAGTTCCACACCGAGATCAAGCAGTGTTCCTTGCCATCAATGGAAGTCATCATGGAGAAAATTGGAGAGTCGGAAGTATTAACAGTTACTGCTCCAGACGATGTCGAAAAATGCTTGACGAATTTGATAAAAGAAAGAAGCTTGAAGATCAAATCGGAAAAGCACAGCAAAAAGCACAAAGTGAAAAGGCGCCGAGAAGATCCAGAAAGCGAGGCCGAAGAACCACGTCGTCGAGCTCCATGTAAATACATAAAGCAATTATTACACTTGAAACAGGGTAATCTATAACTTTTAAATCAGACCTTTGCATAAAATGGGGATTTAGCTCTATATTAATTGCAAGTAGATCTGTCCCTGGAGTGTGTGTTATTTTAAAGCTATTGATTCAATGTACGAAGTTTCATTATTTTTTCCGCAAAAGGGGGGAGGGGAATATGTGCGATCGACAATGTGTCGGTCTGTTGGTCGGTCGGTCTGTCGGTATGTCATCAACAACTTGTTAACACGATAATTTAAAAAGTGCTGCAAGGATTTTACTGAAAATTGATATGTGGCTTCTATGGAAACAGACCTAGATTAGTATTGTAAATGGGCCAGATTCGTCCAAGGAAAATGGACTAGCTGGACTTAGAAAATTTCAGCTCTTGATTGACTGTTGATGGTCGTGTGTAACTGGTGGGGGGAGGAGGGCTGTGGGGAATATGTGGGCTATGCACACTGCTCTAGTTTTATTATGAATTGAAGGCTTATGTCTTTTTTTAACTTTTAAAGGTCAGAAACGCATGTGGACGCAAAAAGAAGTAGCCGTCATCGTGAAGCATTTTGGGAAACACATAGAGAGAGGGGCAACACCCGGAAAACTAAAAATAAACAAAGTATTAGCAGTGGAACCAGACTTGAAACACGGGGACTTTGTGACTGTCAAATCACATATCGTCAACAAAATTAAAGCAAACAAAAGGAAAGAACTGAAGATGTTTCGAAAGTAACATTTCACGCGTCTTAACAAGGTTGCAACTCACCGGTTCAATATACTTTTACTTGGCAGAAATCGCATGCACATAATTTGTAAATTAATTTGATTTTTCCTCTTTTATACAAAACCTTATTGTAATAGAAAAAGAAACGGTTTTAAAAAGTCAATGCGATTTCTGTTAAGAAAAAAATATATTTCAAAAAATTCCAGAATTGTGAGAAATTGACTTTTTTGTGGGTTCACTTTCAATGTATTAACTTGTAGTATTCGATGTGTTCGACTTGTATAAAAACACTGCAATGTTTGGTGTGTGAACATTATTTTTGGTACACATTTCCAGTCTTTTTAGGTTCAAGTAACTGAACGCGATTGATTCTTGATATTGCCTTTTTAGCCCTCGGCCAATATTTGCTGAAGGCTATTGCTATCGGTCTGTCTGCCCGTCCGTCTGTCCTTTTTTCTGTCTGGGCGATATTTCAAAAGCTATTCATCGGATCTTCACCAAACCGTACAAGAAAAAAGTATGTATAGTGTAGATGTGCAACGGAGGTGGGGGAGGGGTTCAGTTTGTCACTTGTACGTTCATCTGTCCCGTCCGTCGCACTTTAAACTTTTTTTGTCCGGGCGATTTCTAAAAATCTATTCATCGGATCTTCACCAAACCGTACAAGAAAAAAGTATGAATAGTGTAGATGTGCAACGGAGGTGGGGGAGGGGTTCAGTTTGTCACTTGTACGTCCATCTGTCCGTCCGTCGCACTTTAAACTTTTTTTGTCCGGGCGATTTCTAAAAATCTATTCATCGGATCTTCACCAAACCTTACAAGAAAAAAGTATGTATAGTGTAGATGTGCAACGGAGGTGGGGAGGGGTTCAGTTTGTCATTTGTACGTCCGTTTGTCCGTATGTCGCACTTTAAAACTTTTTGTTGTCCGTGCGGTATCTCAAAGAGGTAACTCGCCCACAGTGATGTTACTGCTATTGGCTGAGGGCTCTGCATGTCCGATGCCTATGTTTAAATTGAGTAACAAAATAAAAAAAAGATTTTAGCAGTGTGTACCAAAAATTGTTTTTATAAACACATACCTCATTCGCAAGTGGCACCCAAATGTTTAAAATAGTCAACATGTTGCGAAGATCGGAATTTAGAACCGTGGTGAAACTGGATTTTACAGGCATTGGCAATAGGTGTCTCGTTTTAATGTATTAAAGATACAGTTTGGATAGTCTGCTGTAGCACTATTTTCTTCCTATTTTTTATTTTTGGCACAGCAAAGGTGAGCCAAAGGCTGCCTTTTCATGGAAAACGGTACGTGACGCGGATGTTTATAGGATTCATGGGGCAAGGGCCGGTTGTGTGAAAATAACGATGCAAGTGATAAGCCTTACTGCTCTTACGGATCTTGTACCAGGCCGTTACTTTTTTTGCGTGTATAAATCGGAACAGACTAATGATCAGGTTCCTTTTGGGCTTTTTTTATCTTTGAAAAGTCTAAAAATGTATGGGTTCTTTGAATTATTAGGGCTTTAGGCCTCTTCGTGTTAGCCCCTACACTTAAAGGGGCAGAAACGTGGTTGGTATTTATCCGTTAAAAATACCATATACAATTCTTTTCTAGAGTTAGCAAATGACAAAGATTTGCTAACCCTAGTGGGTGGTGTGTGTCTCGGTTTTTGCTTCTTGTTAGATTGGTCTTAATGGATACATTAGCGAAAGATATAGTTTGGATAGTCTGCTGTAGCACTATTTTCTTCCTATTTTTTTATTTTTGGCACAGCAAAGGTGAGCCAAAGGCTGCCTTTTCATGGAAAACGGTACGTGATGCGGATGTTTATAGGATTCATGGGGCAAGGGCCGGTTGTGTGGAAATAACGATGCAAGTGATAAGCCTTACTGCTCTTACGGATCTTGTACCAGGCCGTTACTGTTTTTGCGTGTATAAATCGGAACAGACGAATGATCAGGTTCCTTTTGGGCTTTTTTATCTTTGAAAAGTCTAAAAATGTATGGGTTCTTTGAATTATTAGGGCTTTAGGCCTCTTCGTGTTAGCCCCTACACTTAAAGGGGCAGAAACGTGGTTGGTATTTATCCGTTAAAAATACCATATACAATTCTTTTCTAGAGTTAGCAAATGACAAAGATTTGCTAACCCTAGTGGGTGGTGTGTGTCTCGGTTTTTGCTTCTTGTTAGATTGGTCTTAATGGATACATTAGCGAAAGATATAGTTTAGATAGTCTGCTGTAGCACTATTTTCTTCCTATTTTTTTATTTTTGGCACAGCAAAGGTGAGCCAAAGGCTGCCTTTTCATGGAAAACGGTACGTGACGCGGATGTTTATAGGATTCATGGGGCAAGGGCCGGTTGTGTGGAAATAACGATGCAAGTGATAAGCCTTACTGCTCTTACGGATCTTGTACCAGGCCGTTACTTTTTTTGCGTGTATAAATCGGAACAGACGAATGATCAGGTTCCTTTTGGGCTTTTTTATCTTTGAAAAGTCTAAAAATGTATGGGTTCTTTGAATTATTAGGGCTTTAGGCCTCTTCGTGTTAGCCCCTACACTTAAAGGGGCAGAAACGTGGTTGGTATTTATCCGTTAAAAATACCATATACAATTCTTTTCTAGAGTTAGCAAATGACAAAGATTTGCTAACCTTAGCTGGTGGTGTGTGTCTCGGTTTTTGCTTCTTGTTAGATTGGTCTTAATGGATACATTAGCGAAAGATATAGTTTGGATAGTCTGCTGTAGCACTATTTTCTTCCTATTTTTTTATTTTTGGCACAGCAAAGGTGAGCCAAAGGCTGCCTTTTCATGGAAAACGGTACGTGACGCGGATGTTTATAGGATTCATGGGGCAAGGGCCGGTTGTGTGGAAATAACGATGCAAGTGATAAGCCTTACTGCTCTTACGGATCTTGTACCAGGCCGTTACTGTTTTTGCGTGTATAAATCGGAACAGACTGACGATCAGGTTCCTTTTGGGCTTTTTTTCTCTTTGAAAAGTCTAAAATTGTATGGGTTCTTTGAATTATTAGGGCTTTAGGCCTCTTCGTGTTAGCCCCTACACTTAAAGGGGCAGAAACGTGGTTGGTATTTATCCGTTAAAAATACCATATACAATTCTTTTCTAGAGTTAGCAAATGACAAAGATTTGCTAACCCTAGTGGGTGGTGTGTGTCTCGGTTTTTGCTTCTTGTTAGATTGGTCTTAATGGATACATTAGCAAAAGATATAGTTTGGATAGTCTGCTTAAGCAGTTTTTATCTTCCTATTTTTTTTTATTTTTGACACAGCAAAGGTGAGCCAAAGGCTGCCTTTTCATGGAAAACGGGTACGTGACGCCGATGTTTGAGATTCATGGGGCAAGGGCCGGTTGTGTAAAAATAACGATGGAAGTGATTAGCCTTACGGCTCTTACGGATCTTGTACCCGGCCGTCATTTTTTTTGCGTGTTTAAATCAGAACAGAGTAATGATCGGGTTCCTTTTGGGCATTTTTTTGTCTTTGACAAGTCTAAAAATTCTTTGATTTATTTGGGCTTTAGGCCTCTTCGTGTTAGCCCCTTCACTTAAACGTGGTTGATATTAATCCGATAAAAATACCCTATACAATTCTTTTCTAGAGTTAGCAAATTACAGAGATTTGCTAACTGGGTGGTGTGTGTGTCTAGTGTATTAATGTCGGGATATACTTATTTTGTTTATTTGTTTCCATTCCACTTTTTTATTATTATTATTTAGTCGAAAGCGGTGCTTTGATCATGGTGCAAATGTACATTTCGATGTCGTCAAGAGTGTTGCACTGCATGCAAGGACAATTTGCATGGAAGATATGCCAACCCTAGCTGATGCGGCCGTATTCGCAGAGGATTAATGCACAGTTAACTGTACACTTCACGATGCAAACTCCATGTTCTAACTAAATTACAAGGCTACCACATTTATGAAACACTACCGAATATTGTGTGTGCTGCAGGATCAGTTCATCGAATCAGTCAACTGTGCAGTTAACTTCAGCGAATACGGGTGCTGTAATGTGAATCGAGAGTATGTTAGTGTTGGCATATACTCCAATTTTATTTCTATTCATGCTTTCATCATGGTGTAAATATTCATTTCGATATATTTAAGAGTTGGTTTGCTACATGGTAAAGGTGTATTTTAAGTGACCAAGAAAAACCTTCTTAGATAGACGAGTATTTATTTCGCATTTGACATGATAAGTATAACCGTATTTGACCCGACCCAACATGAAATTTTAAATTAAAGCTTGGTTACTTAAAGTATACCTTTACCAGTGACATTTATTCAAGAGTTCTGTAAGTGGTTTATTCGAGCGTGTTCCAAGTGGGCAAGCTGTTGCCCTGTAATAAAACTTGAAAGGATTTGCTAACGCTAGCTGAAGCGCCGTATTAACCGCGGTTAACTGCGCAGTTATCTGTACATCTCACGACACAAATAATATGATTACAATAAATTACAAGGTTAGTTTTTAGGTCAATTTATTTCGTTGATAATGTTACATTTATTAGACATTTCTGAAAATTGTGTGCTACGGGCTCTGTTCATCGAATCAGTCAACTGTGCAGTTAACTTCAGCAAATACGGGTGCTGCACTGTGCATCGAGAGTATGTTAGTGTTGGTATATACTCTAAGTTTATTTGTATTCATGCTATCATCGCGGTGTAAATATTCATTTCGATATATTTAAGAGTTGGTTTGCTACATGGTAAAGGTGTATTTTAAGTGACCAAGAAAAACCTTCGTGACATTTATTCAAGAGTTCTGTAAGTGGTTTATCCGAGCGTGTTCCAAGTGGGCAAACTGTTCCCTGTAATAAAACTTGAAAGGATTTGCTAACGCTAGCTGAAGCGCCGTATTAACCGCGGTTAACTGCGCAGTTATCTGTACACCTCACGACACAAATCCCATGATCACAATAAATTACAAGGTTAGTTTTTAGGTCAATTTATTTCGTTGATAATGTTATATTTATTAGACATTTCTGAAAATTGTGTGCTACGGGCTCTGTTCATCGAATCAGTCAACTGTGCAGTTAACTTCAGCGAATACGGGTGCTGTACTGTGCATCGAGAGTATGTTAGTGTTGGCATATACTCTAAGTTTATTTGTGTTCATGCTATCATCACGGTGTAAATATTCATTTCGATATATTTAAGAGTTGGTTTGCTACATGGTAAAGGTGTATTTTAAGTGACCAAGAAAACCTTAGATAGACGAGTATTTATTTCGCATTTGACATGATAAGTATAACCGTATTTGACCCGACCCAACATGAAATTTTAAATTAAAGCTTGGTTACTTAAAGTATACCTTTACCAGTGACATTTATTCAAGAGTTCTGTAAGTGGTTTATTCGAGCGTGTTCCAAGTGGGCAAACTGTTGCCCTGTAATAAAACTTGAAAGGATTTGCTAACGCTAGCTGAAGCGCCGTATTAACCTCGGTTAACTACGCAGTCATCTGTACACCTCACGACACAAATTCCATGACCAAAACAAATTACAAGGTTAGTTTTTAGGTCAATTTATTACTTGATAATGTTACATTTATCAGTACATTTCTGAAAATTTTCTGTGCATATACTTCAAGTTATTTGTATTCATAAATTGTGTGAATACGGCTCCTGGTGTATCGAGTGTATTAGTGTAGGGATATATGTCCAATTTAATTGTATCCTTTTATATTTTACATTCTTTCAGAGCTTCTGGATCTAGTTCATATTTTCACTTCAATTTTTTCTGGTTGACATTCAGTTATATAGCATACTGAAATGAGACCTTGCTAAAAGATACGATTAATATTTGGATGAAAAAAAATAGTTGACCTTTTTTTATAAAGACTGCTGTTTGGAATCTCTTGAGTGTGTGCTTCTTACAGAAGTGCAAAACGTGATATGGAAGCTCGAGTGATGTCACCGAATTAGATCTCCTTGCACTTTGATTAAGCGCAAAAAGAATGTATTGTTGGGTGTTTTCTCTGTTCTAGCGTCTAGTCAGATGTTTCCCACTTCAGTGCAAAAACCTTTGCAAATTACCAGTCTGCGATAATAAATAATTCTTGTCGGATAAAGTTAACTTCAATATTGTGTCAAAATAGTTTTTGTCGGATAAAGTTAACTCATTTAATATATCAGTTCACGCACTTTTTTAAATGTGTGACAGTTTTGAACCGCTGAAGACACAATATAGCCCGCAAAGGGTTGACCGTGTCCTTAAACACAGCGCATAACTAACTCGTAGGGCAGAAACACTTGAAAGATTGCCTCCATTTCCACTATTTTTATTCTGCAAAAAATTATAGCGCCTGCACTGAAAGTTCTCGATTTTTTTAAAATATGTGTGGGTTTTACTCCCTTTATGATTCGATTCGTTAACTTTTCTATTTAAAAAAAGATTTAGAAACGCTTGAATTTTAAATAGCTGTTTGTATGCACCGTGCAGGAAGATACATGTTTCAACATGGCCAGACGTGTTGTTGCATATACCCATTGATGCGCAACGGATGCGTTCATGTCACAAGTTCAATATTACCGGTAAAGCATAACCGCTATTCCCAGAAATTCTGAACTTTACAAAATGGAGCCGTCATTTGAGGAGAAAAATTTAAATAAATTACTTGATGTAATTGACAATAGGTTTATATTAAGCCATGACCTAGGACAGGTTATCTATGGAGACCAGGCATACGTAAAAGACTGTTTGGTGTATTTGTTAACGGAAGACAGTGTTTTCGCGCATGTTTTATACTTGGCAGTTGTTGAGGCGATCCAGGATATGGAATATACGGAGGATCCGCCTTTATTGGCATATTTAGTTTTTCTGACTAACCGTAAACTTTGGAAAATTAAGCACCAAGAACCTTTCAAAAGACATGATTTGGATTCAGATACTTATACGCATATGTTCGAAACAAGTTTTCATGTACTTTGTGTTTTTGATGGGCAAGAAACAGTTGAAGAGTTCGAAATTGGTGTACTGTAATAGAGACACATTTAGAAACGTGACCATGAACCAACTATGTGCATAGTATTTGGCGCTTTGACTTCACAACTTAAAGATAAATGGTTACTTGTTCAACATATACGACGCAGTTACTGAAACAATTGATGAGGTGGAATTTACAGAGGAACCATATTTGCTGGCAAACTTAGTTCATATAAATAAACCGTAAATTTAGTGAAATTGTTCAAGAACCTTTGACAGGAATTGTTATATATCCTGATATGTGTTAAGATATGTTTCCCGAAAGTATTCATGTATGTGCACGCTATTTTCTATGCTGACTTCTTGTAGCTTAAGTGCAGTTGAAATTGGCACACATTCAAAAACTTGCTACCCGCGCCCATATTGGGATTGTAAAGCAATTATGACCGTCACTTAAGCGTTGTCAGGCCCAATAATTCTCAAAATAAATGTATGGCCAAACTGAGCTAAAGGAAATACAGATAAGAGGAAATAAATGTACAGTCTCGTTTATAAGACATTCAGGTCAATAACAAATAGAATGTGAGAATTAGCCTGAAAACTATTATATTGCTCTTCCCTATTTTGTAAACTGGAATTTACAGCACGTTGCAAGCATAAAAAGTTGTTGTTCTCTTTACTTTCTATTGCAAAAGTGTTGAATTGAAAAGTGTAAAACTTTGATGCCAATTAAAACCTTGTAACTAGATATTAAAAGTTTTCTTTTAATTCAATGTCACTCCAACAGTACGACATAGAATTTGTTTGTGAATTTTTGTTGCATGACATTAAGGGTATTGAGTTTATCTTATTCTTCACATAGCCTCGAGACTGGAAGATCTTGGGTTGAATCCCGTTCGGGTCATACCTAAGACTTTAAAACTTTGACTCCTCCTTGCTACCCTGTGAGGCAATCCACATGTAAGGGTTAGAAGGATGGCTGGAATGCCCCATTTCAGTATAATGTGGCAGGGGGATCCCGATATGACCATAGTTGATTGCGATCTAAAGAACAATACAATACAACCTTCACATAGCATCCATGGTTGAAGAATCTTTACCACTTAAGTACAAAAAAAATTAGGCCGTCGTACAAGCGATATTAGATCTATCATTTAAAAAAAGCAAAGCAATTCTAAGCAAACAAGCTGAAGTAATAGAAATAGAGATAAAAAAATAAATGTTTAATTATAAAGACCGCAGTTTTAGGCGAAAAAAAAAGCAATCTATGGAAAATGCAAGCCATTTCTCTTCATGTTTTGTGTTGTATCCCCACATGTCTAGAAATCATTAGTCGAATTTAAAATTCAGTCGAATCCAGCCACCATACATTGACAAAAAAAATAACACTGTGTACATACCGAAGCGGTATGAACACAGTGTTATTTAACGTCAGTGTTTCAAAATAAAAAGTACAAAAAGAGTAAAATTAAATGTCACAGCCATTATTTTCTTAATTGCACATATTGTGTGCAACAAACAGAATAAAGTTAATACATTATGCTAAAAAATATTAATTCCGCAATTTAATCGTTGTTGGACCCAAAAAGATAAATATGTAAATAGAACAATTTCTTCACATGTAGAATAAACATAGCCTCCATAACCAGTTATGGGCTGGTGGGACTAGTTTTCCCATCCATAACGTGGTTCTTGTGGGGAGGGGGGGGGTAAAAGTATCTTTGATCCACTTTATCTGAGCAGCTCACATCAATATTCCGATGCCTATGTTTCTTTTATTCTAACGATCTTCTTTCAAAAGCAGTAATCTGAACAGGATTAGGTCATAAACTATTGCAACTTTTTTAATTTAAGAAGACTTTACTGCATTCAATCCGGAATTCAATGACAATTTATAGAATATTTACAATTAGTCTGAACAAAAAGCTTCAGAAGAATGTAATATTGGAGAGTATGCGAACCCTATGCCTTCACCAAATAAAAACTACAGCGCGATATGTAAGATGTATCCAAGCAGTTGTAGAAAATTTAAGCGTTTCAAGATCATAACATCAATAAAAAGAGCATAAAGACAGTCACTGAAGGTTTTATGCCCAATTCAAAAAGAAAAATTAGAAAATTCTAAACACAGGTGCAACAAAGACGGCTAATTTTTACAGAGATAAGTGAAAATAAATGTATGGTGTTGTTTATAACACATTCAGGTCAATTACAACTACAATATGAAAAAAGCCTGTAAATGTAAGAAAGAGCCTACCAATTATTATAGTAATCTTCTCCACTTTGAAAACACGAATTTACACATATTACAAGCATAAAAAGTTCTTGTTCTTTTTCTTTCAAATGTAAAAATGCTGAATTGAAAAGTTTAAAACTTTGATGCCAATTAAAACCTTGTAACGAGATCGTAAGTTTTTTAAATTCAATATCACTCATATAGTACGACGTGGAATATCGGTCTTAGCCAGCATTATCTCAAGGGATTTGTGAGTTCCCTTGCATGAGATTAGACGTATTGTTTAAAGTGTCTCCGCGTGAATAACTTGGTTCTTGGCGCAGAAGGGGTGGATTTAAAGTATATTTGATCCACTTTTTGAAAGCAGCCCATATCAGTGTTGCGATGCCTATTTTTGTTTATTCTGATTATCCGCTTTAACGCCTTTTCTTAAATATATTTTTCCTTCTCAAAAGCAGAAATATCAACAGGAGACGGGATGGCCTCAAGGATTATGTCATAAACAATAACAATTTCACTTTCAAAAGACATTGATCTGTACAATCAGAAAAATAATGACAATATATCGAGCAGTTACACTTAGTCCAAACAAAACTCGTCAGAGAAATGTAACATTCCAGAGTAAACAGACCCTATCTCTTTACGAAAAAAATAATAAACCCCACACATGAGAGATTTGTGCACGCAACTGTAGAAAATTGAAGCGTTTTAAGATCATACCACCAATGAAAAGAAAATAAAGTCAGTCATTCGCAGCGGTTTTGGGCCCATCGATTCAAAAGGAAAATTAGAAGATTCTAACCGCATGTCTAAATACAGCTAAATTTAACAGAGATAAGAGAAAAATAAATGTATAACGTCGTCTATAGCACATTCAGAAAAATTGTGTAAAATAACATGTAAATATGAGAAACAGCCTGCAAACTATTATAGTAATCTTCCCCAGTTTGAAAACCGGAATTTACCACACATTACAAGTATAAAAAGCTGTTGTTCTCTTTTCTTTCAATTGTATAAATGCTGAATTATAAATGTGTATCACTTTCATGCCACGTAAAACCTTATAACTAGATCTTAAAAGTCCTTTTTTTAATCCAATGTCACTGAAATAGTACGACATGGAATATCGGGCGTAGCCAGCATTTTTTCAAGGAGTTTGTGAATTTCCGTTGCGTGACATTAAAAGTATTGTTTCAAATGTCTTCGCATAAATAACTTGGTTCTTGGGGTAGGTGGGAGTAGGGAGGGGGTGGATTTAAAGTATATTTGACCCACTTTTTCAAGGCAGCCCATATCAATGTTGCGATACCTAAGATTGTTTATTCTAAGGATCCGCTTTCACGATGTTTTTAAGAATATATTTTTCTTTCTCAAAAGCAGAAATATCAAGAGGAGACGGGATGGCCTCAAGGATTATGTCATAAGCAATAACAATTTCACTTTCATCAGACCTTGGTCTGTACAATCAGAAAAATAATGACAATATATCGAGCAGTTACACTTAGTCAAAACACAACTCGTCAGAGAAATGTAACATTCCAGAGTAAACAGACCCTATCTGTTTACGAAAAAAATAATAAAACGCATACATAGAGATTTCTGCGCCCAAATGTAGAAAATTGAAGCGTTTTAAGATCATACCACCAATGAACAGAAAGTAAAGTCAGTCATTCGCAGCGGTTTTAGGCCCATCGATTCAAAAGGAAAATTAGAAGATTCTAACCGCATGTGTAAATACAGCTATTTTTAACAGAGATAAGAGAAAAATAAATGTATAACGTCGTCTATAGAACATTCAGATAAACTGTGTAAAATAACATGTAAATATGAAAAACAGCCTGCAAACTATTAGAGTAAGCTTCTCCAGTTTGAAAACCGGAATTAACCACACATTACAAGCATAGAAAGTTGTTGTTCTCTTTTCTTTCAATAGTATAAATGTTGACTTGTAAGTGTGTAACACTTTCATGCCAATTAAAACCTTGTAACTAGATCTTAAAAGTCCTTTTTTTAAATTCAATGTCACTCAAACAGTACGACATGGAAAATCGGGCGTACCCAGCATTTTTTCAAGGAGTTTGTGAATTTCCGTTGCGTGACATTAAAAGTATTGTTTCAAATGTCTTCGCATAAATAACTTGGTTCTTGGGGTAGGTGGGAGTAGGGAGGGGGACGTATTTAAAGTATATTTGACCCACTTTTTCAAGGCAGCCCATATCAATGTTATTATACATAAGATTGTTTATTCTAAGGATCCGCTTTCACGATTTTTTTAAGAATATATTTTTCTTTCTCAAAAGCAGAAATATCAAGAGGAGACGGGATGGCCTCAAGGATTATGTCATAAACAATAACAATTTCACTTTCATCCGACCTTGTTCTGTACAATCAGGAAAATAATGACAATATATCGAGCAGTTACACTTAGTCCAAACAAAATTCGTCAGAGAAATGTAACATTCCAGAGTAAACAGACCCTATCTGTTTACGAAAAAAATAATAAAACGCGTACATAAGAGATTTCTGCGCCCAACTATAGAAAATTGAAGCGTTTTAAGATCATACCACCAATGAAAAGAAAATAAAGTCAGTCATTCGCAGCGGTTTTGGGCCCATCGATTCAAAAGGAAAATTAGAAGATCTAACCGCATGTGGAAATACAGCTAATTTTAACAGAGATAAGAGAAAAATAAATGTATAACGTCGTCTATAGAACATTCAGATAAACTGTGTAAAATAACATGTAAATATGAAAAACAGCCTGCAAACTATTAGAGTAAGCATCTCCAGTTTGAAAACCGGAATTTACCACACATTACAAGCATAGAAAAGTGTTGTTCTCTTTTTTTCAATTTTATAAATGTTGAATTGTAAATGTGTAACACTTTCATGCCAATTAAAACCTTGTAACTAGATCTTAATAGTCCTTTTTTTGTTCAATCCAATGCCACTCAAACAGCACGATATGGAATATCGGGCGTAGCCAGCATTTTTTCAAGGAGTTTGTGAATTTCCGTTGCGTGACATTAAAAGTATTGTTTCAAATGTCTTCGCATAAATAACTTGGTTCTTGGGAAAGGTGGGAGTAGGGAGGGGGGTGGATTTAAAGTATATTTGACCCACTTTTTCAAGGCAGTCCATATCAATGTTGCCAAACCTAAGATGGCTTATTCTAAGGATCCCCTTTCACGATTTTTATAAGAATGTAATATTCTTTCTCAAAAGCAGAAATATCAAGAGGAGACGGGATGGCCTCAAGGATTATGTCATAAACAATAACAATTTCACTTTCATCCGACCTTGTTCTGTACAATCAGGAAAATAATGACAATATATCGAGCAGTTACACTTAGTCCAAACAAAATTCGTCAGAGAAATGTAACATTCCAGAGTAAACAGACCCTATCTGTTTACGAAAAAAATAATAAAACGCATACATAAGAGATTTCTGCGCCCAACTATAGAAAATTGAAGCGTTTTAAGATCATACCACCAATGAAAAGAAAATAAAGTCAGTCATTCGCAGCGGTTTTGGGCCCATCGATTCAAAAGGAAAATTAGAAGATCTAACCGCATGTGGAAATACAGCTAATTTTAACAGAGATAAGAGAAAAATAAATGTATAACGTCGTCTATAGAACATTCAGATAAACTGTGTAAAATAACATGTAAATATGAAAAACAGCCTGCAAACTATTAGAGTAAGCATCTCCAGTTTGAAAACCGGAATTTACCACACATTACAAGCATAGAAAAGTGTTGTTCTCTTTTTTTTCAATTGTATAAATGTTGAATTGTAAATGTGTAACACTTTCATGCCAATTAAAACCTTGTAACTAGATCTTAATAGTCCTTTTTTTGTTCAATCCAATGCCACTCAAACAGCACGATATGGAATATCGGGCGTAGCCAGCATTTTTTCAAGGAGTTTGTGAATTTCCGTTGCGTGACATTAAAAGTATTGTTTCAAATGTCTTCGCATAAATAACTTGGTTCTTGGGAAAGGTGGGAGTAGGGAGGGGGGTGGATTTAAAGTATATTTGACCCACGTTTTCAAGGCAGCCCATATCAATGTTGCAATACCTAAGATTGTTTATTCTAAGGATCCGCTTTCACGATTTTTTTAAGAATATATTTTTCTTTCTCAAAAGCAGAAATATCAACAGGACACGGGATGTCCTCAAGGAGTATGTCATAAACAATAACAATTTCACTTTCATAAGACCTTGGTCTGTACAATCAGAAAAATAATGACAATATATCGAGCAGTTACACTTAGTCCAAACAAAACTCGTCAGAGAAATGTAACATTCCAGAGTAAACAGGCCCTACCTCTTTGCGAAAAAAAATAATAAAACGCACACATAAGAGATTTGTGCGCGCAATTCTAGAAAATTGAAGCGTTTCAAGATCATACCACCAATGCAAAGAAAATAAAGTCCGTCATTCGCAGCGGTTTTGGGCCATCGATTCAAAAGGAAAATTAGAAGATTCTAACCGCATGTGTAAATACAGTTATTTTTAACAGAGATAAGAGAAAAATAAATGTATAACGTCGTCTATAGCACAAAATAACATGTAAATATAAAAAAAAACGGCCTGCAAACTATTATAGTAAGTTTCCCCAGTTTGAAAACCGGAATTTACCACACATTACAAGCATAGAAAAGTGTTGTTCTCTTTTTTTTCAATTGTATAAATGTTGAATTGTAAATGTGTAACACTTTCATGCCAATTAAAACCTTGTAACTAGATCTTAATAGTCCTTTTTTTGTTCAATCCAATGCCACTCAAACAGCACGATATGGAATATCGGGCGTAGCCAGCATTTTTTCAAGGAGTTTGTGAATTTCCGTTGCGTGACATTAAAAGTATTGTTTCAAATGTCTTCGCATAAATAACTTGGTTCTTGGGAAAGGTGGGAGTAGGGAGGGGGGTGGATTTAAAGTATATTTGACCCACGTTTTCAAGGCAGCCCATATCAATGTTGCAATACCTAAGATTGTTTATTCTAAGGATCCGCTTTCACGATTTTTTTAAGAATATATTTTTCTTTCTCAAAAGCAGAAATATCAACAGGACACGGGATGTCCTCAAGGAGTATGTCATAAACAATAACAATTTCACTTTCATAAGACCTTGGTCTGTACAATCAGAAAAATAATGACAATATATCGAGCAGTTACACTTAGTCCAAACAAAACTCGTCAGAGAAATGTAACATTCCAGAGTAAACAGGCCCTACCTCTTTGCGAAAAAAAATAATAAAACGCACACATAAGAGATTTGTGCGCGCAATTCTAGAAAATTGAAGCGTTTCAAGATCATACCACCAATGCAAAGAAAATAAAGTCCGTCATTCGCAGCGGTTTTGGGCCATCGATTCAAAAGGAAAATTAGAAGATTCTAACCGCATGTGTAAATACAGTTATTTTTAACAGAGATAAGAGAAAAATTAATGTATAACGTCGTCTATAGCACAAAATAACATGTAAATATAAAAAAAAACGGCCTGCAAACTATTATAGTAAGTTTCCCCAGTTTGAAAACCGGAATTTACCACACATTACAAGCATAAAAAGTTGTTTTTCTCTTTTCTTTCAATTGTATAAATGCTGAATTGTAAATGTGTAACACTTTATGCAACTTAAAACCTTGTAACTAGATCTTAAAAGTCCTTTTTTAAATTCAATGCCACTCACACAGTACGACATGGAATATCGGGCGTAGCCAGCATTTTTTCAAGGAGTTTGTGAATTTCCGTTGCGTGACATTAAAAGTATTGTTTCAAATGTCTCTGCATAAACAACTTGATTCTTGGGGTAGGTGGGAGTAGGGAGGGGGGTGGATTTAAAGTATATTTGACCCACTTTTTCAAGGCAGCCCATATCAATGTTGCAATACCTAAGATTGTTTATTGTAAGGATCCGCTTTCACGATTTTTTTTAAGAATGTAATATTCTTTCTCAAAAGCAGAAATATCAAGAGGAGACGGGATGGCCTCAAGGAGTATGTCATAAACAATAACAATTTCACTTTCATAAGACCTTGGTCTGTACAATCAGAAAAATAATGACAATATATCGAGCAGTTACACTTAGTCCAAACAAAACTCGTCAGAGAAATGTAACATTCCAGAGTAAACAGGCCCTACCTCTTTGCGAAAAAAAATAATAAAACGCACACATAAGAGATTTGTGCGCGCAATTCTAGAAAATTGAAGCGTTTCAAGATCATACCACCAATGCAAAGAAAATAAAGTCCGTCATTCGCAGCGGTTTTGGGCCATCGATTCAAAAGGAAAATTAGAAGATTCTAACCGCATGTGTAAATACAGTTATTTTTAACAGAGATAAGAGAAAAATAAATGTATAACGTCGTCTATAGCACAAAATAACATGTAAATATAAAAAAAAAACGGCCTGCAAACTATTATAGTAAGTTTCCCCAGTTTGAAAACCGGAATTTACCACACATTACAAGCATAAAAAGTTGTTTTTCTCTTTTCTTTCAATTGTATAAATGCTGAATTGTAAATGTGTAACACTTTATGCAACTTAAAACCTTGTAACTAGATCTTAAAAGTCCTTTTTTAAATTCAATGTCACTCACACAGTACGACATGGAATATCGGGCGTAGCCAGCATTTTTTCAAGGAGTTTGTGAATTTCCGTTGCGTGACATTAAAAGTATTGTTTCAAATGTCTCTGCATAAACAACTTGATTCTTGGGGTAGGTGGGAGTAGGGAGGGGGGTGGATTTAAAGTATATTTGACCCACTTTTTCAAGGCAGCCCATATCAATGTTGCAATACCTAAGATTGTTTATTGTAAGGATCCGCTTTCACGATTTTTTTTAAGAATGTAATATTCTTTCTCAAAAGCAGAAATATCAAGAGGAGACGGGATGGCCTCAAGGATTATGTCATAAACAATAACAATTTCACTTTCAGAAGACCTTGTTCTGTACAATCAGAAAAACAATGACAATATATCGAGCAGTTACACTTAGTTCAAACAAAATTCCTCAGCGAAGTGTAACATTCGAGAGTAAACAGACCCTATCTCTTTACGAAAAAAATAATAAAACGCACACATAAGAGATTTATGCACGCAATTGTAGAAAATTGAAGCGTTTTAAGATCATACCACCAATGAAAAGAAAATAAAGTCCGTCATTCGCAGCGGTTTTGGGCCCATCGATTCAAAAGGAAAATTAGAAGATTCTAACCGCATGTGTAAATACAGCTAATTTTAACAGAGATAAGAGAAAATAAATGTATAACGTCTTCTATAGCACATTCAGATAAACTGTGTAAAATAACATGTAAATATGAAAAACAGCCTGCAAACTATTAGAGTAAGCTTCTCCAGTTTGAAAACCGGAATTTACCACACATTACAAGCATAAAAAGTTGTTGTTCTCTTTTCTTTCAATTGTATAAATGCTGAATTGTAAATGTGTAACACTTTTATGCCACTTAAAACCTTGTAACTAGATCTTAAAAGTCCCTTTTTTAATTCAATGTCACTCAAACAGTACGACATGGAATATCGGGCGTAGCCAGCATTTTTTCAAGAAGTTTGTGAATTTCCGTTGCGTGACATTAAAAGTATTGTTTCAAATGTCTCCGCATAGATAACTTGGTTCTCGGGGTAGGTGGGAGTAGGGAGGGGGGTGGATTTAAAGTATATTTGACCCACTTTTTCAAGGCAGTCCATATCAATGTTGCCAAACCTAAGATGGTTTATTCTAAGGATCCCCTTTCACGATTTTTTTAAGAATATATTTTTCTTTCTCAAAAGCAGAAATATCAAGAGGAGACGGGATGGCCTCAAGGATTATGTCATAAACAATAACAATTTCACTTTCATCAGACCTTGGTCTGTACAATCAGAAAAATAATGACAATATATCGAGCAGTTACACTTAGTCCTAACAAAAAACTTCAGAGAAATGTAACATTCCAGATTATACAGACCCTATCTCTTAACGAAAAAATAATAAAACACACATATAAGAGATTTGACCACGCAGTTGTAGAAAATTGAAGCGTTTAAGATCATACTACAAAAGATCATAAAGACAATCATTCCTAGCGGTTTTGGGCCCATCATTTCAAATAGAAAATTAGAAAATTCTAATATCAGGTGCAACACAGACCGCTAGTTTTAACAGAGAGAAGAGAAACCGTGTAACCAGATCTGAAAGTTTGTTTTTTTTTTAATTCAATATTACTCCAATAGTACAAGGTGGAATATTTGGCGTAACCAGCATTTTCTCAACGGGTTTGTGAATTTCCGTTGCACGACATTGAAAGTATTGAGTTTATCTTATTCCTCACATAAAATCCAAGGTTGAAGAAGCTTTAAAACTTAAGTACAAAAAAATTCAGGCCATCGTACAAGCGATATTAGATCTATCATTTAAAAAAGCAAAGCAATTCTAGCCAAATTTACGGACAAACTGAGCTAATAGAAATAGACAAAATAAATGTTTAATTATAAGGACCGCAGTTTCAGGCGAAAATAGCAATCTATGAGAAACGATAGCCATTTCCCTGCATGCATTGTTTTGAATCCACACTCCTCTAGAAATGATTAGACGAATTTAAGATTCAGTCGAATCCACCCATCATACATTGACAAAAAAAATACCACTGTGTGCATACCAAAGAGGTATGAACACAGTGGTATTTAACGTCAGTGTTTCAAAATAATAACTGCAAAAAAAAGTCAAATAAAAGGTCACACCCAT
Source organism: Protula sp. h YS-2021 (assembly GCA_949752745.1). Lineage (NCBI taxonomy): Eukaryota > Metazoa > Annelida > Polychaeta > Sabellida > Serpulidae > Protula > Protula sp. h YS-2021. The sequence goes on from OX457030.1 coordinate 63,603,614, forward strand.
TATTTTATTCTTTCCAAAGATTGCACATGTTGTGTGCAAGAAACTGAACTATGTTGAAAATTATGCTCAAAAATATAAGTGCCGCCATTTAATTGTTGTTGGACCCAAAACTTCAAAAAGATAAATATGTAAATAGAACAATTTCTTCACATGTAGAATATACATAGCCTCCACAACCAGTTATGGGCTAGTCGGACTATAGTTTCGGCATCCACACTTCTTTATTTCAAGGTCTGGTTACGAGGTATTAATTGATATTCAAACATAAATACATTGTTTACCCCATTGTGAAACAGTCTCTTACGGGAAACGTAGACCATTACAATATATTTGAGAGTTTATTTTAAAATATATTAATAGAAACTTCTTCGCAGTTACAAAATTCCTTTTTAACAGACTGTTTCGCAGTAGGGTAAACCGTCTACGTACTCTGGAATTTGACGTGCCGACATGTATTCGCATGATATTTTTTGACACGTATATTTCAAATGACAGGAAAAATAATAGTAATAATAATTTTGGAATGGAAGTCTAGAAACGCCTTTCTTTTATGACTTGATGTTATGCACCGACTAACGGATACACTTCTGTTTGTAAACAAAACCACGTGTATTTGTAAACAAAACTTTGTTTATTTTGTTATGGAAATGACCTAAAAAGACCACGTGCAAGGTCTACATTCACTTTGGGCTTACGTTTAAAAGGCCGTTTTTCTCTTACACACACTGTCCAAGTTGGCTGGAATTATGTTTTGCAGTTTTTACTGAATATTGAGAGATCTAAACAATATTTTTTAAGCCCATTAAATAGGAGACGGCAAAAGAATTCGGCCAAGATTGTATTTGATCATTTTTGGAATACACCCAAAAATAACGATTTTAGAACTCAGGCTCCATCTGCGCCTTCGGGCTGGATTCGACGCGAGCCTATGTATGTACGTGTGTGTGTGTGTGTGTGTGTGTGTGTGTGTGTGTGTGTGTGTGTGTGTGTGTGTGTGTGTGTGTGTGTGTGTGTGTGTGTGTGTGTGTGTGTGTGTGTGTGTGTGTGTGTGTGTGTGTGTGTGTGTGTGTGTGTGTGTGTGTGTGTGTGTGTGTGTGTGTGTGTGTGTGTGTGTGTGTGTGTGATCTCTCACCATCCCCCCCCCCTTCCCTGGGTGTTACACTCACCGCATGCATATCCAAGAAATTCCCAGAAAAATGCCAATCTTTTACCTGTTGATTGTGACTACATGCGTGTGTTTGTGATTATTCAGGAGAAGGCATTTATTATCTGACCAGTTATGGCGAGAATCCTTTTGTGTCATCAGTTGCAATAATAACCATCATGTTGCTAGGTAATAACAGAAAATGAACTAAACTTATATATTATCAAAATGGTAAATTCCTCTTCGAAATGAAAAAAGACTTTTTTTTCCAAACCTTTACACATACAAATTATGGCCCGTAAATACGGTCATTCTGGTGAATCAATGACGTATACGCTCAATGACGTTTACGCTAAGAAACGAACTCAGCTTTTCGTCTCAGCGCTGGAGCAGAAATAAAACATGTTATCTGTTGTGGAATGAAAAAATATATGTTTCAATGGGGCAAAACATCGTTTTTCGTTTAATATAGAGCGGTATTTGAGTTATAAAACTTTTGAATGTTACCACAAATTTATTTTTGTATACCATATAAAAGAGTTTAATCAAAATTTCAACATTTAAAATAGACATTTCCTATTTGTTTTTGTTTGCCTTTTTATGTGGCATTTTCAGGACTTCCGCTTGTGCAGTTGGTGCTTTTCTGTCTCTACTGGACGAAAGTCAGGCTGTGGTCAGGATCGGGGTGCCCACACCCCACCAAAACAGCGCCTAGCTCACCGTCAGTCGTCAGCAAAGATGAGAGGAAAGTGCTCGCTTACCCAAATGGAATAAATGTGTTACATTGTTTGTATGCGAAAGAGACGATTATTTAGATATATTTTAAAATATTTTTTAGCATCCTTTGCGACGAGTGTATACCTGAGTACGTACCAGAGCGTTTGCGTCCAGAAAACATTTATTATCTAAAGTAAAGTCGTTTGAGCTGTAACTGCAAAATTGTAAATAGAAAACTGTCATTACTGTATTTTTTGTATTTTATTAACACAACTTGTTATAACTATATTTTTCAACGGGTGTAAAATGGCTAGTATACGGATTGGATGGCTAATTAAGAAAGTAGTAACTCACTTTATAAGTACTATCTTTCGCGGAATTTCCAGTGGTTTTGCGAAGTAAAAAGGTGCTATACACAACAGACATGAACCATTGTAGAGGTTTGGTGTGCGACAACAACGTACACCGCTTTAGTTTGTAGACCTGCGATCCCCCCAACCCCCACCTCTCTCTCTCTCTCTCTCTCTCTCTCTCTCTCTCTCTCTCTCTCTCTCTCTCTCTCTCTCTCTCTCTCTCTCTCTCTCTCTCTCTTGTGGCAATATTTACGAGATTGCAACAAATGACACTTCGTGAATGTAGCGTTCTGCAGCAGGCTGGGAGAGGAGGGTGATTGCAGGGTGCCGGGGGATTTAGGCATTACACTAGCTAAAACTGGTTTTTATCTTGTAAGATGGAACGAGTTAGAACCTTTGAGATCACCTACGGCTAGTCTGTAAAGTGAATAGATAAGGCGCCACTCACTCAACCACCTGCTAAACTAACATTTCATTTCTTAAAACTATCTTTCACAAATAAAATACCGTTCTCCACATTTAGACTTAATGCAATGGATATGAACTTTTTTATCGCAGTTAGAATAGGCTATAAAGCAATGTCAATGACGTCATTGATCACCTAGTGCGTTCCCCTTAAGACCCAAAAAAAACTAACAAATTCATCTAGGCATTTTGTGGGATGGACGGATTGGAGCATGGGCTAAAAGTGGACATTGTGAATTACGCTTTTATTCATTTTACTCATTTAACGAAATAAAATGCTAATTTTACATCGCAAAAGCTTCGAATTCGCTCATTCACTCAGGCGATCCTGCTCTGAACTCTCAATCCCGGAGCAGGGGAGTCTGATATTCTGCACTGCATGAAAAAGATCGGAATCACAGTTTGACTTGTGATATCCGATGTATAGACGGGCAAATAAGTAAGTGGATCTGTAGTAAAAGTTGAATAAAAACTAATAACTAAGTTCTGCTTCTTTTAGTAATACAAGAAGTAGGTCGGAGGGAACATTCCCGAACATACCCGAATGAAGACAAAGCATAATATATATGGTGAAAGGTCTGTTAAAAGACGGGCTAATAGACTAATTGACTGTAAATATCCTTGACCATCCGCCCTTCTGCCCATCCACTGGATTTATCCCTGCCTGGAAAGCTCGGTGCTGTTAATAATAGAACCATTCATAATAATATTTTCATTATTTATTGACATTTGGTTTTTAAATCTCACTTAATCATAATTTTCCCATGGTATGAGGCCGCTATGGCACCATGGTGGCAGCAAGTACGGTCACTATGGAGCATCATTTCCTGTCTTATTGGCCATATGAATCGGGTAAACAATGAAATAAGGCAGCTGGTACAGTCCATGGTAATCTTATCCTAGAAGGGACATAGTTTCTTGGAAACAAAACAGCGTAATAGTTAACTAAAGGTAACGAGAGCGCAAAAACAGTCCTTGGTTCCACCGAAAACGCTTGGTCTGAGATGTTGGGAAGGAAAGTCAAGTTCTTTCCGAGACTGGTTATTTTCCTTTGAAGATATTACTGTGACCCTTCGAAAATCTACCCTTCTGTTTGCTCCTAGCCTTGGATTTGGGAGTCGGTGGCCGGACTAGCATAGAATTCAGCTTGTAGTAGTCGACTCTGCTGCTATGAAGCTCCGGATAGCTCATCTTAGGAGAAGTCCTTAGATAATGCTTAGCATAGGAACTGGAGGAACCCGGCATTTTGTTTTAAATATGTCTGAAAGTGATAAAGTACGTTGAGCCCTTGAAGAGTTTGCAATCTGTCTAACATGATGGGCTTTGACTTTATTTTGGCTTGTAGCCCAGTGTCTGACTGCTTTGTCATAAACCGCTAGGCAAGACCTTTCTAATGAAAACTATGGACCTATATGTCTCTGAGACTTCGAGATACTGGCGTAGGGCTCTGAGAGGAAACAATGGGACCACGCCTTCAGAACTTTGATCTTCCGGCAAATATCGTAGACTTGCGTGATGGAAAGTCCCCATTCCTATGACAATATGTATCTTGCCATAAAGCTCGCTCTTGGGAAAAGAAAAATCTTTTCTCATATTACCCATTCTTTTCTTTGTTCTGTCTAGGGCACGGATCTCGCTTCTGCTCTTATACGAATCTAATGATTATAAACTCTGAATCTTACTGTAACATTTTCAACTAAACTGACATCTTCGCCTATCGGAACGTTGTAGGTAACGAAGAACTAGGGATTGGTCCCAGTGGACAAAGTTCGAAGTACAGGGAGAGTAGTTGACCTTGAATTGTCTGATAAATTGAGACAAGACAATATCCTCCCTTGGGTTGTAGCCCATGGAAAATCATAAAATCCTTTTCCCGCTACTAGTGAGGCCCGAAATAGGTCTAGCTTAGACTTACCGCGCCAGGCGAATTTCTTCCATTTGCCCTGTAAACTTTGGCCGTAGACTGTTTGTAGCCTTTATAACGTCCACTGCTCAGGCTGTTTGGTCTGGGATAAACCTGGGTAGTTGCGTTGTCACTGAAGTGACAAGTAGGCCCAGTGTAGGGGGTCTCTATGGTAACTAGTGTACAATCCATTGAAAGGACAGACGGGCTAGGCACCATTCGGTGTGAATGACTGGAGGTCTGGTCTGTCAGTGCATTGAGTTTCTCTGCCAGATGACGGGCTGTCTGTAATATCCGATACTGGTGGGTAAATATACAAAATGTGGAATGCTAGGACTGACAGTTGATATGATCTGGTTCCTCTCACCAAGACACTCTTACCCCTGAGTTGTTTGGTTAATTTGTTCAGGGCTATCCAAAGAATTCCAGCCAGCTGATGTGGAGCCTGACCCTGACAATGGATTCCCCACCGGACTTGAGAGGAGTTTATCTGAATCTCTATCACTGGTGGGGGGGGGGGGGAGGAGGTGAAAAGGTATGCCCTCGTTCATGAGCTGTGGATCGTACCATCATTGTAGGAGAGAAAAGGAGGCTTGTGACCAGCTCATCTTTGCCTTGGTAGACCTTCCTGTCTTAGTGCCAGTTTTACCTCTCTCTAGAAAGGCCTGTAATGGAGACGGCTTAAGAGGAAAGTGCCAAAAACCAGAACCGTTGTTGTCCTATGTAGGAAGCCCAAGAATTTTCTGGCTGATTGATGAAGAGGGATGTGTGGGTAGGCATCGGGCAAGACTACTGACATGCCCAACATCTCTGTTTGTAGAGTTTCTCTTGTGACCTGGACTGTATTCATCTGGAAAGACGTCAGCTGCAGAAACTCATTGAGGAAGGAGAGGTCTCTCACTAATCTCTATCCCCTGACTTTTTGGGGACCAGAAACACTGCTGAAGTAGTGTGTCTGATTTTTTTTTGGCATTTCATCTATCGCCCCTTTCACCCTTAAATTCCACCACATTTCCTGAAGGGCTAAGTCCTTCTCCTAACCCTTTAGGTAGGAGGTTACTAGGAGTTCAGGTACTTGCCAAGCTAGGAGAATACATGGCTTGTGTTCCGGCGGTCCCCGTTTAAAGGGGAGAGGGTAGCCGTCTTTGAATCTCAGAACTACGCGTCGCGAGGCTCACATTTCTTTTCCAAGCTTGCCAGAAGTTGCCTAGCCTTTCGCCTACGGGCAAGCAGGAGCTGCAAGACAACAATTTTCTCAACATGTGAAGCGTCTCGGGGCGGTACTTTGGTTGGTTGCTACCTGAACTGTTGTGACAAAGGCCTCTCCATCTTGCTGACATTGGATGCCTTGGTTCGTTTGGGCGGAGGTGGCTGCGACTGCGCACTGGGTACCAACTGCTCTTCGCGCTTTGTCGGGTGTCGAAAGAAGGCAGGGACATCCTCGACATCACCGCGAAATCCTGTAATAGCGAGCGACTTCCTTGGATCATTCTCTGTACTTCGGAAGGGGAGAGACAATTCCTTTTCCCCAAGAATGGCGACATGACGTAAGTCCCGTAAACCTTTAGCACTTGACCAGTAGTGTTTCAAGAATAAAACGTCCATTTCTTGACGTCTACCCAAGATTGATTTTCCGACCTCTATTCAACATTGCCTCAATGATGTTGATTAGATGCCGGAGAAAGTTTCATTTTGGTTGCGACCAAAAGCAACATCTCAGCAACTTTACTTTGTCTATTCAACGTTGTATCAAAGACGTTGGTTATACGTTGATCTGTGGTCGCAACCAATCACAACCAACGTGCAGCCAGTTCATATTGTGGAGGTTATTGCAATTCATAATTGCAACTGAAGTGCAATAAAAAAAACTTTCAAGTGTGATGGCCGCAATTCATTGAAGATCATATTTGAATCTGAATTGCAATCAACAAATTAGAGAGCACGGTGACTCTGATTGCTGGGACTAACGTTGTTGTCCAATGGCAAACCTCTATAGCTGTTCGGTCTGTTATGTATCAGACCATTTTATTGCAGTAGTCATTAAAAAGAGAACTATTTTTTTTTACAAAGCGACCTTCTTCGTGTTTTCACAAAACAGACATTTCAAGAGGTCAGCTGTTTAATAACAACGGTGTTATATCACCCTTGACTGGTGAAAAAAATATAACTAAGAACAATATTTAAACATCTCCCTAAGACTGAGTTCCAAGGTTCCAAGTTTGAAAAATTACCCGCACACCTTTTAACGAAACGCGGACATACTCTGAAGTTCACCTTCTATAGGCTTACCGTCAAATTAAACCAGATTATTTGGAATTGGGTAGACACAGCCTGGACACACACACGTGACTGCAATCACAGAACGAAGACCGAATGGCCACTAGCACTCGAGAGGTGTGTGCGCAATTTTCGCGGCCATTCATTTTTTCTTTTTTTTTTTTTTTTTTTTGGTACAGTCTCGAAACAATAAGCTTTTTGTAGGAAATCAGATATCTTAGATAACTTTTAAAAAACAAAACTGACACTCCGAATGGACCGCGTCTGATCCCAAATCATTGCTTGCTCCGCCTTATTATGCCACGTGTTGCAGCACGTGTTGCAATACGTATTGCAGCACGTATTTTCTTCGGCCATAACTTCTATTTCATTAAGCTCAATAAAACAATTGGAAAAATGACAAAACGGTGAGTTAGTTGTCTGAAGAACAAGCCTTTTGAGTAAAGTGAAAATATTTGCATTATTTATTCGATCTATTTTTATGCTCCACAAATTAACAAGGAAGCTGTGAATTTCAACTCTGAATTGTCTCTTTATATAGACTAAGCTAAGCTTTCACCCAGTTTACCGCTCAATTTAGTTAGATAATCAAACAGTGATAACAGTTTGACAACAACAACAACAACACTGACAACAAGACGCTATAAAAGGGGTCACTTCTGTTTGACACTGGGGCCTTGCGCTGTGTTGATTTCTATAAGTCAGTACACAAGATATGGAAAGGAGTTTGATATTGTTATTATTTATTTTATGCTAAAATCTAAAAAAAATATAAATATAAGAATATGATTTATTGCAAGAAAAAAAGAGAAGATTTTGATTGTAAGCTCGGATATGGTCAATAATGAATAGGGTTTAAAATAATAAAATAGTTGAAAACATCTTCAAAAATAAAAAAATAAAAAAAATGGTTATAAATATGTTATGTAAAAATCGAATTGCTTTTACTGTTACTTAATTTGCAAAACCACGATATGACGATCAACGTTAACACCCTTGCATTTCACATAAAAAACATCAAAAGAGAAGAAAAACGATATAACAAAAAATAAACATTAATAAACAAAACGACTGTTGACCGAGTTATGTGTTTTTTTCACCCTAATTTCGATCATAAACAAGAGTTCCATATTTGAATACAAACTATATTCTACTTATAGTATGCCCATGGCAACATTAAGAAATCATTTTTATTATTATTATTATTTTTTTTTTTTTTTGCATCACGCTAATGATTTAACATTAACATGTTTGAAATCTAATTGAAAGATCATTATTCAGCAGCAGCATATTTAAGTTGTGTATTCAAATACTGTTTTGAAATGAATAGGAGCAAACGCAGCTTGCCCTGGAAACATCTTCCAGTGTCTGTTTGGGAAGTACGAAACAATAAATGATCCCACGCGAAGCAGTGGGTACATTCTATGGACGATTCGGGGATGGGAGGTAATGCTATGACTGAAACATGGTAACAACCAATCAGCAGCGCGGGAATAGATATGTCAACAGAGGAGGTGTTTACGGGCCAGTGCAACGCCTATGCCTAACCGGTAAGTTTCTCGACTGAGGGGACGTGAGGGGACGGGGTGATGACTGGGGGTGGGGTTTCCCAATGGACAGGTTGGACGGATGATGGCCGAGAGTTGGGTTATCTGATGGTCGGGAACGAGGGGTGATGGTAAGGGGTGGGGGTATCTGATGGCCGAGATGGACGGGTTGTTGGCCGGGGTAGGGGCATCTGATTACTGGGGTGTAGAGGTGACTTCCGGGGTGGTCCGATTTATGGAGCTGCTTATACTTGGAGCTACCTAGAGCGGGACTATTGACAGTGGTCGGTCCTGTTGGTGAGATGGTCCCATTTGCCAAGTGGACCTAACACAGAGTTTTCCTATATTTGAAGTATCTGTAAGACAGCGATAAACTTAACCCCTTGGCGAATTTTGCTGTAAATAATAATATAGTAATAACAAATGATAACACTTACTATCAGGGCTTGGTATCCCTCCTGTGTCACAACCCAATATCAACAGGGCTAGCAAAACTTATGTTATCGTTGCGTAAGTGGAGGAGGGGGGAGGGTGGGAACATATGTTCTGGAATAAGATTATTCTGAGGCTTCACTTGTGTGGCGTGTGACCATCTCCATCAGACAACTTGTTTTTTTTTTGTGGAGTTGTTTTCAAATTTAGTACGGATGGTCGAACTGGTAAATTTATATGTATATTTCCTAGACGGTCCACTTTTAAAGAAAGAAATGCGTGCTAGAGGAACTAAATATAAGAAACTTTATCTATTCATCACAAGACCACATTAGAGCTGATTAAATATTTAAAGAAACTAACGATGCTTTTATCGGTAGGGTAATGTCCTATGTTAGGTATTGTCCAGTAGGGTAATGTCCAAGTTGAGTATTATCCAGCAGGGTAATATAAAAGTTGTTTATTTTCCAGTCGGGTGTTGTCCGGTAAGGTATTGTCCTGCTTCCTGTTAAAACAGCGCTATTTTGCAAATAAATAAATAAGTAGGGAGAAAACGGGGGTTCTAAAACAGGAAGTGACGTCATAGTGACGTCACGTGGTGTTTTAGAACCCCCACGGGGGTTCTAAAACAGTGACGTCATATTGACGTCATATTAACGTCATATTGACGTCATATGGTTATCATATGGTTATCATATGGTTACCATATGGTTACCATATGGTTACCATATGGATGTCATAATGACGTCACGTGGTGTTTTAGAAGCCCCATGGGGTTTCTAAAACAGTGACGTCATTATGACGTGATCTAGACGTGTTATGGAGGTGATATGGAGGTGATATAGAGGTGATATGGAGGTGATATGAACGTCATATGAACGTCATATGAACTTCATATGAACGTCATATGAACGTCATATGAACGTCATAATGACATAATATGGAGAGTGGGCGGCCATTCAAACAACCATTCAAACGGGCGGCGATTCAAACAACCATTCAAACGGGCAACCATTCAAACGACCAGTCAAACGGGCAGCCAGACAAAATGACACCCGGACAAAATGGTGCCCGGACAAAATGACACCCGAGCACTTGAGCACCCGAGCACTCGAGCACTCGAGCACTCGAGCACTTGAGCACTCGAACACTCGAGCACTTGAGCACTCGAGCACTTGAGCACTCGAGCACTCGAGCACTCGAGCACTTGAGCACTCGAGCACTTGAGCACTCGAGCACTTGAGCACTTGAGCACTCGAGCACTGGAGCACTCGAGCACTCGAGCACTCGAGCACTCGAGCACTTGAGCACTCGAGCACTTGAGCACTCGAGCACTTGAGCACCCAAGCACCCGGACAGCAAAGGGTTCATAGAGACATGGTTAGAGCTGGCCTGCTGTGTATTTTGACCCATCAATGACGTCACACAGAGCGACTCAAGCTTGCAACCAACTGATGGATAGGCAATCCGGGGCCAGCCGTACAGTAGGTCGACAGGCCCCCCGGGGCCTGCCACCACCAGCTTGGCAAGCCCCCCGGGGCCTGCCAAACATCAGGTTGGTAGGCCCCCCCCCGGCTCACCAACCCATGAGCCCCCCCCCCGGCCCAGCACTCTTTCAGCATACACTGTATCTATATGGGTGAGCTAGTCGACAGACCCCCCCCCCCGGCTCACCGGCCCATGAGCCCCCCCCCCCCCCCCCCCCCCCGGCTCACTGGCCCATGAGCCCTTTTCTCGCTCTCTAACCAAGCCATTGCAGCAGCACTCTTTACCCTTAAGGAAGAGAGGTGTCTCCATGCATTGTGGCCATATACAAGCAACAATCCTTTCTTTAAAGCTTTCTCACTATTCTAACACCTATGACAACCAAACCAACGGACACCCAGACACACGGACACCCAGACACGGACACCCAGACACACGGACACCCATACATACGTTTTTTTTGGGTTTTTTTTTAGTTTTTATCCCTCTTCACCCACATCAAACCAAACCACGGAAACAAGTGTTTTTTAGGGCTTTTCTCGTTCTCCAAGCACACACACACCATCACTAATGGATTGCCGTGGCAGCAATTAAAAATGAGCACTCTTTTTCCTTAAGGAAGAGAGGTGTCTCCATGCATTGCGACCATATACAAGCAACAATCCTTTCTTTAAAGCTTTCTCACTATTCTAACACCTATGGCAACCAAACCAACGGACACCCAGACACACGGACACCCAGACACGGACACCCAGACACACGGACACCCATACATACGTTTTTTTTTTTTTTTTATCCCTCTCTCTTTCCACACACACCAAATCACGGCAGCAACTGTTTTTAGGGCTTTTCTCGTTCTCCAAGCACACACACCATCACTAATGGCTTGTCGTAGCAGCAATTAAAAGTGAGCAGCCATTGCCTCCTTAAGGGGGAGAACTCTCCATGCATTGCGGCTACGAAAACCGAACACACACACACACACACACACACACACACACACACACACACACACACACACACACATAGACACACATACATACGTTTTTTTTTAATTTTTATCCCTCTCTCTCTCCACACACACCAAATCATGAAAGCAACTGTTTTTCTGCCTTTTCTCGATCTCTAACCAAGCCATTGCAGCAACAATTAGTAAATGAGCACTCTTTTCCTTAAGGGATGCTGTGTTTTAACCACAGAGAGGTCTCCATGCATTGTGGCCATATACAAGCAACAATCCTTTCTTTAAAGCTTTCTCACTCTTTTAACACCTATGACAACCAAACCAACGGACAGCCAGACACACGGACACCCAGACACGGACACCCAGACACACGGACACCCAGACAGTCCTTTTTTTTTTCTTTTTTTTTTTAGTTTTTATGCCTCTTCACCCACATCAAACCAAACCACGGAAACAAGTGTTTTTTAGGGCTTTTACCGTTCTTCCAGCACACACACGTTCACTAATGGATTGCCGTAGCAGTAATTAAAAATGAGCACTCTTTTTCCTTAAGGAAGAGAGGTGTCTCCATGCATTGTGGCCATATACAAGCAACAATCCTTTCTTTAAAGCTTTCTCACTATTCTAACACCTATGACAACCAAACCAACGGACGCCCAGACACACGGACACCCAGACACGGGCACCCAGACACACGGACACCCAGACAGTCGGGTTTTTTTTTTGTTTTTTTTATCCCTCTCTCTCTCTACACATATAGAAATAGCCACAACTGATTCAGCGTTATATTTCTCAAGCCTGGGTATTTTTTTTTTTAAACCCAGACAGTGGCTTATTTCTCTCTCTCTCTCTTCACACACATAACACAGCAAACGGTCAGACAGACAGATTTAGCGTTTCATTTCTCATGCCAGGGTATTTTTAACCCAGACAGCAAATTCTTTTTGCTTTCTCAAACGGTCAGACGGACAGATTTAGCGTTTCATTTCTCATGCCAGGGTATTTTTAACCCAGACAGCAATTTGTTTTGCTTTCTCAGACGGGCAGACGGACAGATTTAGCGTTTCATTTCTCATGCTAGGGTATTTTTTAACCCAGGCAGCAATTTGTTTAGCTTTTTCAGACGGTCAGACGGACAGATGGAGCTATAAATCAATGATTTATAGTCCTCTTTTTTTTTTTAGCATTTCCCACACTCTCATTCATACTAAGATTGTCTGATGAAGCGTTTCATTTCGTAATAATGGGAGGGCCGCTAAAAAGCAGCCCTGGAGGGATTTCCGTAGTCTGGTCCTGGTCACTGCCTCTTGTCATCAGTTCTCCTGCCGCTGTCACTGCCTCCCGCCATCGGTTCTCCTGTCGCCGCCACTGGCGCCGCCGCTGACGCCACCGCTGGCACCGCTGCCGCCACCAACCTCGCCACAGCCACACTTCCGCTTATGTGCCACAACCGCGACCCTGCTCGAGGTGAATCCTTTGCCCTGGACACTACAAAAATAATATTCGGACTTCAAAGCCTCCGGGCATTGCTGCTCATGCAATCTCATTGAATATTCTACCGGAAAGCCAAAATGGCAGAATTTACAATAATTAACATTATCCAAAGTGCCCAAGATTTGCATGACCTCCTGGAAATCTGACTCTTTTCTAGAGACATTCTCCAGTTTCACCTGAGCAGGTTCGTTGTTGCGGTCAGTGTTTGAAGGTGACTGTATGAAGCTGACTGTATCCGAAATACTGGCGACAGCGATTGTAAGCTCATCGTCAGGAGCTGGTGGCGGACTGTCCGGTCTTGTAACGGTTGCGCTTGGTGCCGCCAGCACCTTCCGGACAGTCACATCAGCTTCCTTTTGATTCACTTTCAACGGGGTCGTCATCGTTGACGCAGCGACTTTGACAGGAGTTGCTCTGGCAGGAGGAGTCTCTGTCATCGTTGCTGCGATCACTCTGGCTGGAGGAGTCTCTGTCATCGTTGCCGCGGTCACTCTGGTCACTCTGGTCACTTTGGCCACTTCCTGGCAGGGCGACGGGTCCCTGGGCGGCGAACGATGGCGTAGTCGCTTATGGCTCTCCTCCGCCGCCCTGCCAAACAGGTTGAACCGTTCCTCCGGTCTGTTCGCAAGGAAATTTCTCCACTTTCGAAACAGAAAAGTTTGATATTCAATGTAAATCTCCTCCCAGAAGTTGATATCCTTCGGTGATAGGAAGTAGCGGCCCCGAAGCTCGTCCGAAAAAAACTCGTCCTTATACAACATGGTTGAATTTCGATGTGCTCGCTTCCGAAACAGAAAAATTTGATATTCTATAAATATCTCCTCCCAGAAGTTGACATCCCTCGCTGATAGAAAGTAGCGACCTCGAAGCTCATCAGAAAAAAACTCGTCCTTGTACTGCATGATTAAATTTCGATGTGTTCGCTTCAAAGGTTCAAAGCAGACTGACTGCACACAGACTGCAAAGCAAACTGATCGACCCCCCCCCCCCCTGCCCAGCTACCTAGTGAGCCCCCCCCCTGCCCAGCTACCTAGTGAGCCCCCCCCCCCCCCCGGCCCAGCTACCTAGTGAGCCCCCCCCCCTCCCGGCTACTTTTTACGCCGCTGGCTCACGGCTCACCGTCAGTAGTATAAAAAGGTCGGGTCGACACCACTCTAATCATTGTATTGCCAAACCATCATGGAGACGTCTCGAAACGCAACAACGGCTAGCAACATGGAAATTGATAGCCTGTTCAGCAATGAAACAATGGCTTTTACAGATGCAGTTTTAACTGCAGAGGAGACTGCTGCCTTCCTAAGTACACTAAAAGAAGCTGAAAAAGCCTTGGAGGAAGCATTAGGGGCTCCGTCAGCCGTGTCTACAGTACAGCAAACTAGGCCTGAAGAAGTACAGCCAGTACAGCAAGCAATGCCCGATCCCGAGGGATCTGACTACCCGTTCTGGGTTGCCAATGCGCTTGTAAATGGTAGCGCCAAACCACTTAGTACAAAGTTACAGGCTCATCTAGAGCATCTTGAGGAGGAAGAAGTGGTCATGTCAAGCGATGACGACGGTGACGACGACGATGACGACAATGGCGACAATGACGACAATGACGACAATGACGACAGCGACGACGATGAAAAGCAGCTCAAATCTAAATTCGAATTGAGCAAAAGTATTCCTGTTACTGAAGAAGACGTCACGCTGTTGAAACGAAACTTTCAAGCAGTGATTCCTCTGATAGATTGTAACATTTTATGGTGCTTATGTGAAGAAGGCTTTTTCGACCAACACACATACATATACCTAACGGAAGAAGTGAACACTGTCATTCAGCTTATCTACATGCTAGAAGGAAACATAGAGCATGTTCCTGCGTCAGAGCCACAGTTCTCCGAAGCCATGACCCGACGTTTCGTTCAACTTATTAGAAGTCTTCATGAGGAACTTTTTAAGACATTATGTCTACCGGCGCCAAAGTGTGTTGATGAGGATCGCGATTCCAAATATGCAAAGGTCATGCTACATGGCTTCAAGTACCTTGAAGAACGTATTAAGGTGTACGAGATGATGGCCTACCTCTATGAAAAAGGATATTTCACCATGTCAATGCTCTTCCAATGGATAATTGGAAGTCGCAAACGAGGAGATTTTTTAGTGATCGTCATGAGACAATCTCTAACAGACGGTTTACCAACAGCCTTTCTGGATGGTTTCAACGAGATCACTCCGCGATTTAGCAAACATCTCATGAAAACATACATGTAATGTCCATATAAAAGGAGTGAGGTGTCAAGTGCAGTCATCATTCGACGCGCAGCCATGGAGAAGACAAGCAGCTTTAAAATTAGTGCAAACTTAACAATTACTGTGGAGCATGGACAATTTGGATTATTTCTTCGAATCAAACGTGGAGAGAGATGGCTTGCTTTATCACCATCCTTGTGGAAGATTGTGTGTCTGAACTTACCAAGATTACGTGACATTGGCTTCAAACTGTACTTAACGCAAACGAAATGGCTTGAAGTCATTTCATACTTGGATATGCGCTATGTGAGTTTTGTGCAAACATTCTTGCTTGAAGGGAAAGAATATACGCGTTACATCAACATGAATGATGGTGAATGGGAGACATTGCTTCAGGAGATGGATAACATTAACTCAACCTTATTGCCATGTACGGAATGTCATGGTAAGAAAACTCCTGTTAAGCTGCAAAAGGACAATCGGATGAAAGTGTCGAAGCTATCCAAGAAAAGACTGGCTGAAGTTCAATTGGAGAATATGGATGTGCAAAATCAACTTGGACTTACCTGTGAATATTGTGGTGCTTACGGATATGCTGAGGATTATGATTGTCACTGCCACAAGTACAATTGCAAGTTGTGTGAACCAGACAACTTCTGCAACAAGTGTGGCTTACTAACTGTTTCTGCGGAGTAAGACTGAGAGTCATTTGTTTGCCAACCGTCACAGTGTGCAGACGTGTTATATGGATATGTGAAAGATGGATGTAGAAACGTGTTTCAAGGACAAGTATGTGGACTACATGATAAGTGAACTGGCGCGTTTTGGATCTATTCAACAACAACTGCAACACTTTGACATTTATTGGGAACTTGCGCATTCCACGTTAAGTGTACCAAACTTACGTGAGGATTTCATCAAAGAGTGTATGTTTTCAAACATTGACGGAGCTGAGGAGTTTGATGTGGAAGCAGCATATCACTTCGCTCGATTTGATCCAAGACTGTTTGATGAAGTGAGAGAGTGGTTAATCTACATTGCAGTATAATGACAGACATTACATTGAGACAATATATTGTGCAAAAGACATATTGTGAAGAAATGTTATTAGCTGTAAAAAAGTTTGCATGTTTAGTATGTCCTGCTTGTCAAAATGAAGAGTGTTCAGAACATACCTGTCATTCTGCATGTGTCTATACATATTGGAATGAAGGTAAATATTACATTCATTTAGATAAAGTGTTAGATAATGCAAATCAACGCTGTGAAAAATATGGTGTAGATGCTATCACATTTGATGAATTAAGTTGTTGGTTAATGTTCATTGAAGATCAATGGACTCCAATTATTCACACCATTGTATCAATACTTGATTTGTAAGATATGTTGATTGAGCTTTTATAAAATTTAAGATATGTTAATAAAATTTAAGATGTGTTGATAAAATGCAAGATATGTTGATAAAATAAAATGCAAGATATGTTAACAAGTGTTGATCATTTAGTGTTAACATGTCGACGTGGAAAGACTACTTAACCAATATTTACTTTAAACCTGGTCAACCCGGGGCATTTGCTGGTCCTTACAAACTATATCACATATTAAAAAAACATGATCAACCAGTCACTCATTCACAAGTGAAGAAATGGTTACAGGATCAAGATGCCTTCAGTTTACTACAACCTGTAAAATACAGGTTTAAAAGGCAACGTGTCATTACACGTGGAATTGATGACATGTGGGATATTGATTTAGCTGACATGGGAAACATAGCTTCCTATAATGATGACACCCACTTTTTATTAGTTGTCATTGATGTGTTTTCCAAATATTTGTGGGTGCAGCCAATGCCTAATAAATCACATACCAGCGTCATAGAAGCCTTTCAAAAGATTTTTCATGAAACACAACGAAGGCCACGAACTCTAAGGTCAGATAAAGGAACTGAATTTAAAAACAGATGGGTAAAAGCATTTTTGAAGAAGGAGGGAATACATGCCTATACGACAAAGAATGAAACCAAAGCCAACTTTGCTGAGAGAGTCATTCGTACTCTAAAGGGAATGATGTATCGATATTTCCTTCATAATCAAACGTATCGATATATGGACATCCTTCCAGACTTAGTGTATAATTATAACCATAGACCTCATGGCTCCCTCCCTAATAAGTATGCTCCTGCAGATATTCGTAAAGACATAGAATCGAAAGTGTGGAAGTATATGTATGTAGACAAATTGAAATTAAAACCAAAGAAGAAGAAAAAACCCTACAAATTTAAAATTGGTGATCAGGTTCGCATTTCTCACATGAAATATGTATTTCAACGGGATTATCATATAAAGTGGACGCAAGAAGTGTTCATTATCACACATCGTTGTAAGAAGCAAGGAATACACTTGTATCGTGTGAAAGACTTTTTGGATGAAGATATTGACGGACATTTTTATGAAGAAGAACTGCAGAAAGTGACAAAAGATATTGAATCAGTCTACAGAATTGAAAAGGTTTTGAAAACACGAAAAAGACGAGGTGTTAAAGAATTATTTGTGAAGTGGTTAGGTTGGCCAAAGAAGTTTAACAGTTGGGTGAAAGAAACAGATATTCGAAAATGAAGCATCCATTCACGTGTTTGGTCTCTGGACCTACAGGCAGTGGTAAAACTTCTCTAGTTAGAGAAATTCTAGAACAAAAGTTAATTAAACCCTCTCCAAAAACCATTTTATGGCTCTATGCAGCAGATCAGCCTTTGTATAAGGGAATGAAAGGTGTGGAATTTTACCAAGGCATTCCAGATAACATTGAAGAGCGTTTTAACCCGAAAAAACCAAACTTACTCATCATTGATGACTTAATGACCAAATGTCATAGTGATGAACGCATGACACGTCTATTTAGTGTTGGCAGCAGTCATCAAAATCTAAGCATTATTTTTATTGTGCATAATTTGTTTCATCATGGTAGAGAAATGCGTAATATTAGTTTGAATACACATTACATCATTCTGTTTAAAAATCCTAGAGACAGTCAACAAATAAGTACATTAGCGCGACAAATGTATCCTGGAAAATCTCAATTTCTCATAGAAGCCTATCAAGATGCTACCAGCAAACCTCACGGCTATTTATTCATTGATTTGAAGCCGAAGACAAATGATCAACTACGTATTCGTACAGGCATTTTACCAAAAGATACACATTACGTATATGTTGATAAGGTGGTGTATGAACAAGAACCAAGTCACTTAACCATTCGCAGCCAAGATGTCTAAACGTATTCAAGCGAATCAACCTTTCCTTCACTTGCTTGCACGCAGCGGGCCTAAACGACGTAAATCCTTACTACAACAAGCTACTAAGGAGGAATTAACTAGCTTGTTTGAAATTTGTTTGAATATATTGCGAGGACATTTACCCTTAAGCTCAAAAAGGTATAAGTTATTCAAGCGTGAACGTCATACCCTACGTACACTGGCAAATAAGAAGATATCACTTCGAAGAAAAAAGAAGTTGGTTAATCAGAAAGGAGGATTTATTGGAGCTATTGCTAAATTTGCATTACCCTTGTTAGCTCAGTTGCTGTTAAAATGAAACATACTTTGAAAATGGTTCTCATTCCTGAATATGAATATAAAATGTTGTTAGAAAAGAAGGGAAAAGATGTTGAAATCAAAACGAAAGTGAATAAACTTTTACGTGGGAAACGAACTCGCGAAAAAGCAATAGAAATGTCTCAAGTGCTTGGACGTCATTTACGAACAATTCAATCACAACAACAACAACGACAAAAGTCTGTTACAGCATCTAATGCAGAAAAATCAGAAAAGTCTCAACAGTTTCTAAACCATTTTCAACCCATTTATCATGTAAAACTAACACAACTTCTGGCAGAACTTAAGAAATATGGTACGAGATGGACAGATAAAAATGAACTTGTTTTAAAAACAGGTACTGTCATTACAAATTCTAACATTATTGATTTGTTGAAAGAAGCGTTGGTTGCTACAAAAAGAAAAGAACGACGAGAACCACCGCGTGGTTGGAAGCAGTTTATTGAGGAAATTGTAGACGCTAATATTCCAAAAACTGTTTTTGGCAAAAAGACAACTCGTGAAGATATTACAAAAGAGCAACAACAACGTCAACAAAGATTGTTTCCAGAAGGATGGGAAACTTTTTAACATGGATTAAAGAGCTATGGTGTTGTTGTTGTAAAGAAAATGGAAATAAAAATACTATTCCTGTAAAAATTAGGTGCGTTAGTGCTTGTTGTCAGGGAGAAGTAGTAGATACCAATTTAGATCATGTAGATAGCAATTTAGACAATAATGTAGACAGCAATGTAGAAAGTGAGGATGAAGAGTGTCAAACATGGAGTAATGTATATACACATCTAGTCTATCTACATCACATAAACGATTTAGCTGCCATGGAGTCAACAAGTTTTTACATTACTTTACCCAGCAATGCTAGTATGAACTATTATCCCAACAACAAGACTTCGAATTATCAAATTCGTATGCCTCGAACCATCTATCTGAACGGAAAATATGAAGTGGCATTAGCTGAAATTCAATATCCACATACATGGACAACCATGAGACATGGAATGGACTATTCTATTCAGTATCGACAACAACCACTGAATGATATTGTTCTTGACACAATCAATATTCCTTATGGTTACTACAGATCCATACAAGAAATATGTCATGCAGTTAATGAAGAAGCAACTAATTCTATGAAAGATGACCTTAAAGAAGGTATTCGGATAAAGTATGATAAAATTAGACGACGCGTTTTTCTATATCTAAAATACGGCTTTGAAGTGTCATTCTCCACTGGATTAGCTGAGATTTTAGGATTTATCCCAAATCAATGGTATACTGAAACGTGTACAGCTGAATATAAAGCTGATGTGAAACAGGGGTTTTATACACTTTATGTGTACTGTAGTATTTGCGAGCCACAAGTTGTTGGTGATTATTATGTTCCTTTGCTACGTTCTGTTGCAATACAAGGACATGATGGAGACATTATCATGAAAACTTATGGAGAACCTCATTATGTTCCTGTAAACACATCCAAATTTGACGTGATAGAAATGAATATTAAGGATGACACAGACTATAATGTTCCATTTCAAACTGGGAAGGTGATCTGTAAACTTCATTTTCGACCAAAAGCATTATGAAAGCATACACACACAATCCATCTATATATCGCAACCATTTTCTTCGTCAAGTGGGTGGAGAATTACCAGGATTTAAAGGAGCGCGAATACAATATGGAGATGGTATTGGTTCAATACTGGGATCATTGGCTCGAAAAGCTATTCCACTGCTTAAGACAGGGGCTAAAATCGTTGCACCACATCTTAAAAGGGCTGCAAAAGATATCGCGAAAGATGTTACAGGTCGAGTAGCACAACGTATGTTTGGTGGTGGGTTACGAGGACAAAAGGCAGCTAAACGGATAACATCAAAAAAACATAAGAAAGATATTTTTTAATCATGTCTTTAATTCATAATCATTCTTGTGAATGTAGCCTTTCTCCATTAGAATGGTTTCACATACCACCAACGCAAACTGCTGTAGAAAAAAGTTATAATGTAGACTATCAACCAATGACTACCATTAGAGAGGGTGCTCCAATAGAATTCTTCATTCCTGCGAGTACAGAAGAATATCTAGATTTAAAGAACAGTAAACTCCATATTGTATGTCGCATTGTCAAGGCTGATGGAACACTGTGTGGTGTAGATGATAACGTGTCATGTATCAATGATTTGTTTAATGGGCTATGGTCTAATATTGAATTATTTCTAAATGATCGTTTGATATCACATAGTAACAATACCCATGGTTATACTAGCATCATATCTCATCTCATTCATGACTCGGAAGAAAGTCTCCATTCTGAGCGATCTATGCGTCTCATCTTTAAAGATACTGCCGGATCAATGAATACTTATGAGGTGAAAAGACCTAATCATGAAAGATATGTATCAGGTTTTCATGTAAATATTGAAGGTGGTGATATAGCTGAAACAGGAAATAATGGTTTACATAATCGCTATTTGTATACACGTCTAAGCCGTGAGTTTGCGCTTACAGGTGGTTTAAGGGTAGATTTGTTTGAGCAGGATCGTTATCTTCCCAATGGTGTTAGTATGAAATTACGTTTACATAGACAAAAAGATGGATATGTATTAATGGCTGCAAATAATGGTTTTAAAGTAGAAGTGAGAGAAGCGTTTTTAACCATTCGCAAAGTGAGGGTTAGTCCAGGTATTCAGTTGGGACATGCAGATGCATTGATGAAAAGTCCTGCTAAGTTTATTGTTAATAGAAAAGAATGTAAAGTTTTAGCTATTCCAACTGGATTTCAATCTTTTGTGAAAGATAGCATCTTTTTAGGCCAATTACCAAAACGTATTGTCATTGGAATGGTTCATAATGAATCCTTTGCTGGAACAGTATTGAGAAATCCATACAATTTTGAACATTTTAATCTTAACTTTATGCAGCTTTACTCTGATGGTGAACCAGTCCTATCCAAACCTCTCAAGCTTGATATAAATCAAGGCAAATATCTTGATGCTTTTGAAACTCTTTACAAATCTTTTGACAGATTGGATGGCGAGAAAAGTTCCATTATAAAACGGGAAGATTGGCCTAGAGGTTATTCGTTGTTTTCTTTTGACTTAACACCTGATTATGATGGTGCTGATCATTATGCCCTTATCAAACATGGGAATTTGAGACTAGAAATGAATTTTGCTGGTGCCTTGCAAAATACAGTCAATGTTATAGTGTATGCTGAATTTGATAACATTGTTGAAATAAGTGCAAATCGTAGCATTCAATTCGACTACCAGTCATGAACACGAAGCAGATAGAAGCCATCCTATCCCATGATGCCACGACAAAAGACTTGTTTCAAGGTGTGTTTGCCATGGACCAGTTACCATCTTTACAACCCGGTGCCTATGTCATCAACACAGACGATCATGATGAGCCAGGAGAGCATTGGGTGGCAGTATATTATGACGAAGACCCTGCAGAATATTTTGACTCTTATGGACTTTTACCTATAGACAGTCGTTTGAATAAGTTTTTAAAGTTTAATTTCATTTATAATTCAGTTCCATTACAAACACCGATATCCTCTACATGTGGATTTTATTGTGTGTATTATATAATTCAAAGAGCTCGAGGACATAGTCCTTTTGAAATCATTGATGTATTAAGAAGAAGTGATGGTGATTTTGTTGTAAAGGATTTTGTATATAGACATTATAAACCATTATTTTATTGATGTTGTATTAGTTAAGTTGCATTAGTTAAGTTGTTGGTAATTGTGAATTGTATTATGAATATTGTAAATAAACAAGACAGTTTTATACAACATTCTTTTTTTTTATTGTGTTATACATTATTTACATTTCACAATTATTTCACATTAAGCTTTTATTTTACAAATACATTCAATACATCAATAAACACATGCCATTCATACCAATCTAAATTAATATATGTATCATAGACATTACATCCACGTTTGTAAATGTTATGAAAACTAGCATAACACTGTCCATTACCAAACTTTATTATTTTAACATCTTTATGTTCAGACAGTTTCAGTTCATATCCATGATCATTCATGTCAATGTTCATCACCATAACACACATGGGATGTGTCAGTTCAATGGACTTGGTGCCTCGCATGAGTTGCACTCCTTCCTCTTTGAATTCAAGCGTCAGGTTCTTTCCAATCCAATGCTTGTAACAGAGCATGCCATTCCACTGTGTTGAGGGTGATGTAGTCGTAGCATTTTGTAAGCTCGTCATATTGGCGAAATCGTACAAACACGTCTAAATAGTTCTCAGTCACACGCACTTCTAAATCCTCTGAGAGTTTCAGGAGAAAGCCAGGTATCCTCAGCTTCTCTAGATGGTCTTTCAACACAGATTGTTCGTCAGTTGATAGAATGATATACTTTCCAAAATGTTTTAGCACGATGTCATCATATACGTTTCTCAGATATGAGAATCCATGCGTAATGGGTTCATATTCCGATAAAAAGTCTTCCATCTCGTTCAACAGTCAGATGAACTATGAGCTGTCTCCTTGTCTGCAAAGACGTTTTTATGCTCGCAAGATGGTGAAGAGTGGATGTTGTATCACTTCTAGGAATCGTAAGACTGCGCGCCAGTTCTTGATATCAAAGATGATCAAATCTGTATATGGTGTATCTGGCACAACTCCCTTATAATCCTCTGGATAATCCTGTAAAAGATTTCTACAGATTTCTACACGTATGTTAGAATCATATTCAGCCACCGTCACTTCCACTTTATTTTCAAGTCTACGTTTAAACCCATGTTCAAGTGGTATGTTTTTAAAGTCTTTCCACACTTCAGGTTTAAACCGATGATAACTTCTCTGAGAATCTAGTATCACTTCATTCCTATCATTTACAGTAAGGTAAGCACCACCGTTCAGCATGAGTGCATTCATGTTTTTACCTTGTTATGAGCCACCTTCTTGTCTGCGAAGCCTTTTATCCACTTCTTTCACCTGCTTCTTCAACATTTTCCATTCAGGTATTGTCAGCAAGATACCCTTTTTCGTTGGACGGTTTTTTCCAGTCCCCTCATCTCTCAGGTACTTGCGAATATTTACCACTCCTTCATTGCTTTGTTTCATAATCTTGATATACTTTCCATTTCCTAGAGAAAGCATTCCATCCCACGACTGTGGTGTTGGTGCTGTCTCCACTTTCAATTTCTTGATGGTAGTGGTAGGATTTTTCACTTTTAAGTCTTTAACTGCATCTGCAAGAGTATCCATATCAGTTGTAGATCTCTTACGACTTTCACGTTCCATGTTAACGCTTCAATGTTCACACCTCAAATAACTCTTCCGTTGGAGGACCTCCCCCTTTTATACCACAGCCTTGTAATGTCCATGCGCTAAAGTGGAATAGCCATCATTCAGCACATATCGCTTGTCGTCATATGGGGAGAGGGCTACTTTCCTCAACTTCTCCGAGTAAAGCTGGTGACTATGACTTCGGATAATGTGTCCTGTAGCCATCGTTTGAGTTTTCTTGAACAAACTGTCTCTATACTGCACATGTTTAATGCGTCTTTGACAAGCTCGAGTGATGCCTTTAGCTGTATGTTTTTCTTTCCCACCGCACAATAAACTGTACATTTTCGGTCTGAGTCCAACAAACTCTTCAATGGGGACGCCGGCCGTCTCATCCTTCATTTTCCCAAGCACTTTTTTGTTCACGTTGGAATGTAGGAAATGATCCGGCGGATAGTCACTTGTGTCGAACAGGTCAGCATCCTGCTGCATATCCTTGTAGATATCTTCCGTTTCTATGTCGTAACATAGACTGTCGGTGTCGCTGAACAATAACTTGGCATTGGGATACTTGACCATGATGTAGTTGTAATGAAAGTTGAACATAAGCACTTTGCTGAGGTCGAGAATGGTGAAACCAACTTAAATGGGTTTATCCAGAAGCAAATCCACTTTGCGTAAATGTACCGCGGTCAAATCTTCGTTGAAAATTTTGAATTTGTGGAAAGAAGGTTTGGCTACAAGTTTCTTGAACCGCTTTTCCTTGTGAACAAGTTCAACATTGATTCGCTTTCTCACATTTTCCATGGTTTTGCCAAACACCGAGTTGTTCATCAGTTTGAAGAAGTCTTTCTCAAATGGGTTCTTGGCCAATTTTCTCTTTTCCGTGTTCAAGGCAATGTATTTTGCCAACCATTTGCTCTGTTCAAACATGATGGCGCGATGTACTTTAGTGACTTTCAACCCCAGTGAGACGTACTGTTGCAAATTCCTGTAATGAAGTACATATTTCTTCTTGTCAGACAAGTTAGGAATAAGCTTTTCACTGGATTTCTCTTTCATGTTTAGATCTTTCCGCAGCTTCTGACTGTACTCTGACAATTCTTCAACTTTGACACATTTCCGTTCTGGAGCCACTGGGTAGTGATTATGATGATCATGGATTGAATTTGGATATTCTAAATCCACTTCCAAAATGAATCCAATGTCATCATCTTCATCCACATCCATGAAGTCGAGGGATTCTGGCTCGCTCACCCACATAAATCCTCTTTGTGGCATGCTTTGTGACATGGCCCAGCCATACAAGTTGTTTGCGTCGAGGTACATCAGGTAGTTGTTTGGTATCTCAGAATTGTATTCTGCTACGTAGGGATTATTCGCTTTCGCATACTTGTGTGTGATCACAGATATTCCTCCACGTATGCCTTGCTCAACCATTTGGTACATGTCAATGTCATTGATCAATTCCAACTTCACCTTTGTCGCTTTCAACATTGCATCCCACGACAGTCCTGGTGCTGTATAGTAATGAGCAGGATCCAATTCATACGTGTTGAGGCATACTTGACGAAAGTTTTCAAACACGTCAGCTAGTAATAACACATCTGATTTCAGGTACAGGTCGTGGTATTCACCAAATGTTGTACAGTTGAATGTATCCCACACCTTCTGTGCATGCGCATAATCCTCATCGCTAATGTCCTCTTCGCTAAGCTGACTATAAAACTTATCCTTTGATGGTAGCTGTGTTTCAGCAAACTTGGATGGTTTGTCCACGTAATCATAGGGGTACACACCCTTTCTCAGCAGCAAATCTTGTTGATCACTATCGTGAATGTGAGAGGTCATGTTGTAGAAGTTATCTTTCCCTTCTGCTGCAAGGTTGGATACCAACTTCTGTAGAGAGGTACTCATGAACTGAAAGCTGTCTGTAAATTTCAGATTGCTCAGGGTGAATGCAATATATTTCTCAATGGTGTTGGGAATGACTGTAATCGTTTCACCTTTGAATTTTCCAATTTCCTCCATGATAAGGTGACTGTCATAGCCTCGCAAATTGTGGAAAAATACGGGAATGATAAAAGAATCTTGATCCCCTTGCTGATCTTTTCTAAGTCGGAATTGTAAGTTGCATTCATTGTGTGCTGCTCCACGATATTTGCCATTGATGTGGTCATGATCTCTCACACGATCTGCTCCTAGAGGTTCATGACAAATGTAGCAATCAGTGGCGTTCTTGAAATTCTCTTTGTCTTCACGAGTCATCACCATTTCCTTTGGTTGCTCTAAACCACGTACAATACGATCGCGTTCATTCACCATATGGTCTAAAAAGACCTTTACGACATTGTCTCCTCGATACACAACTGGTGCACGTGTGTTGTACTGGCTCACAACCACATAGGCAAAGCTGTTTGGACGATGATGTTGATACTTGTCTCCTTCTTCATGCTTTTGCGTGAAACATTCAAAGTCAGCATAAATCACAAACGGTGCTCGCTGTTGTTTAGCCACATTCTTGAACTTGATGAATGGTTCCTTGGGAAATGATAAACGTTGTGCTCCATTCTTGTCACACACTTCACGATGCTTATCTAAAAGCTCTTGTCGCATAAACCCGTGAAGACAGTTGAAGCAATAAAAATGTGCACACTTATGCTTTGATCGATAAGCCATAAGTCTGCTGAAATTCTTGATGAGGCAGTAATGCCTTGTCTTGTCATTGCTAATCAGAAGTAAGTTGATTTCTCTCGCACTGGTGTTTCGACTAAGTTGTATTGGAACAACTACATCTTGTTCATATCCAAACACGTTAATGGACACATCATTCTCCTTTTCAAACTTTGGAATGTCTGTAATCGGTGTCGGAAATGCCATACCCTCTACCTTTAATTCCTTCTCAAATGGCTTGTAATGATTCACGCGATTTGGGTTGTCGTCATGAGGGTGAAGGTAAGCCAATACTGACCATAAGAAACACTTGTTGTCATCATTCTTAATGTTTATCACACCTTTTGTTTTCTTCACTTTCTTCGGCAGTGGAATAAAACTGCTCGCTTCTAGAGGAACCAACGTAGCTGTATGTACTTCAATGTACAGTATGTTATCCAATACCCAGCCAGAGCCTTGTCGCTCATGTTCGTCAAACTTGGTAAATAATTCTTTATAGGCTTCTGGTAGGTCCTGCTCAATATCTGCTGGATTGTATGCTGTATATGTTGGACTGCTGATAAATGCATTATCCACTTGTTCTACCATAACACCTTCAGCATTTGCTGTTAGTTTCTTGAAACGTGCATGCACGACAATGTACCATTTCATTCCATGGTTTAAGGTCTCCAACAAATGTGCCTTGATACGGTTCTCTTGCTGTCGCATTTCAAGCAGTAAATCTGATCCATCCTCAGATTCAAACCGTTTTTCCTGCGCGTTTTCACCAAGACTAACCCTTCTACCTCTCCCTACTTGTCCTGTCTTTTGTTTCTTTGAAACATGTTCTTGAGACACATTTTCCATCTCAGCTGGTTTACATGCATGTGCCTCAAAAGTATCCATAGATGGAAACTCTTCATTGCATTCCGCACACTGGACTGGACCGTATGGCCAAATGTCATCTTCTTCCATCTTTTCTCTCTTTGCTCCTTTCCCTTCATGTTTCGCTAAAGTTTTCATCTCAGCTTTACATGTATGTGCTTCAAAAGTATCCATAGATGGAAATTCCACATTACATTCCGCACACTGAACTGGACCGTATGGCCAAATGTCATCTTCTTCCATCTTTTGTCTCTTTGCTCCTTTCCCTTCATGTTTCACTAAAGTTTTCATCTCAGCTTTGCATGTATGTGCTTTAAAAGTATCCATAGATGGAAATTCTACATTACATTCCGCACACTGAACTGGACCGTATGGCCAAATGTCATCTTCTTCCATCTTTTCTCTCTTTGCTCCTTTTCCTTCATGTTTCACTAAAGTTATCCTCTCAGCTTTGCATGTATGTGCTTCAAAAGTATCCATAGATGGAAATTCTACATTACATTCCGCACACTGAACTGGACCGTATGGCCAAATGTCATCTTCTTCCATTTTTTGTCTCTTTGCACCTTTCCCTTCATGTTTCACTAAAGTTTTCATCTCAGCTTTGCATGTATGTGCTTCAAAAGTATCCATAGATGGAAATTCTACATTACATTCCGCACACTGAACTGGACCGTATGGCCAAATGTCATCTTCTTCCATCTTTTCTCTCTTTGCTCCTTTTCCTTCATGTTTCACTAAAGTTTTCATCTCAGCTTTGCATGTATGTGCTTCAAAAGTATCCATAGATGGAAATTCTACATTACATTCCGCACACTGAACTGGACCGTATGGCCAAATGTCATCTTCTTCCATTTTTTGTCTCTTTGCTCCTTTCCCATGCTCTTCACGTTCCATCTTAGCTAGTTGTTGTTACGTCAACTGCTGAAACTAAAATGCTGAAATGTAATCTCAAACATCCCCTTTTATACACATTCATACATAGACAGAATTTGCGTTTTCATTTCATAACAGAGGATGGCCCTTAAAAGGGCCGAAAGATGTTAGTAATTTGACGCTTCACCAGCAAGTCGGATTGCCACAGTCGCACTGGTATCTGTAAAACTGTTCCATGGAGAACGGTCGTCGCGAGCACTTGAACGGATGACGGTTATAGTAGCCAAAGTTTTTTAGTGTCGCTCCACACCACCAGCAGTCCGTGCATTCCTCTTGTCCATACAATCTTGCAGTAAACTTGTACCAGAGCAGTCCACCACAAGTTTTGCAGCAGTAATGTCGTGGTGCATTGTGGTGCACCGGGCAGTTGTGTGGTTGACCTGGATATTCTATCCAGACCCAACACTTATAACATTCTGTCGTTAGCGTCACTGCCTTGCCGTTTCGCATCACTGTGATTTTACGATTTGTTGACATCTTGCTGCTTGTGTTGGATAATGAAGCTGTAACCCACCTTTATATACTACTAGCGAACATCCTCGCATTATATGCTGATGGGGGGGGGGGGGTCCTGAGTTTAGGTCGGTTAGGGGGGGGGGTCCTGAGTTTTGCTCGACTAGGGGGGGGGTCCCGAGTTTTGCTCGACTAGGGGGGGGGGTCCGATCCAGACTTCAGGTGGTATATAAGCCATGCTCATTTCAGTTTGGGCTCACACTCGCTTCCGTCAACATGGAGTGCTTCTTCGGGTTACAGGATGCTTGCACCATTGCTGAAGTTAGAGAACTTCACCTGCCTGTCACACAGCCACACACACCGCCAGAAAGAGTCTATTTCTTCCAGCTGCTGCCAGACCCGGTTCATGGATCCGTCCTGTGCGTGCCCGTCCTGTACAACCGTCAAGTCACGATTGGAAAGAGGCTCAGAGATATAGAGGCTGGTCACTATGAAGAAGCGTTCTTTAGAACGATGATGCTAGGGGAGTCAATACCTTCGCGGATGGAAGAAGAAGAGTACCCGGCCTGGGGGACATTCTTCCTCCAGCAAGACTTGGATATTTGCCCAGGATGTGGGTGTATGATCTCCCCAGACCGGGTGCTGTCTGAGTGCAACCATCAAATGTGTCTGGTCTGCGCGGCGCAGTGGACTGAACTGCTGGCGCTAAATGACCGCTACTCTGTGAGGTGCTTTACCTGCGGCATGCGAGGGGACCACTTTTTGTTCAACGGGCAACAGCTCACACATTGTAGTAGGCCAGTGCAGGACATTGTGACATTCTTTTAAACCGGGACCGGCAGCAGCAGGAGAAAAACTAACATCTCCTGGCTCTTTTAAGAGCCCACCACTGATACTGAAATAAGCGCTAATCGTGTCATGGTGTTAGTATGTATGTGTATGCATGAGAGTGTGGGAAATGCTTAAAAAAAAAAAAAAAAAAAAAAAGGTCACCCGTTTGAATGGTTGTTTGAATGGCCGCCCGTTTGAATGGCCGCCCACTCTCCATATTATGTCATTATGACGTTCATATGACGTTCATATGACGTTCATATGAAGTTCATATGACGTTCATATGACGTTCATATCACCTCCATATCACCTCTATATCACCTCCATATCACCTCCATAACACGTCTAGATCACGTCATAATGACGTCACTGTTTTAGAAACCCCATGGGGCTTCTAAAACACCACGTGACGTCATTATGACATCCATATGGTAACCATATGGTAACCATATGGTAACCATATGATAACCATATGATAACCATATGACGTCAATATGACGTTAATATGACGTCAATATGACGTCACTGTTTTAGAACCCCCGTGGGGGTTCTAAAACACCACGTGACGTCACTATGACGTCACTTCCTGTTTTAGAACCCCCGTTTTCTCCCTACTTAAATAGAATAAAAATAAATAAATAAAAAAATAAAATAAAATATAAAATACACTTTTGAATAGTGTTTTGCACAGTTAATGTGAATGTATCTTTGCTGATTTCGTCTAAAAATCCCCTTTTTGGCAATTCATCATCAAAAGCGAATCATCATTTTCTCAAACTATTCTTTCTCCTAGAGTATTGATGGAATTTTTAATTTAAATGTAGAACTATTTAAATGTAGAATTTCAATGTTTCATGAATGAAGAAGCTGCAAAATGACTTTGAAATGTGTAAACAAAATAAGTAAACGGATATTGTCACCAAATCCTCCTCGTGTCAGTCGAATAATTTGAAGGATCTCTCTGCGATACCTTTGCCGACCTTTGGCCTTAACCAAAATAACAGCAACGGCTTTTTTTATGTGGGATTTCAGTATTTCATTATTACGGTATGATAGTTATGATACCCACGGTTCATTAACTATGTCGCCTTGGGTCACAATGTCCTTGCTTGTTAAAATATTTTTTAATGTTTTTGTTTTTGTTTGTTTGCTTGTTTTTTTTTTTACTTAAATCCGCACCCTTCACGAAAACTTAATTAAAAAATTAACATGCACGATAACTTAATTAAAAATTGGGAAAAATTGTTTATTTCCGCGTACAGGGATATTCCTGGCACGGACGAAAGGCATTGTTAATGTGACGGCATTCGCTTCGTTCCTCACCGACAATTGCGTTCGGCAATATTCGGTAGCCGTAAAGAACTGTGGCGATTTCAGGGTGAACTGTTTGGGCCCCACTCTAGATACGTATGATCGTTGGTGCATTGGTAAGTACAGTTCTGATTGGTAGCATTTCAAATGGGATTTTCCGAGGGAGGCCACTTAGTATGATATGCGTTACTATGCGCGTCCAAAGAAAAATCGCGGAAAAAGGGGGTAATTTTGAGATCAGACGAGGTCCGCGCGAAGTGCTAATTTCATTAAAAAATGGGGCTACTTTTCATTTAGTAGTCCGCGTCATCCACAAAAAGAGGGTTCTTTCAGAATAGTACCCCACGTTTGGTTAAGAAAGGAGGTATTATTTCAGACTTTAAAAAGTCATAGACACGCATGGTAACCATATACCTGGGTGGTAGCCAGGTATCTGAGTGGTCAACCGGCACCTGATAATGGCCAGGTACCTGCGTGGTAACCAGATACCTGAGTGGCAGCCCTGGAGGAGGTTTTTTACTTCATGGGTTGGGCATCTTAATTAAAACTTGGCGGATTTTCTCGCCATTTATACCAATAGAATGTTGAGGCGGAAAGTCACCACATCAATCTACCAATGGGAAGTGGCATTCACGCACAAACTGGGACACATGCTTGTCCATTTCTTTTTAAAATCACCACCAACACAGGAGTACCAATTAAAAAATACTCCCTTTTAAACCAAACGAGGACAATTTGTAAATTTTATCTAAAAAGCGGGGTGTCAAGTTTATTGAAAAAAAAACAACTCTTTTCACTAAATAATATATTTTTGAGTGCGCAGCTAGCGCAAACCTGACTACAAGTAGAAAGACGAATACTAAACAGTCACTTACACTGATAAGTGTGTACGCAATTTTGGATGCGCTTTTTATGTTGGAAGTCGAGTGCGGTCCGGAAGAACACCCATTTCTGTCGTAAACGTGGAAGATTGTGTGAAAATCCCCCCCCCCCCTTTTTAGCGAAATTAGCAATCCGCGTGGATCGCGCCTGACCCGAAAATTACAACCTGTACTCCGCGCTGTTTGGACACGCACGCTAACATATTAACAACTCATTCAAATGTTTGATGTCTCCAACTCCATAACTGAATTTTTGATATCCTAATTTCCATAATTCAAGTTTTGATATCTTCATCTCCATAAATCAGATTTCTTATATTCCCGTCTTCTAATAGTGTTTAAAAAGTAATAAATATGTATGTTGATGCAATTAGGATCAGAGTCCGCATATCCAAAAGGCGTGTCATCACCTACTGGCTTTACACCATGCGATGGGAAGAGTCAAATATTTTTCTGCTATGCTTGTAGTATATATATATATATATATATATATATATATATATATATATATATATATATATATATATATATATATATACACACACACATATATATATATATATATATATATATATATATATATATATATATATATATATATATATATATATATATATATATATACTGAAGGACAAAAGAAACTTAACATGCAAATGAAATATATCATTTTGAGAAAATTATTTATTCAATTACTTTCATACTTACAAGAATGCAAGATTCACTGATTCTTTAACATAATTTTACACAAAATGATCCATACTCCTAAGCGTCTGCAAAATCCAGACTGACAAAAGATGCGACTGTCACAATTTCGGCGTGCACAGAATTTAACGACCTGAAGTGTCCTCAATACCGTGTATGTCCCCCATTGGCTTGGCGTAAAGCAAGGATCCGGAGGGGCATCGACATGATCAGTCCTTTGATTCGGTAGTTAGGGTACCGTTCCAACTGTTCTATCAAAGCCTGGCGTAGCAGAGCGTGGTTTTGAGGAGGCGAATTTCGAGCACGAACCTTCCTATCCAGATGATCCAATAGATGTTCTATGGGGTTCATGTCCTGGGAATAGGGTGGCCAATCCAAGGTGTCGACATTATTTCCTGCCAGGTAATTTCTAGTCGCCTGAGCGGCATGTGGACGCACATTATCGTGCATGAATATCCCCCGTAGGGGACTACTTGAGTATTGAAGACAGTATTTATGAAGCGATTTGTAGTCAAATCACTGTCAATGATAAGAAGCTGTGACTTTTAGCCGCATGGAATGGCTTCCCGCACCATCACAGAACTGTCTCCAAAACGATACACCTGATTGACTGCGCATGTGGCGAAGCGTTCGCCGATCCGTCTATACGCGCGCTGACGGCCATCTGCGCGGTGTAATTGAAATTGTGTGTCATCACTAAATATCACACGTCGCCAGTTTTGCAATCTCCACCCTCCACGATGGTGGTTTTCAGAGCACGTATACGTCTCCGAGCGCTCAAGACGACGCCAACGTAAGGTCTGCGAGCGCGTAATCCATGTTCACGAAGACATCTGATGACGGCCTTTGTACTTATGCGGTTGTTGGCTGTGCCTGGGATCTCCATCGCTGTGGTTGCAGCACTGAGAAACCGATCTCGCAAATGGATCAAACGGATCCGGCGATCCTGATTTGGCGTAGTTACTCTAGGGCGGCCGCTTCTTGGTCGGTCACGAGTGGACCCAATTTCATTATTTCGCCGTTGCAACTGGTATATTGTAATTCGGCTGCAGTCAAAGCGCCGTTCCACTTGGTTGAGTGGTACACCAGCTTCTAGCATGCCAAAAGCGTGGTCGCGACAGTTTTGTGGAAGTTGAGGCATCTTTATTCACTCGATATTTAAACCAAAATTTACGTAGAAACGTTGCAATATCTTTCTTCGAAACAACTGGTGGTAAAAATTAGGAATCAACTCAAGCAGAACGAGCTCCTGCCTATATGGTTTAAAGCTTTATACCACAGATATATATATATATATATATATATATATATATATATATATATATATATATATATATATATATATATATATATATATATATATATATATATATATATATATATCGTGTAATGTCACATTGTTTGTTACATTTATTTATTGTTTAATATTTGAAGTACAAATAGCTTTAGACTTTTAGTCTATTATATTGATTTCTGTTCTAGTCAGCAAGGTCTAAATTTAGACTTGGCAAACAACCCAGTCATTACTGTTGACGTGGCGTACGCCGAAGTCCTCTTTGAGCATCCTGAGATCCCACGACGATGATGCCGTGTTTTATGACGTAGAATGGTTTGCAGACGGCACGCCTATACAAAGTAGGAACGGAGAAAATGCGATTGCTGCTAGCGATATGCCCGCTAATATCACGTCTGATTAGCTGCTTGGGCATGACAAAATTGTTGGAACTACGGTATGGTCTATTAATTCATTTCACCCAGTTCATTTGCCTTCAGAATGTTAAACTTCAAAGCTGACGTATGCTTCAAAAAATCACTTACCTACTTTTTATGTATGAAAAGTTTAATTGTACATTCTCCAAAACTACTGAATAATAATAACAATAATAATAATACTTAATTACAATAATCATAATTATAATTGTAATGATAATAATCACTACAATCATAATGATAATGAAAAAAACCATGATAATAATAATAATAACAATAGTGGAAAGATCTGTGGCAATTTCAGAGCAGGGAAACTGAGTTTTACACATGGGCAACAGTGTGTGCATTCCAGTCAGTTCATTGTATTGGTTTAAGGTGGTCTGCCCGCCACCGACATCTACAACATTCCTTACAGGTTGTTATCAGTTTTTGGAGCTTCCTCTGTAAAACAAAAAGATAATAAAGGGCGAGATTGAGGAGGTAACACATAAGAATTATAAATGTATTATGACAAAATATTCTAAAGTTTTGCAGGCGCTACCGATCTTTATTATTGCCAAAAGATTACTAAGAACGGGTTGATTTATTTTGGGTTTGTATATATGTGTGTCATTGACCATGATCCTGAAGACTCGGACTGCTAATTTTATTTTTTAGCAACCACTTTTTCATCAGAATGCGTCGAAAACAATGTTAAATGAACCAGCCTCTTCCCCTCCCCCCACCTTTGCCGAAAACGCGGAATTAACCTCCCACCCCACCACCATTCTTTTCTCTTTTTTTTGGACACTCATGGTAAAAAATATGGTACCAAGTGGCTCCCTGCCTTCCCGGAGCTAATAGTAACATTAGCAAACCGGGTACAATTTTGCAAACGTAAAAAGATATAATATTTATATAATTATTGTCGACTGGTTGCTTCATGTTTATCGTTAAGGTGTCAGTTTCAAATAAATCCAGGTCAAGCATGTACCGAAAATTTACCCGAGTGTTCGGGAATAGAGATGGGAATCGCCACGACGGATTCCGACTCAAATGAATGTGCCGACAATGAAGCGGTGAGCATTAAAGTCGACCAACAGAAGGACAACTGTCTGTT
This sequence comes from Protula sp. h YS-2021, assembly GCA_949752745.1. Lineage (NCBI taxonomy): Eukaryota > Metazoa > Annelida > Polychaeta > Sabellida > Serpulidae > Protula > Protula sp. h YS-2021. The sequence goes on from OX457030.1 coordinate 63,638,964, forward strand.
AGATTCCAATGAATTTAGCCTGGAGATAGAGGTGCATGCCAATATCGATCACCCTTACAATCCCCGCCGGCAATTTGTTCTTCAGCTGGTATCCCTGGAGACGCAGAATGACTTCTGGGAAGGTTATGTATTTCCCCGAGCTGTTGTAAGTACTTCTATTAATGTGTACCTCATCATAAGTACTCAAACAAATGAGTACCTCATCTTAAGTATCAACGGACGAAGTTCTAACCAAGATAAGATCAATGAACAATTTATGAGCATGAGCTATACCCATGGTGTGGGCTCTGTCATGCGTCCGTTCGTCCTTCTGCATACTTTTACTTTTTACTTGTGCTCTTCCAGTTTTCATGGGATCGCAGTAAAATTTTGTGGCAATATGGCCCACTTAGGGATAAAATTTCCATTATTTTATATTCGCAAATGGCTAATGTTCCCATATTTGGCCATCTTTGCGAAAAATATACATTTCCTTCTATAAATTTGGTTAAATTTGCTAGAAATTTTGTATGAAAGTGTAGTCGGGTTCAGGGTTTTTACTAGGTGTCTCCAGTGTGCTTAAATCGAAATATGTTACTGTATTTGGCGGTGTGCCAAATTATGGCGCTTTGACGGATTGTTTTTGGTCTTGTTCGGTTTTGAGTTTTAGATGGATTTAATACACGTTGATTGAATTGAGAATTGGCTCATGTTTTATACAAATTAAAATGTAACAAGGAATGCCATTGGCTGGAAAGAGTCACGTTGTACATGGCTGCCAGAAAACGAAATTCTTAGTTATTCTCCATGGATGCATATATAAATATTCAAATGTCCAAGACGACTGAAGATTTTGGTGACCTTAAGTGACCATTCTAGGTCACGACTAGGATTTGAATGTCACATTCAACACTGTCGTAAACACTTAAGCCAGCGAACAGATTTCAGCGATCGCCGTGAGTCTTTATGCAAAGTTATGACTGGATTTGGATAATTTTTTCACTTTTGACGCTGTTGTAAGGGTGGAGCTTGTGAAGGGGATTATACTACGACTTCAACTCAGTGTAACTATGTATATTTCAGATGTGCTTTGTCGTGCTGTATTTGGAGCTGACGCAGACTGAATCTGAATTTTGTCATAAATGGTTAAAATGAACACATTTTGTTCATCTTGGATTTTTTTATTTTTGCAAATGAAAAAATGAACGCAGTGGAAGTTGATAAAAATTTAGACATATTGTATCGAACCGTAGAGTTCTTTCCGGGCAAGGTCTCAGAAAAAATGAGCCCCAGCCTTCTGAATCTTTACACAGCGAAGATAAATATTGTGCAGGTATTCAGCTTCGTATTATTTTTTAAAGCAGGCAAAATGCCCTTTTTTTCCAAAACTAAAAATCACACTTTGCGTGAAAACTCGCTTTCAGAAATCATGACGCTTTACCCAGTGAAAACACAGCAGATGGTTGAAACTGACATATTTTTGAAATCACGCAACAATTGGAGGATCGGTGTTTTTTTCACAAATAATAAAAATGACATATTTGTTATCGACACTGGGACATGTCATTGTGTCTTATTTAGCTATGATGTCGTTGGGATGCACACAACCTGTATTTTACAACGTATAAAAAAATTAATGTTGAGAAAGCATGCATGAATTATCAATAGAATTAACGCTAAAATTTCCACCAAGTGTCCGTCATGTTTTTTAAAAAGTACAGTGCCAGTTTGTGTCTTGTTATTCTAACTGCATCTTTGCAGCTTTAATTGAGAACCGTCTTTTTTTAATAACACCAGTTATTCCATACAATCCGTAGCCTGTTAATTATCCCAAAAATCAATTGCCTGATAATTGCCTCCACAAGGAGGTAAACAGATGAATAAAAGGTGATGCGTGTCACGTGACTGATATGACCATGTGTATTTTTTTCGCTTTTGTTCATGCAACTGGTATAGAATAAATTAAATTCCTTTGAAGCTAATGAATTCTGTGAAAGTTTTGGGCAGTTTTTCTTAGCCCACATAAAAGCAACGTAAAAAGGGAAGTGTCTTCGACCGTGCCAGAGAAAAAGAAAGAGACAGAGAAAAATAGATATAGAAAGGAAGAAAGAGAGAGAGAGAGAAAGAGAGAGAGAGAGAGAGAGAGGGAGAGAGAGAGAGAGAGAGAGAGAGAGAGAGAGAGTGAGACAGGCACACACAGAGACAGAGACAAAGAGTGGTAAAATAGAGATAGATAGGAAAAAGAAAAAGGAAGAGAGAGAGAGAGAGAGTGTGTGTGTGTGTGTGTGTGTTTGTTTGTGTGTTCCTCTCAAAAAGCAGACATTTATTCATGGGTGACTTTGTAAAAAGGCCACAGCTTACCTTTGAGTTGCACAGTGGCATTATTTGCGTCTAAACAACAGGAGTGCTTTTGTATAGCAACATGAATTCATTACTGATTATAGAAATTGGACTGTGTACTGTGGTAAGGACGTGTGGATAGTCAAATACATGTTAAAAATGGCGATCCGTAGACGTGGGCTGGCATGTTGTAGATAGTCAAATAAGTCACATTTGTGTTTAGTCGTGTTTGCCTGTGGGCATGGTCACGTACCCAGTTTGTCACGTATATGCTAGTCGTATTTGCCTGCGGACTCGGTCACGTATGTATTTAGTCATGTTTATCTGTGGACGTGGTTTGCACAGCTAGTTATGTGGGACCACAGGCCTACTTACAAAGGGATACTACCTACTTGGAAAATATAATGAGGTGACAAATTTTCACGTTCACGTTACTTGTTGCATATATATAAGTATTTTTAATCTAGTGCAGAATAGCTGAATCATGACAAACTGCACATTTAATTAATGCAAACATAAATATAAAAATTGGTTCGCGCATTTTTTAGTCAGAGTTATTTCTTGGATTAATTTGAAGCAGCATCACATTACAAGTCACATGACTGCTTTAATATAAGCGTCACCTCCGGATTAGCAGCGAAAGTAGAAGTTCATGAGCCCCGGACCAATAGGATAACCATTTAAGGACAAAGCCATGCTTACGTGAGACAAGGCCTTGCCCTTGCCATTGACCTCAAACTCCTTACCATTGTAGTCACTGTCACAAAATGGCCCAAATGTACGGTTTTTATTAGTCAGAAAGGTAAGAGCTGCAAACAGCCTATCCGACTGGCCCTTGATCGATGTAATAAACTCATCAGTATCCAATACAATTTCGAGGGTATTTGTACTATAGTCATCAAATGACCCTCCGCAACATATTTGACCACTGTTGTTTCCATATGTAAACTGCAATCTTCGAACAGAAAAAATACAATATGCGATTTAAAATATTTAATGTGACAGTCTGCCTTTATGAAAGTCTTATTCGTTTTGTTCTTGATAACTGAGCTAATTCTTCAAATTAAGTACCGGATTTTTCATGAGTGCATCAATTCTTATATTAGAGCACCAAGGTTGACATTAGTGCATTAAGGCTTACATCGCAGTACCAAGATTGACATCATCGCACAAAGGCTTATATTATTGCATCACACCTAATATTGTGGGGCTCAGTGGTCAAGTGATTAAAAACGGCTAAGAATCATGAAAATTTGCAAACCCCCAAGGGATGTCGGTAGGCCTATACAGTCCTCTAATACCAAGTTAGAGTTGCTTTATTGATATGAGTGTGTGCCAATAGATAAGGATTTCAGAGACACTATATGGGCACGTCGAAATTGTAATAATCCTGGGCTAAAAAATTGTAAGCAATAGTTATATATATACATGTATGCACACATTGTAAACTGGTTTGCGTATGTTGTCTAGAATCGTTACATAACAACTCACTATGCTATTATTGGTACATTAAGGCTAACATTAGTGAATTGAGGCTAACATAAGTGAATATAGGCCAAGATTATTTCATTAACTTTCCGCATACCTTACAAGTTGGGAATAACATTGTATCTGTATGCGCGTAATGTTCCCGTGAGCTGCGGCATGAACGTCCGCCTTTTCATCCGGATAAGTCTTTACCAACTGTTCCTTTGCTATCGGTCCATATTGAATAAAACAGTGTCCATCTGAAGCAACAACGACTGTCCAATAAATATCTGTTTCTGTGACGTTTTTATAATTGTTTCACCTCATGCTCCTCTCCCTGAACTTTTGTTTTTATTGCCAGGGTGTCGTTTGCATTATGTGTGTTCTAAGATGTATTTGTTCATTTGTCACATTACAACTATAGCGGGGCACACAGCAGGAAAGAGACAGAGAAACAGAGAGATAGATGCATAAAGAAAGGGAGAGGGATAGGTAAAGAGAAAGATAGAGAGATAGGTGGAGAGAGAGAGAGAGACTGAGAGAGAGTGTGTGTGAGAGAGAGAGAAGATGCAGAAGCAAAGGTTTACTTTGTATACATGCCAGACTATATGGTTTCGTTTCTCTCAAACTTCTTCAACTGAAACCATTCCGATCAAGCAACTGAATTACCTAAATCAACCAACATTTGCCCAAAATAGTGATTAGGGACTAACGAATGGTATTGCGTAAAATCGCAAAATATCATCAACTCAAAGAAGCACCTATAAGGACGGCCTTTCCCGGTACAGACAGCTCCTCTGGGCCAAGTTCCGCTTCCGGATAGTCATGATGCGATACTGAACGGCACTGCTTCTCAAAGTGAATTGAGTTGTCATGCACTCCGTAGTTAGGAGAATCTCTGGCAAAAATTCACAAAATAATTAAGCAGGAAGGCAGCAAAGAAGTGTTGATATATATTATGATTAAGTAAAACGAAAGTCTAAAATTAAACTTAATCCATTTGAAATAGTATATTTTATCGCTATTATATTCCTTGACTTGTTATATGTTATTTGCTATAGAAATATAAGTATATTAATAAATATTCAATTGGTATCAAATATGCAATTAATCATTTCTGATTATATATTCGTGATTACTGGTTTTCGCGTTTTGTTGTATTATAAATATCCTAAAAATATACAATGCACATTTCGTCAAACTATGTGTGCCAAAATTGCCACATAAAATTATTATAAAAAAGCTGCTATGAAATATGTGGACAACAATGTGACGTTGCAATAGACCGCACTTTGTAGCAGATGTTAAAAAGCAGCTTCTGGTATTGGTGTTGAAATCAAAAGAGTGACAGGTCCACGTGGAAGCCGCTAGACATGCACTCTTACACTCCTCGATTGTACTGTCCACCATTGTGACGTCATTAAGGCCATATATAGCATAGCCTTGTATTTCTATCCAATCACAGACTTCATGATAATCATCTGTAAAATATACACGTAAGCATATTATTGCAATGTAATATAACGTAATATAATATAATAATAAATTTTCTGTCTTAGTCCTAATTTAACAACTTCACACAAAACTCTGTGACGTTGGACTGAAATTTATCGTACGTAGCTTGGAGAAAATTCTACATTGCATTGCATTATTACATATTTAAAAATCGATCAAGCCAATACAATGCAAAATATGTCAGTTTCACTTTTGACAGTATAAAATACGAAACAAGAAATAGCGTTGTATTAGGGTGTAGTTTATTTAATACTTATAGTACGAATATTTGACATTTTCATAATTATCACATTTAATATTAGAAGTTTGCATTATTAGGTTTCCAGCTGGCTATGTAGAGAGGAAACAGCATATAAATTTGCATTTTAATTTATTTACAATTTATTTAATAAAACCCACGCGCCTTTTAAGTTATTAAAACCAATGTTAAAAGCTACAAACAACGAGCGTAATTTGATCTTTTGGAATATTCTTGAGTAATTACACTTTTGCATAATTTATGTATTTTTGCACTCACCTAAGATGTCTTCCGTCACTCATTTTAGAGCCACTTAGTGAACTGAACACACTTTGCTGGGTTCAGACATATATACGTATATTAATAATTGCGTAGCGAGACGTTCGCGATACTGGAGGAACGGGGAATACTTCTTTGCACATCTGCGCGTTGCAGTTTATCGGCCAACCTCTGTTTTGTGAATTAGAACGACTTGCGTCGCTGATCGTCTTGGGAATCCGTGAAAGCAGTACACTTATTTGAAAGAACGTAACTATTTTATGTCTGTATCCTCCCGGAATTTAGACACAAGCAACGCTAATTTATTACGTACTGCAACACTGCTACTTTGACTTTGCACACGCATTTATAATTATGAAATGGGCATGAAAAAAACATACCATCCTCGTAATAATAATCACCGTACCATCCGCCGCTATTGTAGCAAGCACCTTGTTCCCATGGTAACTTAAAAACTGCACATAAAAATGCCAAATGCAGTACAATCATGTTTAAAGTATCTTTCAAAGAAAAGTGTAGACGTATTCTAATAATTTTCTGTATTCAAATCCAAGACTTTATGATCTCAATTTACATCCGTGTTTTGTTTTTTAACTTTTGGTAATTTTTTATTCGAATCCGAGAGCTTATGATCTCGATTTATATCAGCTTTTAGTTTTGTAACTTCTGCAAATTTTCTGCATTTAAATCAAAGACTTTATATTAGTTTTTAGTTAGTCTTTGCTTTTAAACCTCTATTAGTTTTGATATTTTAATGATATTTTTTGCAACAGTAATGATTATTTAGATTTTGTTTTCTGATGCACAAGTTATTATAGCTGTAAAAAACCTCTATCATTGATTTAAAATACCAATTGAAACAAAATTTAAAATACAGTTTATGCCGCTACATCACGTATTATACTTCATTTCTCTATCGAATGCTTTTAGTGCCCGGATTTTTCGAGAGCACATCAAGTGTTTTGTTTGTGAAGTAAATTGTTGTTATTGTACCCGCATGAAGCAATGTTACCAAATGTTTACGTTTCCATTAAAAAAGGTTAGAACAAATCTTAAATTATCGAAGTACGTATTTAGATATCACAACATTGCCTAAAATTCATAGCACTTATCATATGTAAGTTTCTAAATTTGTCACAGCTGCATGAAATATTAAAATAAACTCATGGAAATAAATGGTAATAAATCCTTCTGGTAGCAGCTTATTTTGAGCTTCTGAAACTAGAGGGGACAGGTCATGGAGCAGGGTATTTTGTATTGGATTCGGGTACGCGTGAAAGGCATGTGAACGCAAAACATAGAGGGATAGGTCCTGGTCCTTTGTATTAGGGTTCTTTGTATTAGTTTCGGATGCGCGCGGAAGATCTGTGAACATACCGCACAGCGATTACTAAACACGAACACACATAATCATGCTTTGAAAATCAAACAGAGCGGAAATGAACTTTTGATCTCTCAAATAGTTGATCTCTTAAACTCCAAAAGCGGTTTTGTCAAGAACGTTCGAGTAAATGTGGCAAGAGAAGTTCGGTACATGGTTAGATAACACAAAATTTCCTTATCATTTCTTAATGTGGAAGTGCATTGTCAATTTATGCATGTTATAATAGCCAATAACAATAGTTTCATTGAACAAGCAAACCATTGCAACTATAAAGCACTAGAGTAAGCTTCAACTAAGTACAATTTGTTTCAATTGGTAGTTTGATGCCGGCAAAAATAACAGAAAGTAGCATTTTAGTAGGTACAAGTAAATAGATGTTGAAATAAATTTGTATACTTGTGTCCAAGGTTGAAAGGTACTGTCTCATCCTTATGTTGCACTCAAATTTAATATATATCTTTGTTATAATGTGCTTTAATTAATTAAATTAAGTGTAATTTAAAGAAAATATATAAAAAAGTGTTTGAAAATATTGAAAATATGAATTTTTATATTCATTCAAGAATTATTGACATCAAGAATAAATTTTTGATCTCAAAAATTCATTTTTGAAATCAAAAATTAATTTTTGCTCTCTGTAATGATATTATGATATCTCTAAATGTGTTCTTGACCTAAAAATAATTCTGGATATCAATAAATATTTAGGGATATCAAAAAATATTTATTGACACCAAAAATGATTCATTGATCTTTTTTAGAGATCAAGTTAGAATTTTTAGAGATCAAGTTAGAATTTCTTTAGATAACATTGTTTTAGTATAAGTGTTTTAAATATATTTTTGAACTCTGCAACAAAATAAAGTTTTGCTGTCGATCTGTCAGTCTATTTTTAAATCTAAAATTGAGAGGCAAACATCTGTGACTGAAAGATTGGCTGGACCTTGCATGCAAAATCCTTCTTTTACTTTCTTACTGCACTAAAAGAAGTATCTTTTGAACCAACAAATTTTGCTGCTATTTTGATAACAATAATTCAGTTATTCATCTCCAAATATTAATTGACAATTGGATAAATTTATTAAAATGGGTGCCACTCTGAAGAATTTTTAAATTTGTGAAATTTACTTTTTAATCTCAAATATAAATTTTTGACATCTAAAATACAATTATTGATATTAAAATATGAAGTAATGAGATCCATTTCGATTTATTGATATCATATTTTATATTTAGAAATTTAGAAATTAACATTAAATGCTAAAAAGACATTCCATATGAAATGAGAGAATGTTTTGAAACGTTGTCGAAGTAGACTTTTTTGTGGTCCTTTTTAGAAAAAAATGGAGCAGCTGAAACTCTATTGCGCCTTAGAAAGGAGCGTCAACAGGCCTCTGTTTGGTCTTTATTTGAATACAGTTGCAGGAAACTGCAACTTATTGACATCGACATTTGGAAATATTTCATGCCCAGTCTATTACAGTTTTGTGTCTAAATTATAAACTAATGCCAGCTGCTCTGTCTTTTTCTGGTTTCAATCAGATTTTGTTATATTACGCTTTAACCCGTGGCTGGTAAATCTTGTAAAGTTTAGTACTGTCATTAACAGAGCGTCTTTCATGGCGCCAATCTGTTCCGACTTGTTAATAGAAAACTGGCATCCTTCTAATCCCATGACTTGTTGTTGGGTATCCATGGACCGTTATGCTGGTACTAGAATACTTTTTTACCGGTCGTAAGTTGCGGATTCTTGTTTAGTCTAGTGTTTGGCGTTGGCGCTTGCGAAGCAGGAGGCTATGGTTTCCTATTCCGGGCTCTCCTAAGCTAGTCTATATTTACATTTCTGTTTCTCACAAAAGAGGCCCATGTGTATGTAAAGTTTCATACTGCATTGATTTATGTATAAAATAAAGTTTCAAATATTGTACACCACATAAATGCTAACTTATAGGTCACTTCTGTACACCTCTACTTGAAACAACATTTATATTATCCAGTTATTACTCAATTTTGAACAGTTATTAGGCATGATGTCTTAAGAAATATAAAAAAATAAAGCAGCTGTTTGGTCTAAATGAAATTGTTCATAAAATATGTGAAACTTTTAATACATAATATATAGCTAATTTTAAAAGCGGATCTCCTTAAAGCTGATTTTTCGGCACTTGTATTTATACAAGGCATAAAGTTTAGGATCAAATTAAAAGTGTATTATCATGTGGCAACAAAGAAATTTAATTTAAAAAAAAAATATGATATTCACTATGCGATAGAAGCATTCGTTTTTTTTGTTTGCTATGTAGTTTCATAACTTTAAGCACGCTAAGAATTCAGGAGACCTACTTTTTGTCTCCCTAAATTTTTGGTCTTCTTAATACTGTTTCTTAGCAAAAAATGGTCCCCGTATTTCTGGAGGTACATTTCTATATATACTTCCTTATTTATGAAAACAAAATTAAAGCAAAAGGATAATATTGGGCAGAAAATGCTATCTTGGTGGTTTTCAAATAGACATTGTTTTAATGTTTTAACAAATGTTCAAACTCAAATTAGGTTTTCATTAATATTTCCCTAAAAATGATCAAATGACATAAAACATATTCAAGTTTGGTTTGGCGTTGAGGTGACTTCGTTGTTTTCTATTTCTACGTTGACTTTACTTTATCCCAATGCTGCCTTTAATTTAACCCTGCGTCGTTTTGCATTACCCGGACGTAACCTTTACTTTATCCCGACTTCGCCTTATATTTATCCCGGCGTCTCCTTTGCATTACCTAGACTTTATCCCGACGTCGACTTTACTTTGTTCTGACGTCACGTCTCACAGAGTAGGCCCCTGCAGAACAGGCGTTTGTAAACAAACAACTGAAATCCACTTGCTTAGAGAGGCTATTGCTGCTCCTCCTATGTTGAATGACAAATGATGTTAGTCTTGGATTTTAAGAAACCAGCACAGATCTTTGATCTTTAATGTGATGTATTCAGGATAGAAAATCAAACTGCAAAAATTCAATCATGTAATATGGCTGACATATGTCAATAAATGGCAAGCAGTAGAACTGGTGACCATAAATAAAAAGTTGAACTTACAATCATGATTCCCAACAAATTACTTTCGATATGAGGTCACTAAACGTGTGGTCGTCATACAGAGCATCACTTAAGTAAAATTTAATAACTCTAATAATTTTTTAACAAGAATTATACCACCGTCATTTCAACATATATTTTGCTCTAAAATACACTATGGTCTTTAGATGATACTCTCTATACAGCTAAAATTACTTCAAAATTAAAACCGCTTTCGAGCGGCTCCCTGGTCATTTGACGTCATTATTAAAAAGATATCTCAACAAGACTATTTCTACATTAAGATCTAAATTTTCGTTGGTCTGGATGGTGACTTTGATTTCATGTTTCATTGTGATAATTATAAATTACTTCAAGAAAAACTGATTTAAGGAACATGGCCTTCTCAACATTTTCACTTTAGAAATTGCACAATATAATGTTTTTGAATGGAATGTATCAATAATAAACCTCGCCTGTATTAAATTGTTTTCAGTTGGAAATCATACTGAAATCCTACTGATTTCGTCATTAGTTCTACTTAAGGTCATGCACATGTCTGCTATGCGCCAAACTATCGAGTGATATAAATTACACACCATCAAACTAGTCTCAAGTGGCTCTTAGGGCATCAGCTGTCTTTGTATTTATACAATGAATGGTCCATTAGATTCAGAATAGATATGTGAATAAAAATGTGCAGTTACAGTGTATATCTGCCTCTTAGTACCATCAGTTTTCAGTTTGCATGTGTATCTGCACGTAACCCGAAAGTTTGGCACTTTCCAAATTTTTTTAACCTGCATATATTAGACGGGAATTATATGTATTTATGGGTCAAGATGAGATTTGTGTTTACTTTAGCAGTATTCTTCAACTTTCTTTAAGAACTGGTTGCATCAAACGGGGAGACATAAATCATAAATTGCACCCGCGATCCTACCCGAGACCGTATAAACGTCTGTCGTGCTCCGAATAACGTTCCTCCCCTAGGTTCCACTACATTACCAGCGCCAGAAATCCAGGATGAGCTATTCCTGCTAGAATGTTCAGTTAGTGGCTCGGAATTACTCTATGTGCTTCATTGCGCATAAGGAGATGCTTGTAAAATAAAGCCCTCCGGCTGTTAATATCTGTATTTTACTGTCTATCTGTACTCTTAATGCTTCAACAACAAACGTTGTAATGGCCCTTGTGTGTGTTCCTTGCTGATTTATCACTCAATGGAATCCGATTATACAGACCCCTTCCCAAGCATCAGGGTAGCCACCAGTATTGCCAGTGCACTGCAGATTATACAGACCCTTTTTAAGTGTCCTTGCTGATTTATCACTCAATGTAAGCCAGTGTCAGGATAGCCAGTGCACTGCATTTCTAGTGTATGATTCCACATGGTGTGAAAAAATCGCAATCTAATTTGACTGTAATTTAGATAATTTCTGTTTTCGTTTCTTCTCTCACTCTCACGCTTTTGGTTGGTTGGAGTGAATGGCTAGGCTATCAAGGGAAAACAGGTTCGTTCTAAAAAATTATCAATACGTGTAAACTGCTCAAGGCATATAATCATAGTACTTCTATGCCCTCATGCAAATCCTCTGTGATACGAGGTCATTATGGTGAGAAGTTGGCAGACGAGTTGCTTTATTTTTTGATGGAAATGATTTAAAATTCATCTTTCCGTTAGTGCAGCCAATTTTTTTTAATCTTCAAAATTTTTCAAATACGTGGTCTTGATCGTATAGTCGCTGAATTATCCTATCATTTCTTTGTAAAGTTGCTATTTTTAATTGTACGTCTGACTGTGTGTAGGGGCTTTAGCTACGCTATGCAAATACAATCATTTCGCTCTTTCTTGGCAACTTAATTTCTCGCATAAGTGATACAGTGTGTGTATTCAGGGAAACTTCTTTCCCAGGCCTTTGAGAAAATTCTCGTTGCCAGTGCACACAAATAGAAACATATTTTTTTCTGGCAAGGTTTGTAAAAGGAAAATACGGGTCCATAGTGTGCCAAGAAAAATACGATAAATTTCTTAATGTAGCTTTTCTTCTGTTCTGAATACTTATTTAATGTATTATGTATAATGTTTCTATATCTCAGTTATACTGCTGTGTGTATCGCACCCCAAAATCTATTGATGTAGAGTTATGCGTACCCAAGATTTAAACAATTTCTCGACAATTTAATTCGGTATAACTAGAACTTGTTATCAACTTTTTGAATACATTCCAAAGAACCTATAGAAAAATAAACAAATAAGCAAAAACCTGAGATGTTTTATTTAAAATAAGATGTCTTTATGCTACTACACAGATGACCATATTTACAGATATTCATGTATTGACATTTACATCTATTTGTGTTTTATGGGTCGAGTGTCTCAACAAGATTGTGAATTGACAATGCCCCAGCGCTCCGTATGCTGATGTCGAGATTTATGGCATTTAAGTATAATCTGTAACCAAAAGTTCAAGACAGTAAGGCTATGAACTTGGCGCCAGTCAAGAATTTAATACAAAAATGGCTTATCGCTAAAATATCCGCCAATGTTTGGTGAATACCCAGAAAAAGTAATAGCCACGTATTTCTCCCTCCCTAGCGTTAGTAACGATTTTAGAAAGAAGAAAAAACAAAAAAACCAGCAATAATCAGGTAAGTGCCAATGACCACTATCTTTAAACATAATTTCAAGACAGTAATGCCATGGTGTACGTTGAGATTTTACTGAATTGTTTTGGTTGTTTGTCATCATCTCACAAAAGATTTCACACTAATCACCAAAACACTAATGATCGGACTACAAAGTAATTAAGTGAAAAACAATAAATAACCAATTAGGTGGTATATATACCACTGTCAGTGTCAAGTGTATGAGCAAAAGACCTGCTACCCTTCCTTAAAATTTCAAGACAGTAAGATAATTTTGCTTGAGTTCATCAAGATTTTACAAAAAATGTGTTTTGTTTTTTTTAATCGTCTAAAAAGTAACTGCCAGGTCAGATAGGTAATAATGCCTGCTACAGTTAGTTTTAAGAGAGTAAGACTATTTTCCAGATGGTAGGTAAGATCTTATTAAAATTATTTGGATTGTCAAAAGTTTCGCCATATTTTCGTAAGAAGTAACAGTCAGCAGACAATTATGCACCCTGTCTTCCCGTACTATTTGAAATCGTTTCCATAAAAACGTTGGGAAACACGTTTTACAGAAAATTGTTTATTTTTGGCCAATATTCCGGTCAGTTCTTGACAAATTGCTAAAAATAATAGCCAGTTATGTAGTAAAGTAGTAATGCGACTTAAAACAACAAGGCAATGAAACTATTTTCGTGGAGTTCGTTAACATTTTATTAAAATGTATATTTTTTCGCCAAAATGTTTGCCAATGTTTTGCCAATCACCACAAATTAATACGGCCAGGTAAGTAGTAATGTCTGCTACCTTTGTTCTTCAACACAGTAAGACTATTTTCCTAGGATTAGTTAAGATTTTATTGAATTGTATTTTTGGTTTGTCTCCGAAAACTTTCCGCCAATCTTTTGGCAAATCACAAAAAAGTAATAGCCAAGTGCTACCTTCACTTAAAATTTCAAGACAGTAAGACTATTTTTGTAGAGTTAGTTAAGATTTAGCGAAAATTTTAAGCTTTTCGCCAATATTTCAGCCAATTTTTGGCCAATCGTCAAAACATTGCCGAGACTGAAGTTGCGCAGGCAGAAATCTACGACATACCAGCCATGTCTGGACTTGGTACCGAGCCAACCTTTGATGAACTCGGCAAAGCGCTTGATCTTCTGCTTAGTGGCAAGACTCCGGGAAACGACGGTATACCGGCTGAGATACTCAACTGCTGCAAAAATAGTATGCTACCGATCCTCTATAACCTCCTACTCAAATGCTGAAGAGAATGCTCACTACCGCGGGATATGCATGACGCCAGTATCCACACATTGAATAAAAACAAAGGAGACAAAGGCGACTGCAACAATTATAGAGGCATTTCGTTACTCAGCATTACAACTGTATGCAGGAGTGGTCTTGCGGAGGCTACAGAAGCTGGACGACAGAGTATATCCAGAAGCGCAATGTAGTTTTTGATTGGGAAGGTCGTCGACCTGATAAAAGTGTTTGATACCGTGAGTAGGTCTGGCTTATACTCCCTCCTTGAGAAAATTGGCTGTTCTCCACTCAGTCTAGTCAAATCCTTAGATGAAGACACTGTCAACTTTGACGGCTCAACGTCTGCCAGCTTCGAGATAAAAAGAGGTGTGAAGCAAGGGTGTGTTTTGGCAGCCACGCTATTCTGCATCTTTTTCTCTTTATTACCTGGCTATGCTTTCCAAGGAGTTGAGGATGCAATTCACTTATCCACTCGGTCCGACGGGAAGTTGTTCAATCTGCATCGTCTACAAGCCAAAACGGCGCAAAATATCTATCAAAGAACTGCTGTTTGCTGACGATGCTACCTTAGTAGCCCACAGTGAGGCAAAGCTGCAGGCCCTAATAGACAAGCTACAGGATGCCTGCGAGAAATTTTCCCTCACAATCAGTGTGAGAAAGCTGTCGTCATGGCACAAGGGGTCGAGAACCCACCAGGGATAACCCTAAGCAACACTCCTCTGGACATTTTGAGCAGATTCTGTTATCTGGGCTCAACCACCCCTGAGAGTCGATCGGCAAGGCAGCAACAACCTTCGGCACACTCACTAAACATACATGGAAGAACCCGAAACTCACAACCAAGACAAAGGTGACCATCTACTAGGTATGCATTCTCAGTATGCTTCTATACGGCAGCGGGAAATGGACCAGCTACACCTACCAGGTACAGAAACTAAATAGTCTCCATCTCCGCTGCCTGTGCCACCTGTTTGGCATCAATTGAAAAAACAAAATCTCAATTCAAGAAGTTCTTAAACGAGCTAATCTTCCTACTGTATCTGGGCTAAAAAGCAGCGCCGTCTACGCTGGCTCGGCCATTTTAGCCGCATGCAAGATGGCAGGATTCCAGAAGACCTGCTGTACGGGGAGATTGCCGATGCTAAACGTCCCATTGGCTGCCCCAAATTCCACTTCAAGGACGTATGCAAGCGTGACCTCCAAGCCATGGGCGTGCCAACCGACAGGTGGAAGACCATCGCCGAGGATCGAGCTACCGATGGTTCGACCAACTGGCCAGGAAACGACAGAAGATGAGATGCATCGTCTTACGTCTCACGTAGACGGACGGATGCCGACGACGACGACGTGTAACAGGCAAGTGAACAGCTATGCACCCTGCCTTCCACCAAAATTGCACAATGATTCCATGAAAATGATACTAGATACTTTTCACAGCATATTCGTTTTTGGCCAATATTTCCACGATTTGCCGAAAAAGTAATAGCTACCTGTATAGTGATGTGTACTAAGTTACCAAAAATATGAGGCAATGAGGCTATTTTCCTAGAGTTTGAAAAGAATTTACTGAAATTTTTATGGTTTTCCGCAAACATTTTGCCATTTTTAAAGAAAATTACAGAAAAGTAACAGTTAGCCAGGTAATATTGCCTGCTTTAGTCACTTAAAATTTCAAGACAATAAGACTGTTTTGCTGAAGCTAGTTATTTTTCTACTGAAATGTTTTTTTCTCGTTTTTCGTCAAACATTTCTCCAGTTTTTTGCCCATCACCAAAAAATGTATCAGCCAGATCAGTAGTAGGGCCTGCTATGCTCCCTTAAAATTTCAAGTCAGTAAAACTAATTTCCCAGACTTCGTCAAGATTTTACTGAAAATGTTTTTGGTTTCTCGTCAAAATATTCGCCAGTTCTTTTGTCAATTATCAAAAACAAGCAATACCCAGGTAGGAAATAATACCTGCTACAGTTTCAAGAGAGTGAGACTATTTTTCTTGACTTGGTTAAGATTTTACTGAAAGTTGTTTGTTTTCCGCTGCAAGTTTCGGAAATTTTTGCCTATCTAAAAAAGTAATAGCCAGGTAAGTAGCAGCTCCGGATACCTATCTTAAATTTCAACACAGTAACACAGCAGTTAATTAAGCTTTTACTGTAATAGTTTTGTTTTTCGCCAAAATTTTCCCCAATTTTTGGCCAATCACCAAAAACGTAATATCTAGATAGGTTGTTGTATCTTCGCTTAAAATTTCAATACAGCAAGATTGCTTTTCTGGAAATAGTAAAAATTCTACAAACAATTTCGGTTTTCACTAATATTTTCGCCATTTTTTGACAAAACCCCAAAAATCAAGCCGTTAGCTAAGATTTTACTGATTTGTATTGGTTTTTCGCCAAATTTTTCTCCAATTTCTGGCTAATCATTAAAAAAAGTTAAGCCAGGTAGGAAGCAACGCCTGCTACCTTCACTTAAAATTCCAAGACAGTAAGATTTCTTTCCTAGAAGTAGTTAAGATTTCATAAAAAATTTTACGTAAATATTTTAGCCAATTTTGAACGAATCGTGAAAAAGTAATAGCCAAATGAACATTTATGCACCCTATCTTCCACCAAAATTACAGAACCTATCCGCTAAAACCCTAGGAGGAGATACGTTTTAAAGAAACTTGGTTTTTGGCCAACATTTCCCCCGAATCGCAAAAAAAGTAAAAGCCAGGTAGGTAATTACTTCTGCTGCCATCAACCAAAACACGCCCATACCCCCCCCCCCCCCCCCCCACCATTGGTTAGCTCAAGTGAGTGGTAGACTATTCCAATGCTTCGCTTCAACAGTTTTCTAAAGAAGCCTTAGGGTAGCAAAATTTTCAGACCACCAAAGGCAATTCCGTTTTAAAACTATTTTAGACCTAATAACTGTGACGCAATACAGACACTCCTGTTTCGCCTCTTCATACTGAGCAATTTCGTGCTAGGCTTTTGTTAAAAGTTACATGTATGTTTCGCGATGTGTAGCGTCGCGACATTACAATCAGGTCGGTTAACGCACACACTTTATGCCCCCGAGGCTGAAAATGGTCTATTACTTAACAGTGTCGTTAGTAGTGTAGAAATAAAAATTCTACGCCACCTGTGACGTCATAATGATGTCACAAGGGTGGCGTAGAACCCCCATGAGGATTCTACGCCAGATTGTGATTGATAGAGCGCGCGCCCGTTCTAATGACGTCATAATGACGTCGTGATGACATCATGATGACGTTATAATGACGTCATAGCCGTAAGCGGCATAGTCCTAACCCTAGGCCATAGAGTGCATTATGAATGTGTATTATGAATGAGTATAATGAATGAGTACATTATGAATGAGTACGTGATGAATGTGTATGATGAATGTGTGTTATAAATGTATGCGTTATAAGGTTATATAGCGTGTTTTCACAAACATGAGTATAATGAATGAGTACATTATGAATGAGTACGTGATGAATGTGTATGATGAGTGCGTGATGAATGCATGCGTTATAAGGTTATATAGCAAGTTTTCAAAAACATTCTGGTTAAGTCCGGAATAGCTCAGTCGGTAGAGCGTGGGATTCATGGTCGGATGGTACGAGCCCACCTATGGGCGGCCTAACCCTAGACCATGGTATATGACTATGTGACCAAATCACGTGACTAAGTAACCCCCCCCCCCCGGATATACTATGTGACAACCTCCCCCGGAAAAATATCATGGACGCCCCCCCCCCCCGAGACATACCATGGACCCCCCAGGACAGCAAAAATTGGGCCAAATCAGTATAAAAGTGGTATAAAAGCGTTGTTTCGTATTGGAAAAACGGCAAGGACATCATCAGAACTTCTTGAACACGTCGCTCAACAGAAAAAATACAGATAACTTTCGTTAAGTTCAACCGATTTGAATGAAAATTTTGCTGTTTGTTTCAGTTTTATATCTAGTTTTGACATAAAGTGGTCACAGGCTATTTGCATATGTGGCTGTAAGAATATTTTTATTTTAGTCACTTGTTTTGAAAAAGTAGATAATTTTGGTCATGTTTAACCGACTTAAATCAAAATTTCACCCAGTTGTTTCTAGGTTTTGCATGAAGTTGTTACGTGCTATTTGCATATCTGACTACAAGCTGGTTCATCCCAATTTTTTTTTTTGTGGGAAGATGTTCCAAAAATAATTCGAACACGTATTTGAATAGGCTTGCCATTCAAACACATGTTTGAATGGCGTGTTCTTCCCACAAAAAATTTGGATGAGCTATTCCGGACTTAACCAGAATGTTCGTTGCATTTTACCACTACCCTTATGTTTATATGCGAAAAGAATGCAGTTTTTTACATTTCAAAGATAAATACATTTGACAGCTTTCACAAATGATGTCCTCTTGCACCAGATCTTGGAAATTCCGACTGGCTGGTGCACAGAACAATTCTTCTAAGTTAATTCTATTTTCAATGGATAGTAAGGAAAGAGCATCCTAATTAATTAATAAATTAATTCGGTTGTTGAAAGCTATATATATCAGAGCAACTTTTTAAAAGTAAATTGTTTTAAGGAGAGATATTTTAGAATTAAGCAATTTTCGGTATTTTCTCGTTTTTAGAAGTCAAATGACCGCATATTAATAATCACTTTACAAGTAGCCTCGAGAAGTAAATAGCGTCAAAAGAATTGACTATTAAAAACACATGATAGCTGGCTCTGCTGACAGCTCATTTTTTTTAAACATATTAAACTTTTAAATAATAGTACACAACTGTCAATAGTTTAACAACTCTATCTGTTGCTGAATCGAAAACCTTTGTTATTAACAATGTGTTTATTTTTTAGTTTTTTTTTTCAAATAATATTTTCACACTACTTACATCGCCGTTTGATAATATAGACAGGTGTCAAGTCTTAGATTTTAGGCATATTATAATGTCCTGGTATGAGGTCACCAACCTTTGCGTTAAATTCATGGTAAATTGACATGAAAAAAATATTGTACTGCTCGTGTTATAAGTTCAGTATATTGGTGACTTTGACAGGAAGACACGCAAAAATCGATGAGTAAAATAATTTCAACTTACAAATTTATCCCGATTTAAAACAGATAGAGATAGCTGTCTTAAGCGATAAACAACTCCAAAAAAAAAAAAAAAAAAAAAAAAAAAAAACAAACAAACAAAAACAAAACGGCTATATGCGAGACGCGTTTATGTAGTAAACGGCGCAGAATTAATATAATCTTGTTTCATACAATTTTTAAAAAGAAAATTATCTCTGCCGGCGATCTTCTTATATATTCCCCCCCCCCCCCCCCAAAAAAAAATGAACTGGCCAGTGCCGAATTCTGTATTATTTCAAAAAATTTCGCTCGACAGGGAAATGTTTATTTTCCCCCCGTAAAGTATGTTTAATGATGGGAGCGAGAGTCCCGAAGGATTGAGCGAAACACTGATGTGCTCTGAAATGCTACTTTCATTGCTTGTTTTGCCAGCCTGGTAATTTTTCCATGTCGGGGGGGGGGGGGGGGTCGCAATTGGTATCAAGTTTTACCATGCGTGTTAAAATAAATAAATAAAGCAAAAAAAAAAAAAAAAAAAAAAAAACCAAAACGCGGATAAAGGGTCGGGTAATTTGGGTGCCAGACAGTATGTTTCGTTAAAAAAGGGGGTGGAAGTAATTTTCATTGTGTACTCCACAAAAAGAAGGCGTTATTTCAAAATTAGCACTTCGCGTTTTGGGGGTTGATTTACCGGGTGTAGGAATAAATGTCATCGAAAAAATGGCACCGGCAAAAATGGCACTGGAAAATGGCAGTTTTGAGCATATGGAAAAAAATGGCACTTTTATTTTCCATCACATGTATATTAAACCGTGAATAAAAAATAGAATTTGAGTTAAAAAGAATCATTTCATATATCAATGACCAATTTTTAAAAGTTATACAAACAACTCGACACACATTTACGTTAGCACGTGATGAATTTTTACGTAACGTTTTATCTATGGAAATGTGTAATAGTATTACTCATCGGGGTTCCTTTATGTGACTTGTATAAATCGTACGCAGTATACTTGAAGTGTGGAGCAGTACCGCAGGGTGAGTGGTGTCGGGGTGCGGAACAGTCCCGCCGAGTTCGGGGTCCGAAGCAGTACCGCAAAGTGTTGGGGGTGGTGTGGCGCAGTACCGTGGAGTGATGAGGTAGTGCGGAGCAGTATCCATGAATGAGAGGGGAGGGGGGGGGGTCGAGTGCGCGTGGTTCGAGTAGTAGCGGAGTAGTAAAGCGGGATGAGAGGTTCAATAAAAAATACTACTATCACGTTTATTTTATTGAGTATCGCTGACAATGAACTAAAAAAAAAAACTAGTATATAACAAGATTGTTGTTCATTGGCAATGCCCAAGCTCACAAATGCAGAGGTCAAGATCTACGACACATAGGTATAACCTGTAACCAAAATTTAAAGACTGTATGACAGTTCTGCTCCCTGCCTTCAATCAAAATTTTAAGACTTCAAAAAAATTCCAAGGAGGAGACCAACATTTTATGACATTTTCACAAAGATCCTGCGAAAAGATATGCTGCGAAAAGAAATTTTCAGGCCAATATTTCAGTCCGTTCGAGTGGATCGTCAAACTAAAGTAAACGGTGCGTAATCTGCTACCTTTATGTAAGGAACAGTGTCCGTTTCGATTGCTCAACATTTTCTAACAGTAACATTATATGCTTAGCGTTTGTTAAGAAATTTGTTTCTAACCAATATTTCTGCCATTTTTTTTCCGAAGTCACGGTAAAAAAGTTGGAGCAAGTAAACCAATTGCCGCTATCTAAACCAAAATGTTAAGTTATCTGGCGTCGCTTAAGGTTTAACTAAAAATTTTGTGGCCATTTTTGGCGAATAGATAATAAGTAATAGTCAGGAAGGTGGTTATGCCCGCTACCTTTACTTAAAATTTTAGGGGAGTAGGGCTGTTTTTCAGTTAAAATATTACGAAAAGAATTTGGTTTTTAATTCATATTTCCGCCAATTTTCGAGCCATAAAAAACAGTAACAGCCACGGAAGTACCAATAACTGCTATCTTTTTACTAAAAATTTCCAGACAGAAGGGCTATTTCTCTGGCGGCCAATATTTTTCGATTCGCCACAAAAAAGTAATAGCCAAATGGACACTTATTTACCCTACCGTCCAACAAAATTTTAGGTTTCCACGAAAACCCAAGGAAGAAAATTGGTGACCTTGAGCAATGACGCAAGGTCACCAAAAACCTTATCAGCTCCTGAATATTACATATGGAAGCAGCATTCAAGGTATGAGTGAAATTTGATTGGTAGAACTGAGATACGGGGTTCACAATCATAGCGTGATGCACAGAACGAGACTCGCCAGACGGACGGACCGACAGAGAGAACCCTTTCCTACAGCCCCCCACCTCTCCTAAAATCATGCACTGGACTAAAGAGGGATTTGTCAGTGCCAAAAGGTCCTAGTTTAAACTTTTTGATATCTTAAATTCACCTCTTGATATCAAACACCAATTAATGATGTCTAAAATAAATTAATTTAAAATCACATTTCGAAATCTGAACACAATTGAAGGGGTCCATGCATAAACTTGATAACTCCATTTATCAGGAAAATGCACTATTACCACCATGGTATTTCCTGGCCTCTGTTCTGTCACATATGTAAGTCTTACACCTTAAAACAGATTAGAAGTGGGCATTTTTGAGAAAAATGCGATGGGAAAAACCTATGTTTGTTACTAAAATTTCAAACTTTAAAGGCGTTTTTCTCCACTGCTGATAACTGCAGTTATCAAGTTTATGCATGGACCCCTTCAATTATGAATGCCCAAAATTGATTTCTAGATTCTATTTTGATATCAAAATTTTGTATCTCTAGATCTAAATTAAATTAAGATATCATAAATTCAATTTCATGTAGCAAAATTGATTGATGATATCTGATGTTCAGCCGAAATAATAAACAGTCTCAAAATATCCCCAGAGATGGCATTTTTTTCTACTTTTTAATTTTATAATCGTCTTTAAGCACCTGTTCTTAATTAATTATCAAATAAAAGGCGGTCCCTTGGTTTATATGACGAAACTGCTGTATTTTGTTTCGGTACCATGATATGGAAATTGTTACTTCTGAAAACAGAAATAAGGTTTCATTTATGCGAGTACCTCTCTGAACGCCTTGTTGCCACCGGAGAGCGGAAAAATATTTTGCATAAGAAATCGTTATGCAACCACTCTGTGGGAGTCGAACCCACAACAAAAGACGGCCAAAAATTTGTACATTTTCCTTTTTTTTTTTTTTTAATTCAGTACTTTTTTTCTTTTCTTCTTGACTTTTTAAACAACTTTTCTTTCTTTTACATTTCAATGTTTTTTTTTACTTCTTATAAACTTGATTATTTTGTTTTCTTTTCTTCTTGATTTTTCAGACAACTTTTTTTCTTTCTTTTATATTTCAATATTTTTTTTTTTACTTTTTATAAACTTGATTTTTTTCTTCTTGATTACTGGATCAACTTGTTAATCTTTTTTAATTGTTTTACTTTTTTGTACTTCCATTACCACAATTTTCTTCTTTTTTTTTAAATCCAGGTCTAAATATTTAATACAAGCTTTGGAAAAAATTTGAAACAAATAACATCTGTAAAAACTGCGGGACTTTCAAAAAGGTTTATTTAAAAATCTCATGGCCTCCGCACACACCCCTACAGCCATCCTATCCACCCAAATTTTGTACACTGGCAGCCAATGAAATGGTTTTATACTTTAACAAGCTTAACAGTGGGTATATACCGATGGTTTTAGCAGGACAGGTTTCTGTCTGCATACTCTTTGTTCCGTTTGATACGGAAAAGTTGCTCAGTTAAAAAAAGTGCAAGAGAAAAGAAACACTCGTGGCCAAGTGTATAAGCTGCACTTGGAGAGGTGATCAAAAACCCACCATAAGCGCTACTATCCCGTTGCAAAACACGGGCTTTCGGCCCTTTGCTGGGGGTGTGATCGAAAACCCACAATAAGCGCTACTATCGCATTACAAAACACGGGCTTTCGGCCCTTTGCTGAGGGTGTGATCGAAACCCACCATAAGCGCTACTATCCCGTTACAAAACACGGGCTTTCGGCCCTTTGCTGAGGGTGTGATCGAAAACCCACCATAAGCGCTACTATCGTGTTACAAAGAAAAAAAAACAAACAAAAACGGGCTTTCGGCCCTTTGATTGGGGCTCTGATTAAGAGCCAACTATAAGCGCAATTATGCCGTGTTAAGAGCGTTTCCCCTATGAAGGCGGCATGTCTACGCTATTTCGTCACTATTTGAGACGTGACGTAACCAAGTCATGGGAAGATTGCCCTAAACCGTTCATTGACTGCCAGTGTAGATGCCAAAGGTTTTAGGGCCTTAAGGCCCTAACTAATTTTGAATTGGGGATGAAACAATACCAGGGGCCATAGGCCCCCGTAAGTAACCCTATCTAATGCCATTTGTCCATGTTTCACTGTTATAGCAGTGTTCATTTTTTGTCACTTTAAAAGCCTGGAATTGCGGTGCCGAGAAAGCAACCAAAAGAAATGTATTGACAGCTCTGATGTTCGAGCTACGATTTCAACATGACGATTTATGAGCCACGCATAGGACGACGATTCACTTGCAAGGACTTCAACCACAGTAGAAATCTGACCTCCTCACCCCTACAGCCATCCTTTCCAACCAAAATTGTAAGTGCTATAAAGCGGTCTTTACAACCGCAGTTAAGTCATTTCACTACAAGTTCACCGCAATTGGTTGGTATGTACCGCAGTGGCGTATTCCAAATACTGTGAAGGCGTAGTATTGCAAAGTCGGGCCTGTTGGCGTGATGTTTTTGCCGTGGTGGCGTAATGCAGTTTTTGCTGTTGTGGCTGCGGTGACCTGTGGTAGTCAAGATTCTGCCGTGGTGGCGTCCTGAAGTTGTTGCAGTCAAGAATGTGAAGCCGTAGTGCAGTGCAGTTTGCAGCGGTCGCGCATTCAAGATTCTGACGTTCTGATGCAGTTGCAGTGATCGCACAATCAAGATTTTGAAGGGCTGGTGCAGTGCAGTTTTTGCCATGATTGTGCGCTGCAGTGGTCGCGCAGTCAACATTTTGATGGTGGTGCAGTGGTTTTTCCCGTTGTGGTCGAGTGCAGTTGCAGTGATCGCGGTGGCGTCCTGAAGTTGTTGCAGTCAAGAATGTGAAGCCGTAGTGCAGTGCAGTTTGCAGCGGTCGCGCATTCAAGATTCTGACGTTCTGATGCAGTTGCAGTGATCGCACAATCAAGATTTTGAAGGGCTGGTGCAGTGCAGTTTTTGCCATGATTGTGCGCTGCAGTGGTCGCGCAGTCAACATTTTGATGGTGGTGCAGTGGTTTTTCCCGTGGTGGTCGAGTGCAGTTGCAGTGATCGCGCAGTCAAGATTTTGAAGTGCTGATGCAGTGCAGCTTTTGCCATGGTGGTGCAGTGCAGTTTTATCCGTGGTGGCGTAGTGAAGTTTTTGTCGTAGTGACATAGTCGAGATTCTGCTGTTGTTCAGTTGTAGTTGTTGCAGTGGTCTCACAGTCAAGATTGTGAAGTGCTGGTGCAGTGCAGTTATAGTGGTTGCGCAGTCAAGATTCTGAAGTGCTGGTGCAGTGCAGTTATAGTGGTTGCGCAGTCAAGATTCTGAAGTGCTGGTGCAGTGCAGTTAGTTGTCGCGTAGTCAAGATTTTTAAGTGCTGATACAGTGCAGTTTTTGATATGATAGTGCAGTGCAGTTACAGTGGTCGCGCAGTCAAGATCCGAAGTCCTTGTGCAGTGCAGATTTTGCCATGGTTGTGCAGTTGCAGTGGTCTTGCAGTCATGACTTTAAAGTGCTGATGCAGAGCAGTTTTAAATGTGGTAGTGTAGTGCAGTTCAAGTGGTCGCGCAGTCAAGATTTTGAACTGCTCCTGCAGAGCAGTTACAGTGGTCGCGCAGTCAACACTTTGCAGTGCTGATGCAGTACAGCTTTTACCATGGTGATGCAGTGCAGTTTTTTCCGTGCTGGCGTAGTGAAGTTTTTGTTGTAGTGACATAGTCGAGATTCTGCTGTTGCTCAGTTGTAGTTGTTGCAGTGGTCGCAGTGCAGTTATAGTGGTTGCGCAGTCAAGATTTTGAAGTGCTGACACAGTGCAGTTGCAGTGGTGGCGCGGTCAAGATTTTGAAGAGCTAGTTCAGTGCAGTTGCAGTGGTCGCGCAGTCAAGATTTTGGATTGCTGGTGCAGAGCACTTCCAGTGGTCGCGCAATCAAGATTTTAAAAAAGGTTATACAGTGCAGTTGCAATGGTCGCGTAGTCAAGATTTTGAAGTGCTGGTGCAGTGCAGTTGCAGTAGTTGCAGTCAAGACCTTGAAATGCTGGTGCAGTGCAGTTTTTGTCGTGGTGGAACAGTGCAGTTAGTGGTCGCGCAGTCAAGATTTTGAATTGCTGGTGCCTTGCAGTGGTCGCGCAGTCAAGATTTTGAAGTGCTAGTTCAGTGCAGTTGTAGTGGTCGCGCAGACAAGAATTTGGACTGTTGGTGCAGAGCAGTTGCAGTGGTCGCGCAATCAAGACTTTATAGAGGTTATGCAGTGCAGTTGCAGTGGTCGCGTAGTTAAGATTTTGAAGAGCTAGTTCAGTGCAGTTGTAGTGGTTGCGCAGTCAAGATTTTGGATTGTTGGTGCAGAGCAGTT
The DNA here is from genome assembly GCA_949752745.1 of Protula sp. h YS-2021. Taxonomy (NCBI): domain Eukaryota; kingdom Metazoa; phylum Annelida; class Polychaeta; order Sabellida; family Serpulidae; genus Protula; species Protula sp. h YS-2021. The sequence goes on from OX457030.1 coordinate 63,664,861, forward strand.
GCAGTGGTCGCGCAATCAATAATATGATCCTGCATACATTTTGCTTAAAATGAGCATGTCACCAAAAGCTACACGTCATTTACAACCGCAGTTAAGCAATTTCACTACAAGTTCACCGCAATTGGTTGGTATGTGCCGCAGTGGCGTGTTCCAAATACTGTGAAGGTGTAGTATTGCAAAGTCGGGCCTGTTGGCGTGATGTTTTTGCCGTGGTGGCGTAATGCAGTTTTTGCTGTTGTGACTGCGGTGACCTGTGGTAGTCAAGATTCTGCCGTGGTGGCGTGGTGAAGTTGTTGCAGTCAAGAATGTGAAGCCGTAGTGCAGTAGTTTGCAGCGGTCGCGCATTCAAGATTCTGACGTTCTGATGCAGTGCAGATTTTGGCGTAGTGGTCCAGTGCAGTTGCAGTGATCGCACAATCAAGATTTTGATGGGCTGGTGCAGTGCAGTTTTTGCCATGATTGTGCGCTGCAGCTGCAGTGGTCGCACAGTCAACATTTTGATGGTGGTGCAGTGGTTTTTCCCGTGGTGGTCGAGTGCAGTTGCAGTGATCGCACAGTCAAGATTTTGAAGTGCTGGTGCAGTGCAGCTTTTGCCATGGTGGCGCAGTGCAGTTTTATCCGTGGTGGCGTAGTGAAGTTTTTGTCGTAGTGACATAGTCGAGATTCTGCTGTTGTTCAGTTGTAGTTGTTGCAGTGGTCTCACAGTCAAGATTGTGAAGTGCTGGTGCAGTGCAGTTATAGTGGTTGCGCAGTCAAGATTCTGAAGTGCTGGTGCAGTGCAGTTAGTGGTCGCGTAGTCAAGATTTTTAAGTGCTGATACAGTGCAGTTTTTGATATGATAGTGCAGTGCAGTTACAGTGGTCGCGCAGTCAAGATCTGAAGTCCTTGTGCAGTGCAGATTTTGCCATGGCTGTGCAGTTGCAGTGGTCTTGCAGTCATGACTTTAAAGTGCTGATGCAGAGCAGTTTTAGATGTGGTAGTGTAGTGCAGTTCAAGTGGTCGCGCAGTCAAGATTTTGAACTGCTCCTGCAGAGCAGTTACAGTGGTCGCGCAGTCAACACTTTGCAGTGCTGATGCAGTACAGCTTTTACCATGGTGATGCAGTGCAGTTTTTTTCGTGCTGGCGTAGTAAAGTTTTTTTTGTAGTGACATAGTCGAGATTCTGCCGTTGCTCAGTTGTAGTTGTTGCAGTGGTCGCAGTGCAGTTATAGTGGTTGCGCAGTCAAGATTTTGAAGTGCTGACACAGTGCAGTTGCAGTGGTGGCGCGGTCAAGATTTTGAAGAGCTAGTTCAGTGCAGTTGCAGTGGTCGCGCAGTCAAGATTTTGGATTGCTGGTGCAGAGCACTTCCAGTGGTCGCGCAATCAAGATTTTAAAAAAGGTTATACAGTGCAGTTGCAATGGTCGCGTAGTCAAGATTTTGAAGTGCTGGTGCAGTGCAGTTTTTGTCGTGGTGGAACAGTGCAGTTAGTGGTCGCGCAGTCAAGATTTTGAATTGCTGGTGCCTTGCAGTGGTCGCGCATTCAAGATTTTGAAGTGCTAGTTCAGTGCAGTTGTAGTGGTCGCGCAGTCAAGAATTTGTACTGTTGGTGCAGAGCAGTTGCAGTGGTCGCGCAATCAAGAGTTTATAGAGGTTATGCAGTGCAGTTGCAGTGGTCGCGTAGTTAAGATTTTGAAGAGCTAGTTCAGTGCAGTTGTAGTGGTCGCGCAGTCAAGATTTTGGATTGTTGGTGCAGAGCAGTTGCAGTGGTCGCGCAATCAAGAATTTATAGAGGTTATGCTGTGCAGCTGCAATGGTCGGGCAGTCAAGATTTTGAAGTGCTGATGCAGTGGAGAGGTCGCATGGTCAAGCTTTTAGAGCTGACGCAGTGCAGTTGCAGTAGCCGAGCAGTTAAGATTTTGAAGTGCTGCAGCAATGCAGGTTTTGCCCCGGTGGTGCAGTGCAGTTGCATTGGTCGCGAAGTCAAAGATTTTGAAGGGCTGATGCAGTGCAGTTGTTGTCCTAGCGGTCCAGTGCAGTTAGTGGATGCGTAGTCAAGATTTTGAAGTCCTGGTGCAGTTTTTGCATTTCTGGTGCATTGCAGCTGCAGTGGTCGCGCAGTCAAGACTATGAAGTGCTACTGCAGTGCAGTATTTGCCACTGTGGTGCAGTGCAGTTGCAGTGGTCGCGAAGTCAAAGATTCTGAAGTGCTGCTGCACAGCAGTTACAGTGGTCGAGTAGCCAAGATTTTGAAGTGCTGATGAAGTGCAGTTGTAGTGATCGCGCAGTCACGATATTGAGATGCTGGTGCAGTGCAGTTTTTGTCGTGGTGGTGCAGTGCGGTCAATGGTCGTGCAGTGCAGTTTTTGCCATGGTGGTTCAGTGCAGTTTCAGTGGTCGCGCATTCAAGATTTTAAAGTGCTTACGCAGTGCAGTTGCACTAGTTGCTCAGTAAAGTATTTGAAGTGCTTCTACAATGCTGTTTCTGCCACGGTGGTGCAGTGTGGTTGCAGTGGTCGCTCGTTCAAGATTCTGAAGCGCTGATGCAGTATAATTTTGTCGTAGTGGTCTAGTGCAGTTAGTGGTAGCGCAGTCAAGATTCTGAAGTCCTGGCGTAGTGCAGTTTTGGCCATGGTGGTGCAGTGCAGCTGCCGTGGTCGCGCAGTCCAGACTTTGAAGTGCTCATGCAGTGCTGTTTTAGTCGTGGTGCTGCAGTGGTCGCGCAGTCAAGATTTTGAAGTGCTGGTGCGGTGCAGTTGCAGTGGTAGGGCAGTGAAGATTCTGAAGTGCTGTTGAAGTGCCGTTTTTGTCGTGGTGGTCCAGTGTAGTTGCAGTGGTGGTGCAGTCAGATTATGAAGTCCTGGTGCGGTGCAGTTTTTGCCATGGTGTTGCAGTGCAGCTGCAGTGGTCAGGCAGTCGGGATTTTTGAAGTGCTGATGCAGAGGAGTTTTTGCCACGGTGGTGCAGTGTAGTTGCGGTGGTCGCGCAGACTAGACTTTGAAGTGCTGATGCTGTGCAGTTTTAGACATGGTGGTGCAGTGCAGCTGCAGTGGTCGTGCAGTCAAGATTTTGAAGTGCTGTTGCAGTGCAGTTGCTGTGATCGCAAAGTAAAGATTCTGATATGTTGATGCGGTGCAGTTGCAGTGGTTGCGCAGTCAAGATATTGAAGTGCTGGTGCAGAGCAGTTTTTGCCACGGTGGTGCAGTGTAGTTGCGGTGGTCGCGCAAACTAGACTTTGAAGTGCTGATGCTGTGCAGTTTTAGTCATGGTGCAGTGCAGCTGCAGTGGTCGTGCAGTCAAGATTTTGAAGTGCTGTTGCAGTGCAGTTGTGGTCGCAAAGTAAAGATTCTGATATGCTAATGCGGTGCAGTTGCAGTGGTTGCGCAGTCAAGATTTTGAAGTGCTTGTGCAGTGCAGTTTTAGCCGTGGTGGTCCAGTGCAGTTGGTAGTCGCGCAGTCAGGATTCTGAAGTAGTGACGTAGTGCAGTTTTTGTGGTGGTCCAGTGCAGTTTCAGCGGTGGTGCAGTGAGCTTTTGAAGTGCTGTTGCAGTGTAGTTGCAGTGGTCGCGCAGTCAAGATTTTGAAGTGCTGGTGCAGTGCAGTTCTTGCCATGGTGCGGTGCAGTTGCAGTGGTCGCAGTCAAGATTCTGAAGTGCTGTTGCATTGCGGTTTCTGCAGTTTTTGCCCTGGTGGCTTGATGCAGTTTTTGCCGTGGTGGCGTAGTGGTTTTTACACTGGTGGCTTAATGCAGTTTTTGCCGTGTTGGCGCAATGCAGTTTTTGTCTCGGCACAAAATTTCCAGAAGTGCTTATTTTTATTTGGACTAATGGCAAAATCACTAATTTTTAAAATATCTATACTGATAGTTTATTCTTTTTGATAAAAAAATTAATTAAACTGATTAAATTTGTTTAGCTTCATTCTTATTATTAGACATATATATTGTCATTATATATATATTATTGTTCAGTCAGTAAGTGACACAGACTGAATATTTATCATTATTTTACTTAAGGGGGCTTCAGTTTAAAGCATTGAAGAAAAAAAAACAACAAGAAACTTCTTTCTTCTCATTGATCTTCTTTCTTCATCTATCTTCGTGTTGTTTTAGTTACACGCCTTTCACTAATCATGCACCCTTTTACTCATCATCATGCACCCCTCACTCATCACCATTCACTTTTTCACTCAACATTACACACACACACAAAAAGGTTCTTCTCATTAATCTTCTTTCTTCATCTATCTTCTTCGTTTTCTTTGAATCCTATGCCAATCACTCGCCGCCATACACCGTTTCACTCATCACCATTCACCTTTTCACTAGACATCACACACACGCAGGATTCTTCTTCCTTCTTATTAATCTCCTTTCTTCGTCGTATCTTCGTGTTCTTTAAATTACACGCCTTTCACTCGTCATCATGCACCCTTTCACTCATCACCACTCCCCTTTTCATTTAACATTACAGACACATACACACCAATGGTTCTTCATCTTTCTTCTCATTAATCTTCTTTCTTCATCGTATCTTCTTCGTATTCTTTAAGTTACACGCCTTTCACTCATCATCATGCACCCTTTCACTCACCACCATTTACTTTTCACTCAACATTACACACACAAAAAAAGTTCTCATTAATCTTCTTTCTTCATCCATCTTCGTCTTGCTCTTTGAATCCTATGCCAATCACTCGCCATACACCCTTTCACTCATCACTATTCATCCACATACCTTCCACTCAAATCATACATCCGCCTCTCATCCATTAACTTTCATCAAAAAGGGACTCCTAAACTATTTGATTGAGATGTTAATAAGCGCTCGGTAGCATGTGGTTAATCAGTGCTCTGTAGCACGATGCTCATCAGTGTTGTGTAGTACGTGGCTGATCAGTGCTGTGTAGCACGCGGTTCCTTTGCAAAAGTGGCTAATCAGTGCACTGTAGCACGTTACCCATCAGTGCTCTGTAGCACGTGGTTAATTAGTGCTGTGCAGAGCGTGGTTAATCAGTGCTGTCCAGCGCGTGGTTAGTCAGTGCTGTGTAGCACGTGGTTGATCAGTGCTGCGTGTCACGTGGGTGATCAGTGCCATGTAGTACATGACTGATCAGTGCTGTGTAGCACGTGATGGATCTGTGCTCTGTAGCACTGGTTGAGCAGTGCAGTGCTGCACGTGGTTGATCACTTTCTGACACGTTGTTGATCAGTGCTTTGTGGCGCGTTGTTGAGCAGTGCTTTATTGTACGTGGTTAATCAGTGCTGTGTAACACATGGTTAATCAGTGCTTGTAGTACGTGGTTAATCAATACTGTGCAGCACGTGGTTGATCAGTGCTGCGTAGCACGTGGTTGATCATTGCTGTGTAGCACTCGGTTAATCTGCTTTGTAGAATGTGATTGCTCAGTGCTGTGTAGCACACTGTTGATCAGTGCTGTGTAGCACGTGCTTAATTTTGCGAGTGCCGAGTCGCACGTGGTTGACCAATGCTTTGTAGCGCGTGGTTGATCAGTGCTGTGTAGCATGTGGTTGATCAGTCTTGTGTAGCACGTGGTTGATCAGTGCTGGGTTGCACGTGATTGATCAGTGCTGTGTAGCATATGGTTGATCAGTGCTGTGTAGAATGTGATTGCTCAGTGCTGTGTAGCACATCGTTGATCAGTGCTGTGTAGCACGTGCTTAATTTTGCGAGTGCCGAGTCGCACGTGGTTGACCAATGCTTTGTAGCACGTGGTTGATCAGTGCTGTGTAGCATGTGGTTGATCAGTCTTGTGTAGCACGTGGTTGATCAGTGCTGGGTTGCACGTGATTGATCAGTGCTGTGTAGCATATGGTTGATCAGTGCTGTGTAGAATGTGATTGCTCAGTGCTGTGTAGCACATCGTTGATCATTGCTGTGTAGCACGTGCTTAATTTTGCGAGTGCCGAGTCGCACGTGGTTGACCAATGCTTTGTAGCACGTGGTTGATCAGTGCTGTGTAGCATGTGGTTGATCAGTCTTGTTTAGCACGTGGTTGATCAGTGCTGGGTTGCACGTGATTGATCAGTGCTGTGTAGCATATGGTTGATCAGTGCTGTGTAGAATGTGATTGCTCAGTGCTGTGTAGCACATCGTTGATCAGTGCTGTGTAGCACGTGCTTAATTTTGCGAGTGCCGCGTCGCACGTGGTTGACCAATGCTTTGTAGCACGTGGTTGATAGTGCTGTGGAGCACGTGGCTGATCAATGCTGTGTAGCACGTGGTTGATCAGTGCTGGGTTGCACGTGATTGATCAGTGCTGTGTAGCATATGGTTGATCAGTGCTGTGTAGAATGTGATTGCTCAGTGCTGTGTAGCACATCGTTGATCAGTGCTGTGTAGCACGTGCTTAATTTTGCGAGTGCCGAGTCGCACGTGGTTGATCAAAGCTTTGTAGCACGTGGTTGATAGTGCTGTGGAGCACGTGGCTGATCAATGCTGTGTAGCACGTGGTTGATCAGTGCTGTGTAGCACGTGATTGATCAGTGCTGTTTAGCATGTGCTTAATTTTGCGAGTGCCGAGTCGCACGTGGTTGATCAATGCTTTGTAGCCCGTGGTTTATTAGTACTGTGTAGTACGTGGTTGATCAATGCTCTGTACCACGTGTTTGATCAGTGCTGTATAGCACGTGGCTGATCAATGCTTTGTAGCACGTGGTTAACAGCATGCTGCAGTATTTGCGATGAATGGCAAGGCGTAACTGAGGAGGAGAAATCGATTTTAAGCAAACTGTCCATCTAAACCACCACAAGTGGCAAGAACAAGGAAAACATCGAGGCAGCGAGACCATACACTCTCCACGCACGCAACCATTCACCCACGCGCTCATTCAAACAGACCGCAAACGGAATCACGAACCTGACCGCAGACTCTGCGAAGACTCTACAGCGTTTGACTTAACTCCCCTTTCTCCACCCCCTTCCCCCCAACCACCCCCTCCCTCTCCTTAACTACTCCTAGCATGTCCTACACACCTGCCTACAGTTTGCTTAAAATGGGCTTTTCCGCCAAAGCTACACGTCATTCACAATCGCAGATCAAGCATTTCACTGCAGGTTCACCGCCTTTTGTTGATGGACTGGTAAATCCTCACTGCAGTTCACCGCCCTTTGTTAAGGGACTGGTGAATCATCACTGCAGTTCACCGCCCTTTGTTGAGAGACTGGTAAATCCTTACTGCAGGTTTACCGCCCTTCGTTGACGGACTGGTGAATCTTCACGGCAGGTTCACCGCCCTTTGTTCAGGGACTGGTAAATCTTCACTGCAGGTTTACTGCCCTTTTTAAGGTACTGGTGCATCTTCACTGCAGATTCATCGCCCTTTGTTGATGGCCTGGTTAATCTTCACGGCAGGTTCACTGCCCTTTTTTTAAGGGACTGGTGCATCTTCACTGCAGGCTCACCGCCCTTTGTTGCGGGTCTGGTAAATCTTCACTGCAGGTTTATCGCCCTTTGTTGAGGGACTAGTGACTTTTCACTGCAGGCTCATCGCACTTTGTTGGGGTACCGGTGAATCTTCACTGCAGTTTCACCGCCCTTTGTTGAGGTACTGGTGAATCTTCACTGCATTCACCGCCCTTTGTTGAGGTACTGGTGAATCTTCACTGCATTCACCGCCCTTTGTTGAGGGCCTGGTGAATCTTCACTGCAGGTTCACTGCCCTTTGTTGAGGTGCTGGTGAATCTTAAGTATGAATCTTAAGTATGTGTGTCTTAAGTACACATATTTTCTGTTTGCATTTTCATTTGTGCATAGGACTACGGGTACCAGCTAGCTTGGTGGTGTGGAGTGGTGTGCGGTACCCGATAGCGTTGATAAATTCCTCTTCCTATTCTGCATGCACTGCTTGTTGAGGGGCTGAAGTGCAGCCGACTAAGATGGGTGTGATGCCTTTCCAACTCAAGTTTGGCAATTATCACCAGGGTGGCTTTAAGCTGTTATTGCCGTGACATAATACACTTATTGCCGCGGTGAAGTAATCAATTTATTGCGTAATGCAGTTTTTGCCGTAATGACAGAAGTGAGGTGATGGCACAAGGCAACTTTCGCCTGTTTGTGCATTTTAATTTCTGCAGCAGTGGCATAATGTGAGTTTTTGTCGTAATGGGATGGTTAAACTCTTTCTTCTTTGTGCTTTTTGAATCCTATGCCAATCACTCACCGCCATACAGTTTCACTCAAAATCTTCATCTTTCTTCTCATTAATCTTTTTTCTTCATCGTATCTTCTTCGTGTTCATTAAGTTACACACCTTTCCACTCAACCTTACACACACATACACAAAGTTTCTTCTTCTCATTAATCTTCTTTCTTCATCTATCTTCTTCGTGATCTTTGAATCTTATGCCAATCAGTCGCCGCCATTCACCCTTTCACTCCACTCATCACCATTCACCTTTCACTTAACATTACACACACATACACAAAGTTTCTTCTTCTCATTAATCTTCTTTCTTCATCTATCTTCTTCGTGATCTTTGAATCTTATGCCAATCAGTCGCCGCCATTCACCCTTTCACTCATCACCTTTTACTCCAAATCACAAGCAAAAAAAAAAGCTTTTTCTTCTTCCTTCTTCTGATTAATCTTCTTTCTTCATCTATCTTCTGATTTCTTCGGGCTCTTCAAATCACTGACACTTTCACACATCACCAGTCACCCTTTCATACACCACCATTTACTCGACATTACAAAAATGTTTTTTTTTTCTTCTTCATTCTTCTTCTGATTAAATCTCTTTCTTCATTCTATCTTCTTCGATCTCTTCAAATCAGACGCAGGAGGGACTCTTAACTATTCCCTATATATGGCTTAGCTAAAAGTTTCCCAACCCTAACCCCAACCCCAGATGCCTAACAGCGCCTACTCTACCACCTAACTCAGAATCAAACCTGAAAGAAAGCGGATGAATGTACATAAGTAAATACAGTCGCAAGGTCGCGGCCAGCCTGGTCCCCGTCGTCTTCGTCGTCCTCTTCGCTGCCCTCGTCGTCGTGGTCATCCCGCCAGAATCTGAAACTCAAAACGGCAGATACATGATTACCCATGAACAAATGCAAATGAAAAATTCACAGGATCCAAACCAATACAAAGGACACCATTGGGGTTAATAGAAAAAAGTAAACCTCAAAAGGGCCTTTTTCTTCTTCTTTCGTCTTCTGATTAATCTTCTTTCTTCATCTATCTTCTTCTATCTCTTCAAATCAAACACAGGAGGAGCTCTTAACTATTCACTATGTATGGCTTAGCTAAAAGTTTCCTAACCCCAGCCCTACCCTTAACACCCTTACCAGATGCCTAACAGTGCCTACTCGACCACCTAACTCTGACCAAACCTGAAAGAAAGCGGATTAATGCACATAAATATACAGTCGCAAGGTCGCGGCCAGCCTGGTCCCCGTTGTCGTCGTCGTCGTCCTCTTCGTTGTCCTCGTCATTGTGGTCATCCCGCCAGAATCTGAAACTCCAAAGGGCAGATGCATGATTACCCATGAACAAATGCAAATGAAAAATTCACAGGGTCCAAACCGATACAAAGGACAGGACTGGGGTTGACAGAAAAGAATAAACCCTGAGTGTGCACTTCGACAACCTTCCCGAAAGCTTATCTATCCTACGCTAGGTAGATCAAGGGATAATTCAAACAACTAGACCTAATTTAATAATATCGGAATACCTAACAAAACCTCATATCGCAGACAACCTAAAACAACCTCCTCCACTAAACAAAATGGGACTTTTGGTAAACATATATTTTGTGTACTTTCCCGCTTTTTCTGCGTCGGAAATGTTGTAGCTTTAGCTACGAGCGATAATAGATTTTTTCATTTCACACATGGGCGATAATGTTTTCATTTTACACACGGGCGATAATATATTTTCATTTCACAAGGGATAGTGGGCAAAGGAGGGGTGGGGGGGGGGGGGGGGTAATGTCCTATTCAAACGGTTACTACCGGAAATGCTCATTATAATGCTCATTTATTTTCAACAATTCCAAAAGTCAAAATCCGTGGTAAAAAGTTCCAGTAGTAAACTTGCAGTAGCAGAGCAGCAGAGGGTCCAGCATAGCAGCCGAGGGTCCAACAGAGCAGCTGAGGGTCCAGCATAGCAGCCGAGGGTCCAGCACAGCAGCCGAGGGTCCTGTACAATTTTGACAATACTTCCATTGGATTCGCCATTGCTGTTGGTTCTACTCCATTCTCGATTTTAGTGAGGTTTTCCATTCTCGATTTTGGCGAAGTTTCCTTTCTCCATTTCGGCGAGGTTTCCATTCTTCATTTTGATGACGCTTTCTATTCTCCATTTTTGTGAAGTTGTCCTTCCTCCAATCAGTACGGTTTTATCACAGGGTTCAGGGATGCGCTTTTCAGCGTATTATTTTAACTAAAACTGAGCTCTTTACCTAAATTAGATAGCGGTTAGAGTGAAGGCCTACCTACACTAACCTATGCGAAAAACCCAAAAACCCTATCTTTTAATCCACAAAATCAGACACACGGTACGGATATTTTAGTACGCAAATGTGCATTTTGAGGATTACAAAGGTAAAGTGTTTGAGTGGGAAGTCCTAACACGTGGCCTGATGTTTGTGAGCCGTAACGATGTACTACGATTGGCTAAAAATAATTTCAATCGTAAGTGGAGTCCACAAGCTACCACCACCTCCCACATCCCGCTATACCCCAGCGAAACCAAAGACCAAGCGAAGCGGACTAAAACCTAAAATGGAGGCGTTGCAATCTGTCTTCAGCGTTTCATATCTAGGCGCGTAAAAACAAACAGGAACCTAGGAGCAAAACCATTTTTAATCAGGTGTCAAAAATTTTAATAGCTCCTACGTTGCTGTTTGGTATATAGATTAGTAACCTGTAAAGAAATTCTGATTAGAATTTATGCTTTACAACAAAAAATATTTTGCATCATTACACACTTCAAATTCAGTTACAATTACAGGGTCCAAAAGCAGTTACAATTACAGGTTTCAAAAGCACTTACAATTACAGGTTTCAAAAGCACTTACAATTACAAGTTTCAAAAGCACTTACAATTACACGTTTCAAAAGCACTTACAATTACACGTTTCAAAAGCACTTACAATTACAGCAGTTTCACAATTTTTACTCCTATTTAAATATCTTTAAAAAGACACAATTGCTAATGTCCTGCAAATAAACTGTGAAATTAGTCAAGACAAACAACAACAAATAACAGACATGCAGAAAATCGAATGCATGCAGTATTTACAATATTTACAAATCTGAAAAGAAATTTAATATTAATCATACGATGTGCACGCACACAATTACAATCAAATTTCAAATTCAGTTACAATTACAAGTCCCACAAGCAGTTACAATTACAGGTTTCAAAAGCACTTACTATTACAGGTTTCAAAAGCACTTACAATTACACGTTTCAAAAGCACTTACAATTACACGTTTCAAAAGCACTTACAATTACACGTTTCAAAAGCACTTACAATTACACGTTTCAAAAGCACTTACAATTACACGTTTCAAAAGCACTTACAATTACAGCGTTTTCACAATATGTACTCTTATATGAATGTCTTAAAAAAGACATAATTGCTAATGTCCTGCAAATAAACTGTGAAATTAGTCAAGACAAACAAAAACAAATAACAGACATGCAGAAAATCGAATGCATGCAGTATTTACAATATTTACAAATCTGAGAAGAAATTTCATATTAATCACATGCATGCATTTATTTACAAATAAACGCGAAAGACATTCATACAACATGCAAACTCAATCAGATGACATTCACGCACACATCAACACGCCATGCACGCAGGCATTCACACGACATGCGCGCACCCATTCACACAACATGCACGCACACAATCACACGACATTCATGCACACAATCACACGACATTCATGCACAATCACGACATGCAAGCACACATTCACACGACATGCACGCACACACATTCACACAAGATGCAAGCACACAATCACAAAACATTCACGCACAGATTCATACGACATACAGGCACACAATCACACAATACACTCAACTGCTTTTACAATATTTACAAATCTGAAAAAAAAATCAGTGAATTAATCAACACAAACAACAAATAACAGACATGCAGAAAATCAAATTCACACAGTATTTACAATATTTACAAATCTGAAAAGAAATCTTCTCATTAATAATATGCATGTTTACAAAAAGCGTGAAAGACCTTCATACAACTTGCTTACACACAATCACACGACATGCACGCACACAATCACAACACATTCACGCACGCATTCATACACGCACGCACGCTCGCACATATTCACACGACATGTATGCACTCATTCACAAGACATGCACGCACACAATCACACGTCATGCATACACAAACTCACACGACATGCACGGACACAATCACACAATACACTCAACAAATATTTGCAATATTTACAGATCTGAAAAGAAATCTAATATTAGTCGTATGCATGCACTATTTACAATATTTACAGATCTGAAAAAAAATCTGAAATTAGTCGTATTCATGCTTTTATTTACAAACATTATATCACCCACCTTTCATCCATCGACATTCACTCCAGTGGGTATCATGCCTAACCAAATACCTAACTACAATTGCCAACCCCCAGCCCTCCCCTTAAAACCCTTGCCACACGCCTAGCTGTTCCTAAGTCTAACCTAAACCGACAAATATAAGCGAAACGAACTAAACCTAACAAGAGCGCGACATAAACCGAATCGAGCGCAAAACCAAACGACAGCCACTATCTAAGAACCTCGCCTCTAAAAGCACTCACACGTTCCAAAAACAGCGCATTCACACATGAGAAAAGAGCTCGACTGATATCTTTTGACGAGCATTATGAAATGCATGGATGAACATTGCCCTATCTTCAATTTTATTCAATACTGTTGTAAACCTACGAAAAGCCAAGGACTGAGACTGATTATTAAGTCTCTTCGGGAGGGGGGCAAATGAATCCAACATGCTGTGTAGCCAAAGATGCATGGCTACAGCAAATAGCAACACGTGAATAAGAGTAACATGTTGCCAAAATAAAATTTTTTTAGGCCAAGTCGGGTGAATCGATCGAGCGGAATCACCACGACCGGCGGGTAAATTCAAGGGTACAGCACTTAAATATGAACACTACATCTTGCTCCGACCTGAAATGAGCATCTCACGAGGCAAAGCACGGGCACTGCGCTTAGCTGAACGAAGATCACGACCGTGCCGAAGCCGCGTCAACGACTTCAGCTGAACACCGTGAACGCATTCTGGTCCCGTGCGATGAACACTCCAGGCCTCGGCTGAATGCAGTGCGCATACCCAAGTACCGTGTGGTGGCGATCAGTATACCTAAACGAAGCATATCTAACTAATACTGAACAAACCTGCTGTTGTCACTTGCAGCAGGGGGGGGGGGGGGGGAGGGAAGCTAGTGGTGGGCTACGTACCGTTTGGTCACCATCAACCCGTCATGTTAGGGCTCGGTGCAGACATTTGCGCACCGTGCGGAAATGCCAGTATGGCGGGCAGGGGAAACTTAAGTAGAATCCGCAACAGTACTTAAACCCACACATTACATTCTTAAAGACCAAGCACTGGCGGTTTACGCGCTAATATCAATGGTTGTAATGATGCCGCCATTACCACCATCGCTATCAGCCACCACGCCAGTACAAATGGCCCAAGAAAAAATGCAATATGTGAATACAAATACTGTGTTATTGCCACCAATGGAGGAACGCTTTGCGAAAATACCATGCAATTTATGGTATCGGCAAAACGCAGGTCACGGACTGCAATTAAGCTCATAGCTATAATATTTACGTTATGCACGCACACATTCACACGTCATGCATGCACACATTCACACGTCATGCATGCACACCGAATTCTACATATGAATGGAGATGACCTAACGCGTGCCGCATCTGTCCTTCATTGTACAAAACCTGCTGCATATTCTGAAATCCTACGAAAAGCCATGGAACAGACACATTAGCACCTGCTTAACGACGTCAGAAACAAAGACAACGTATGCCACTACTGGAGGAACGCTTTGCGGAAATACCATGCAAATTTGTAATGAGTTCTATTTATGACAATGCACGCACACATTCATTATTCCACTACCACGAAGTCTCAGATAAGGACTGAGACTGATCATTAGGTATATTCAAGGGGAAGGGAAGGGGGTGGGTAGGGGGAGGAGGGAGGAAGGGGAAGGGGGAGAGAGAAGGGAGGGGAAGGGAGAAGCGGGAGGGGAAGGGAGAGGGAGGGAGAAACGGGAGGGGGCAGGGACAGGGGAGGGGGAAAAGGAGGGGAGGGGAGGAGGGTGGCAGGGACAGGGGAGGGGGAAAAGGGAGGGGAGGGGAGGAGAGGGATAGAGGGAGGAAGGAGAGGGGGAGGGGAAGGAAGAGGTGGAAGGAGAGGGGAGAACAAAATGAATTCAACATCCTTTGTAGTCACTGATGCATGGCTACAACAAATGGCAACACGTGAATAAGAGTAACACGTTGCCAAAATAAAATTGATTTAGGCCGAAGTCGGGTGAACCGATCGAGCGAAATCACCACGACCGGCGGGTAAATTCAAGGGTACAGCACTTAAATATGAACACTACATCTTGCTCCGACCTGAAATGAGCACCTCACGAGGCAAAACACGGGCACTGCGCTTAGCTGAACGAAGATCACGACCGAGCCGAAGCCGCGTCAACGACTTCAGCTGAACACCGTGAACGCATTCTGGTCCCGTGCGATGAACACTCCAGGCCTCGGCTGAATGCAGTGCGCATACCCAAGTACCGTGTGGTGGCGATCAGTATACCTAAACGAAGCATATCTAACTAATACTGAACAAACCTGCTGTTGTCAATTGCAGCAGGGGGGGGGGGGGGGGGTGGAGGGAAGCTAGTGGTGGGCTACGTACCGTTTGGTCACCATCAACCCGTCACGTTAGGGCTCGGTGCAGACATTTGCGCACCGTGCGGAAATGCCAGTATGGCGGGCAGGGGAAACTTAAGTAGAATCCGCAACAGTACTTAAACCCACACATTACATTCTTAAAGACCAAGCACTGGCGGTTTACGCGCTAATATCAATGGTTGTAATGATGCCGCCATTACCACCATCGCTATCAGCCACCACGCCAGTACAAATGGCCCAAGAAAAAATGCAATATGTGAATACAAATACTGTGTTATTGCCACCAATGGAGGAACGCTTTGCGAAAATACCATGCAATTTATGGTATCGGCAAAACGCAGGTCACGGACTGCAATTACGCTCATAGCTATAATATTTATGTTATGCACGCAAACAATCACGCGCCATGCACGCACATTCACACACCATGCACGCACACATTCACACGCCATGCACACACACACATTCACACATGATGCACCCACAGTCACACGGCATGCACGCAAACAATGAATACTACATATGAATGATGACCTAGCCCCTGATATACCTATCCTTCATTGAACAGAACCTGTTGCATATTCTGAAATCCTACAAAAAACCACACCATAGAACAAACACATTAACACTAACCTAACGGAAGTCAGAAATAAAACCTTCTTCACCGAGACCATAGCCAGAGACACATGAACAGGAACCCAACGGAAGTCAGAAACAAAACCTTCTTCTTCTTCTTCTTCTTCTTCTTCACCGAGACCATAGCCAGAAACACAAGAACATGAGCCTAACGGAAGCCGGAAACAAAACCTTCTTCTTCTTCCTCTTCTTCTACCTCTACTTCTTCACCGAGGCCATAGCCAGAAACACATGAACATGAACCTAACGGAAGCCGGAAACAAAACCTTCTTCTTCTTCTTCTTCTTCACCAAGACCATAGCCAGAAACACAAGAACATGAGCCTAACGGAAGCCGGAAACAAAACCTTCTTCTTCTTCCTCTTCTTCTACCTCTACTTCTTCACCGAGGCCATAGCCAGAAACACATGAACATGAACCTAACGGAAGCCGGAAACAAAACCTTCTTCTTCTTCTTCTTCTTCTTCTTCACCAAGACCATAGCCAGAAACACAAGAACATGAGCCTAACGGAAGCCGGAAACAAAACCTTCTTCTTCTTCCTCTTCTTCTACCTCTACTTCTTCACCGAGGCCATAGCCAGAAACACATGAACATGAACCTAACGGAAGCCGGAAACAAAACCTTCTTCTTCTTCTTCTTCTTCTTCACCAAGACCATAGCCAGAAACACAAGAACATGAGCCTAACGGAAGCCGGAAACAAAACCTTCTTCTTCTTCCTCTTCTTCTACCTCTACTTCTTCACCGAGGCCATAGCCAGAAACACATGAACATGAACCTAACGGAAGCCGGAAACAAAACCTTCTTCTTCTTCTTCTTCTTCACCAAGACCATAGCCAGAAACACAAGAACATGAGCCTAACGGAAGCCGGAAACAAAACCTTCTTCTTCTTCCTCTTCTTCTACCTCTACTTCTTCACCGAGGCCATAGCCAGAAACACATGAACATGAACCTAACGGAAGCCAGAAACAAAACCTTCTTCTTCTTCTTCTTCTTCTTCTTCTTCTTCTTCACCGAGACCATAGCCAGAGACACATGAACATTAACCTAACGGAAGCCGGAAACAAAACCTTCTTCTTCTTCTTCTTCTTCTTCTTCTTCTTCACCGAGACCATAGCCAGAGACACATGAACATTAACCTAATGGAAGTCAGAAACAAAAACTTCTTCCAGCTCAGCTCACTCGGAGGTCAGAGCCAGACTAGGCTCACACGCAAACCTAAGTCACAGAGACAAGGCTCACATCAGAGGCCGGTGTCATAGAGACTTGGCTCTCTCGAGGCCTGTGTCACCAAAACTAGGCTCGTCTGTAGACCAAAGTCAGACTAGGATCACCCTGAGATCACAGCTACAAAAACAAAAAGTTCTTCTTCTTCTTCTTCTTCTTCTTCTTCGAGACCGTAGCGAGACACTCAGCTCACCCGGAGGTCACAGCCAGACTAGGCTCACATGCAAGCTAGAGTCACAGACTAAGCTCACTTGGAGGCCGGTGTCATAGAGACTGGGCTCCCCTCGAGGCCTGTGTCACCGAAACTAGGCTCGCCTGGAGACCAAAGTCAAAGACTAGGATCACCCCGAGGTCACAGCTACAGATCTTTGTGTCACACGAAGGCCATAATTTAGAAACATTAGAAAACAAAAACAAAATCGTTAGAATAACTAAATAAGTTAACAACAAACACACACACTAGCTGAAAAAAATATACCTAAAGCTTACGACCACCTCACCACATTGGCTGCAAAGCACTAGTTACTCCACCAATGGGGCCCATCAGTTGCTCCACAGCTCGGCAAACATCAAGTTGAAGTGGAACCACCGTCAACCGTCTGTAGCTCGGAGACTCGGCAACGTCACGTGGAAATGGAGTCACTCCTTGACCATCCGTCGCTGGGAAATCCGGCAACTTCACATGGAACTGGAACGAGTCCGTCATATCCTTCACTGGAAACGCCACATCTTGGAAGCACAAAGTCCGGGAACATCACAACTTGGAAGCACTCGACGATGAAGTGGGTCTAGGCGCTACTTTCCTCCTCCTCCTAGTACGCGCCTAAAGAACGAGGTTACCCGCCCAAAGAGACCCGCCGTAAAAGTGAAGAAAGTGTCCAGCACACCTACGTTCTTTGTCGGAACAGACCCATCCTGAGTGTCCTCAACCGCAACAACAGGCACAACAACCGGCTCGACTGGCTCGACAACCGGCTCAGCAACCGGCTCGACTGGCTCGACAACCGGCTCCAAGTCCAACAAGTCCTCAAACAAGTCCTCAACCGGCTCAGGGAAAGCCTCCTCCTCCTGCTCGTCGACCTCAGCAACTGGAACCTCGTCGAAGGTGACGTCCGCTGCACGGGGCTGCTCCACCTCCTCCACGCGCCTCTCCTCCTCCATGCGCCTCAGCTCCGCCTCAGCAGCACGCAACTCCGCCTGTAGCCTCTCAACCTCACCTGCAATAACACCACAGTTGTCTAATAAAACCCGCTTCATTTTTGTTTAAGAATGAGACGATTATTATTATTATTATTATTATTATTATTTTTATTTTTTTTTTTGCTTCAGCTGTGTCGTCTGCTCCCACCAATACACAAACACAAAAAAAGTATATTGTCAGACAGTTTGATCATTCTTTGAGTAATACATTTCTGGTGAATAATAATAATAAGAGAAGAAAAAGAAACAGAAGAAGAAGAAGAAGAAGAAGAAGAAGAAGAAGAAGAAGAAGAAGACTTACGCTCAGCCTTGCCCAAGGACCGCCTCAAACACCTGACGTCACGCTCAAACACTGCAATATTTAGCAATAGTTCATGAACAAAAATTCTTGCAATTACGTGAACTAGTTTCATATTTCAATTACTTGCAAAGGTTTTTTTTTTTTTTTTTTTGAAAACTTGAAATACAATAGATACAATCAAACGGCAGCAGGCAACGCGTTTTGGAGTTTTTCAAGAGAGTAACACCCAGAAACCATTTATGTAACATTTGAAGGCAATCCGATAGAATTATGGAAGAAGCACCTGGAAACAAATTACTACCAACAGATTAAAGTATGCCTCCCATTTGGTCAATTTGTGATAGATCGCCAAAAAAATTTTTTTATAAAGAGAGTCCTTCCTGTTGGGCATTCACGCAAAAGTTCAAGACAATCCGATTAAAGGTGTTGGAGAAGCAGCATTTTGAAAACAGGCTACCCAAAAATTTGGGACTATATTCCAACCGTAGGATTGCTATCTGTAACCATAATTTCAAGACAGTAAGTACGGCTATTTATCTGGCGTCACTTAAGACTTTACTGAGAATTACTTGGGTTTTCCCAAAAAAAATGAAAGCAGAAAAAAAATTTAAATGCATCTGCCCCGCCCGCGCATTTAGCCAATTTTTGGCGGATCGCTATAAAAATAACTTTAAGAGGTGATAGGCTAGGGAACATTTATGCAAAATTTGAAGGAAATCCGATCAAAATTGTGGAAAGAAATACTTTCGGAAACTTGGTTGCGAAAAAGTTTTAAAATGCCCCCTATTTAGCAATTTAGACAAAAAAAAGTAAATTTTCAAGAGAGAATCCATCTGGGAAACAACCGTTCCAAAATTCTAAAAGATATCTACTTTTTTTAAATGCCCCCATTTGACCATTTTATTTCGCGGATCGCCACAAAAAGTAACTTTTCAAGAGAAAACCGCATAGTGAACATTTACACAAATTTTGGACGCAATTAGATATAAATTATGGGAGACAAAGCATTTCGAAAGCTGGCAAACAACAAATTATAAACAAGTATAATTTGTAACCTTAACTTCAAGACAGTAAGGCTACGTACCCAGCGAACGACAAGATTTCAAAGCAAAAATGGTTTATCGCCAATATATCCGCCACGTGTTTTCTCCAATTTTTTCTCGAATCGCAAAAAAAAAAAAAAAAAAAAAAAAAAACTGTCCATGGACGATGCCAAGCTCACGAATGTTGATGTCAAGATTTATGACATTTGAGAAAAAAAATGTAAACCAAATTTCAAGACAGGCAGGGTGCCATCAGTCAAGATTTTAATACAAGAATGGTAATTTTTTTTTTTTTGCGAATCGCTAAAAAAGTAACAGCCACGGTTTTCGGCCAATTTTTTTCCAAATCGCCAAAAGAAAAAAAAATGAAATGGACAGGTGG